>JAHIAM010006564.1:870000-1235452 GCA_021605205.1 Aegilops longissima | reverse complement strand
TTGAAAGTGCAAGGAACTTGAGTCGATAAAAAAGAAAGGAACTTTTCCTTTCCTATCTTTTCGCGTGAACGCGGAGCAGTGAGGTAACGAACTGGAACTGCAAACCGGCCAACGTTACTTTTCCTTTTCCGCTTCGGAGTGGCAAACCGGCAGACCTGTGCAATCCGTCAAACCGCTCAGGTACTTGCTGTGGAAGGGGGTGGTTTCGGTATGGCCGGAGGGGACCCTCGGTCGCATGTCTCCGGTTTGCATCCGCCAAACGTGCCCATTTTTTTCCACGTGCTACAGTGCCCTAGGAGGGCACGCACGCAAGAATTCGTCCCGTTTCGAGTCCGTATGGATTTTCTATGATTTTCCGGGCCGAAAACCCCGAAAATGCTGCCCGGACATGACGCAACGTGCGTTCTTTGTCGGATTTCGTTCATTTTGGCCGTGGGGTGCCCGGGTGGGGCGCCACACACGCTCGCAAAAGTTGGGTGCAATCCGTCAGACCGCTCAGGTACTTGTTGTGGAAGGGGGTGGTTTCGGTATGGCCGGAGGGGACCCTTGGTCGCATGTCTCCGGTTTGCATCCGCCAAACGTGCCCATTTTTTCCACGTGCTACAGTGCCCTAGGAGGGCACGCACGCAAGAATTCGTCCCGTTTCGAGTCCGTATGGATTTTCTACGATTTTCGGGCGAAAACCCGAAAATGCTGCCGGACGTGGCGCAACGCGTCGTTCGTTGTCGGTTCGTTCATTTTGGCCGTGGGGTGCCCGTGGGCGCCACACGCGCGCAAAAGTTAGGTGCAATCCGTCAGACCGCTCAGGTACTTGCTGTGGAAGGGGGTGGTTTCGGTATGGCCGGAGGGGACCCTCGGTCGCATGTCTCCGGTTTGAATCCGCCAAACGTGCCCATTTTTTTCCACGTGCTACAGTTCCCTAGGAGGGCACGCACGCGAGAATTCGTCCCGTTTCGAGTCCGTATGGATTTTCTACGATTTTCCGGGCCGAAAACCCCGAAAATGCTGCCCGGACGTGACGCAACGTGCGTTAGTTATCGGATTTCGTTCATTTTGGCCGTGGGGTGCCCGGGTGGGGCGCCACACGCGCTCGCAAAAGTTTTGCAATCCGTCAGACCGCTCAGGTACTTGCTGTGGAAGGGGGTGGTTTCGGTATGGCCGTAGGGGACCCTCGGTCGCATGTCTCCGGTTTGCATCCGCCAAATGTGCCCATTTTTTTCCACGTGCTACAGTTCCCTAGGAGGGCACGCACGCGAGAATTCGTCCCGTTTCGAGTCCGTATGGATTTTCTACGATTTTCCGGGCCGAAAACCCCGAAAATGCTGCCCGGACGTGACACAACGTGCGTTAGTTATCGGATTTCGTTCATTTTGGCCGTGGGCTGCCCGGGTGGGGCGCCACACGCGCTCGCAAAAGTTGGGTGCAATCCGTCAAACCGCTCAGGTACTTGCTGTGGAAGGGGGTGGTTTCGGTATCACTAGTAGAAAAAGGGCCTATAGTCCCGGTTCATAAGGGCCTTTAGTCCCGGTTCGTGAACCGGGACTAAAGGGTCGGTACTAATACCCTCACCCTTTAGTCCGGTTCTATCCGAACCGGGACAGATGGGCCTCCACGTGGCCTGTCCGCTGAGCCAGCGGGAGGGCCTTTGGTCCCGGTTGGTGGCACCAACCGGGACCAATAAACATCCACGCGTCAAGCATTTCTTTGGCTCTGGTTTTGTTTTTTTTTTTTCAAAAGAGGGGGGGGGGGTTTGGGAGGTTTTGGGGGGATAATTTAGGTGTTTCATATATTGTGCTATAGCTAGCTAATTAATAGAGAAAAGTGTCCTTTCTTTTGTCCGTGCTTGGTCGACGCTACGTACTATACATACGTATAGAGAGGACTAACTAGACATGCTATAGCTAGCTAGTAATTAAGCAAACAGAAGATCGTCATGAACATATATATGCATACAGAGAGAAGTGATATCGACCACCTCTCCTTCTCCGAGAGATTGGTCGAACAACAAGTTCTCGTATATCTATCCGACGCTACCGGCTACATATATACAATAATTATCTTTTACAATACGGACGCGTGGTCCACATGGTATTCCCCGTCTTCAGCGATCACATAGTCAAGAAAGAATGCCGCCAATTCCTCTTGAATTGCTCGCATGCGATCTGGTGCTAGGAGTTCATCCCGCTGCCGAAACATCTAATTTTAAGAAAGGGGTCAATACATATATATATATATATATATATATATATATATATATATAATGAATGAAACTCAACACAAATGATGGTAATAAAATAAAATTGTGAATATTTTTATTTACGCACTTCAAATTGTTTGTCGGAGTAGCCCCTCTCACAGGTCGTGTGGCGGATGGACTCGCAAACGTAGTATCCACAGAAATCATTCACTTGTTCCTGCCACAACCACTTTACAAGAAACAGAGGTCAATCAAACTGATAATTATAGCAAGCACATGCTAAATGGTATTTGATGAAACTAGCGTTTGAATCACTAGGAGATGCGCGTGGAATATGCTACTATATAGTACTTACTTTGGTGTCTAAATTGCAGCTTCTTGGTAGTCCCGAGCTTTTTGGTGAATTTTCCCAAGCCCTGCCATACAAAGAAAACAATTATTTGATATCAGAAATGAACAAAGTTGCTGATATGGTGGATAATGATCGATTTAACTTACTTCTCGAGCATTTCAGTCATTTCCGCATACTCCTTGGGATCTTTTCGTCTCGAGTCTAAGACAGTTACTACTCCTGCTCAAGCTTAATCTCTAGGAGAATATAGTGGAACCTGCGCACGCATGCATAACTCATCAATATTACATTTCTATAACCTGGACTAAGTAAGGGAAACCGAATATGCCACAAGACAGTAACACTCACGTGTAGTTGTAAGGAAAGAGTATTGTATTTTTGTGTTTATTTATTTCCAACGATCGTAGCAAGTTGGCCTCGGTTTTCTTGGCACGATATTTAACCTCATTTGCATCGATGAGATATGTGTTAATGAACCCAATATCACCCACTTGTTTTTTCTTCATTTCTGCGATCTTCAATCTGCATAATATAGTGAGGATATTTATAAATACATGCAATGAAAGAGCTGAGTTATATAGAGGTACTTAATGATAGAAGTAGTACTACTTACAGACAGTAGCAGGTGACCTTTGCTTTATCGATGGCCAATTGATTGAAAAACTGATAGAACTCCTCAAATGGAATAGGCAACAGTTCAATTCCAAGGAGGTCATGCTCCTTTTTAACTCTCAAATACAAAGTATTCCTCCCCTCAGACTCTTTGCAGGTTTTCATGTACCAATCATGCAATCTTTGCATCATCATTGTTAGAGAGCTTTCATCTTTGACGAGAGGCTTCCCGTACTCGTATCTTTGTATCTGCACCTCCAAGAAATCAAATTGTACATCGTCGGGCAAGTAATCTTCAGGATTGCCATAACCGGGCACCATCCTCGGATCGACGATGTCGCTAGCAGGTACCTTGAGCGGGGGGCACGATTCCTTCGCTTGTTCGCCGAGCTGGGCAATTTGTTTCCTAGCTCGTCGTTCTTTCATCCTTTGATCACTGACAGTACTTCCCGATCTCTCCGCCTCGGCAAATGCCTTTCCAATAATGCGCTCATAGTTGCCTTTCGGCGGAGACTTGGGTGGTTTTGTCGGGGCAGCAATGCGCTTCGCTTTGACGGATCTACCTTCTCCTCCCGAGGTGGATGTCTCTTTGCTTTCAACCCTTGAAACCAGTCATCCACTTGGTCTGCGCGATCTTCGCGTTTTCCTCCTCGCTCCTCTCGTGCGGTAACTTCTCCGAGTCCTCGAGAGAAGGACCGAATCTGATCTCCTCCGCCTTTGGCAGTCTTGCTAGACGCCGCAGAGCAGAGCGGAGCGGATGTCTTCTTTCCTTGCTTACGAGGCGGAGGAGAAGGACTACGACGCGCGGAGCAGCCGGGGGCGGCGGGTCTCTTCCGCCCTTGCCGACGAGGCGGAGAAGGAGGAGGCTGGCTGCCGGACGCGCCGGTGCAGGCGGAGAAGGAGACGGAGTGCCGCCACGCGCCGGAGAAGGAGCCGGCCGAGTGCCCTGATCGTCACTCGCCGGAGGAGGAGGCGGTGGAGGAGGCGGAGTGCCCTGACTCGCTGGAGGAGGAGGAGGCGGTGGAGGAGGCGGAGTGCCCTGACTCGCCGGAGGAGGAGGAGGAGGCGGAGGCGTCCAGTTCGGAAGGTTGATGAGATCCTTCCGCCATAGGCATGGAGTCTTGAGCAGAACCCAGCCGATACTCCCTTCACCGGTAGGGTGGTCAAGCCGAGCTCCTCAAATCCCTCCGTTATTTCATCGACCATCACCTTAGCATATCCTTCGGAATCGGCGGCGGTGAAAAGTTGAGTCGGGTTTAGTGGGATAAGCAGAGCCAACAGCCGCCTTGACCTTTAAATTGCTCCATTGCGCCATAAGGTGGCAACTTTCAGCATCCGTGATAGCATCCACGGGATAGCTGGCAGGAGCCGTCAAGGCATGCTGCTCTGGCTGAAGCAGCTCGGTGGAAGCCACGCTGCTTCTCCGCTGAGATGGCGGGGTAGCTTCGGGGGAAGCTTCGGCAGGTCGTTTGTTGTGATCGGCTGCTTCTCGTTCCTCTTCTCGTTCCTCTAGCCCCATTACCCTTTCGTGCAGCACCTGCATTAGGCTCTGCTCCAGTTTCTTCCTCCTCTCATGGGTTTTGTAACCCCCTGCGTCCGGAAATCCAGCCTTCCACGAAAGGGAGCCTGGCGTGCCTCGTGTCCGTCCAGGGTGCTCAGGATTCCCGAGGGCCATTGTGAGCTCGTCCTTCTCCTGTCTGTACGAACTTCCCTTGCTGCGCTGCTTCGGTATAATGCTTAAGCCTCTTGACTGGTATGTCCAATTGTTCGTCCGTCCAAATGCACTTCCCCGTTTTAGGGTCCAAGGATCCGCCGGCCCCGAAGAACCAAGTCCGGCAACGGTCTGGCCAGTTCATTGTCTCGGGTTCGATCCCTTTATCAAGCAGATCATTCTCAGCCTTGGACCACTTAGGCCGGGCTATGAGGTAGCCACCTGACCCCGTGCGATGATGAAGCTTCTTCTTCGCAGCATTTCTCTTGTTTGTCGCTGACATCTTTTTACTCTTTTCCGATGTCTTGTAGGCCACAAATGCGGGCCAGTCATCTCTGATCTTCTCATATTTGCTCGTGAATTCTGGTGTCTCATTTTTTCGACATACGTATTGAGGTCTTTCTTCCAATTCCTGAATAGTTCTGCCATCTTCTTAAGAGCAAAAGACTTGATTAATGGCTCTATTACTGGCTTCTCCGGATCATCCTCTGGCGGTAGGGTAAAATTTGACTTCAGCTCAGTCCAAAGATCATTTTTCTGCATATCATTGACATAAGACACCTCAGGGTCTTCGTTCTTAGGCTTATACCATTGGTGGATGCTGATCGGGATCTTGTCCCTAACCAGAACCCCACACTGAGCAACAAATGCCTTCTTTGTCCGGTAGGGTTCAATCGGTTGGCCGTCGCGCGCGATTTGTATGATCTCAAACTTTTCATCCGAGCTTAAATTTTTCTTCGGGCCTCGTCTCTTTACCGAAGTTGTGCTCGATCCGGAGGGCTAGAAAAAAGAACAAAGACGAGAGTTAATTAATATGTGTACATATATATATACCAAAACAAAGACGAGAGCTAGTCAGCACAGGCTTAACTAATATATATACCTGGCCGGACTCGGTTTGGTGATCACCGGAGCCGTCCTCACGGTCTACTTCTTGCACCGCATTGGGTCATCGGAGCCATGTAAATCATAGCCAGCTGCTTCTTCACCCTCTCCTTCCGCACCATCGTTATCGACGTTGAGAAACATCATCGAGGAGACGGCATCACTTCCATGTGCGATTATGTCCCTCAACAACGCTTCTTGTGCTTCGTCTCGGGGGTGTCCATAGTTTCTACAAATATTTACAACATGGCAATTATTATTCAAACATGACAGATATGGATATATTAGTGCCAGCGTAGAACTAGCTAGCTAATCACAATAAGGAATCATATTAGTGGCCTCGACGCTGCTTCTCTAGGGTTTGGGGTGGCCTCGACAACGCTTCAAGGGTTAGGGGTGGCCTCGAGAACGCTTCAAGCTAGGAGGGGTGCGTATCGACCCCCCCACGTGTTGAAGCTATCGGGAGGGGTCGGCGTTGAACAGTACATCTATGTCCCACAAGTAGGGTAGAGGGTCGTGGATCGCCGAGCGGTCGAGGTCAAGGGTCAAGATCGCCGAGGGTCGGGAGGTTGCCTAGTGTCAAAGGATTCAACAAAACCATGTCTTCACCATTAGGCTAAAGTAACAGGTGCATGATGGTGCAAGCTCTCAAAGTTGCTTTGGAGCGGAGTCCCAGATAGGATAATTAGCTTTTGGTACAAAGTTCAGCAAAAGGAAATTATCCTATCCGGGACTCCATTCCGAACAACTTTGAGGACTTCTACCATCATGCCATGGTTACTTCCGGCTAATGATGAAGCGATGGATTTCTTCAATACTTTGACACTATCGGTACCCCCTATCGGAAAAGGAAGAAAGAGGAAGAAGAAGAAGAAGAAGAAGAAGAAGAAGAGAAGAAGAAAGAATAATAGAAGAAGAAAAAAATAGAAAAAAATCTATTTTTTCTTCTTCTCCTCTATTCCTTCTTCTTCTTCTCTTCTTTTCTTCTTTTTCTTCTCATTCTTTTCTTCTTCTTCTTCTTCTTCCTTCGGATCCTAGAACCCTCGAACCTCGACCCTAGAACCCTCGAACCCTAGAACCCTCAAACCCTCGACCCTAGAACCTCGAACCTCAAACCCTTGTGCCTCGAAACCTCGACCGGCCTCGACGACCCTCGACCCCTCTGTGACCCTCTCGACCCTCTAGCCTAGTTCCCGACCGTCGACCCTCAGCGATCCTCGACACCCTCGTTCCCGATAAGAAGAAGAAGAAGAAGAAGAAGAAGAAGAAGAAGAAGAAGAAAAATGAGAAGAAGAAAAAGAAGAAGAAGAAAGAAGAAGAAAAATAGAAGAAAAAAGAGAGGAGAAGAAGAAGGAAAGGGAGAAGAAGAAAAAGAGAGAGAATTTTTCTTCTTCTCCTCTTTCCTTCTTCTTCTTCTTCTATTTTTTTTCTTCTTCTTCTTCTTCTTTTTTCTTCTTCTTTTTCTTCTTCTTCTCCTCTTTTTTTTCTATTTTTCTTCTTCTTTCTTCTTTTCTTTTTTTCTTCTTCTCATTTCTTCTTCTTCTTCTTCTTCTTCTTCTTCTTCTTCTTTTTTTATAAAATATTCTATACATCAATGAATATATCAATATATATACATGAACATTTATTTGCAAAAACATCATATTCTATACATCAATAAAAACATCATATTCTATACATCAATAAAAACATCATATTCTATACATCAATAAAAACATCACATTCTATACATCAATATATATACAAAAAACATCACATATATATGCAGGAAAAAAAATCATGGCGGGCAGGGGCAGGCAGGGCAGGTCTTGTGCTGGGGGCAGGGCAGGTGCGTGGGGGGCTCACTATGGGCGGAGGCGACGGCGAGGTCGCGCGACGGGCGGCGGGGAGGCGGAGGCGACGGCGAGGTCGGGAGGCGGAGGCGACGGCGAGGTCGGGAGGCAGGGCGGCGACGGTGAGGTCGGCGAGGTCGCGGAGGCAGGGCGGCGACGGCGAGGGCGCGGGCGACGGGCGGGACGGCGACGACGAGGCAGGCGACGGCGTTAGGGGCAGATGCGGTGGGCGGCGACGGCGGGCAGACGGCGGCGACGACGGCGGCGGCGACGACGGCGGCGACAACGGGCGGCGACGGCGATGGTGACGACGGGCGTGGCGGCGATGACAAGGCGGCGGCGTCGGGCAGCTGGCGGCGTCGGGAGGTTGGGGCAAATGGGCGATGAATCTGAAATTTCACAAGTCTTGCTTATATAGAAAGAGCATTGGTCCCGGTTCGTGGCACGACCGGGACTAATGCCCCTTTAGTCCCGGTTGGTGCCACCAACCGAACCAAAGGCCAAATTTCAGCAGCCCAAAGGGCGGAAGCGGCGACCTTTGGTCCCGGTTGGTGGCACCAACCGGGACTAAAGGGGCATTAGTCCCGGTCGTGGCACCAACCGGACTAAACCCCTTTAGTCGGTTGGTGCCACCAACCGGGACCAAAGGCCTGTGCTGCCCGAACCCAAATGTTTAGTCCCACCTCGCTAGTTGAAGGGCGCCGGCACTGGTTTATAAGCGCTGGTGTGCGTCCCCTTTCGAGCTCCTCTCTAATGCAGGCTTTCGGGCCTAATCATGCTACTGCCTGTGGGCCTATTGGGCCTCTGCGGGCCTGAATCCTGGCCCATGTAGGGTTTCTAGTCGTATTCAGACCGTGGGGGCCTAGTATGTGGCAGTTTTTTTTGCTTTTTATTTTATTTCTTTTTGCTTTTAGTTTTAGAAAAAATATAAACTTTCTATTAGTGCCATTAGTTTTAAAATTTGAAAACACTTTTTTGTTTTCTTTGTTGCTTTATTTATTTTATTTTGTTTCTACTTACAACAAAATACTTATTGTTGCTATTTTTATTTTTTCAAGTTTTTTGTTTTGTTTTCTGCATTATTTATTTTCTTTTGGTTTTTGCTTTATTTTTAATTCTTTTTGCTTTTAGGTCAGCAAAACTATAAACTTTCTGTTAGTGCTTTTAGTTTTAGAAAAATATAAACTTTCTGTTTGTGCCATTAGTTTTAAAATTCAAAAACACTTTTTTGTTTTCTTTGTTGCTTTATTTATTTTATTTTGTTTCTACTTACAACAAAATGCTTATTGTTGCTATTATTATTATTTTTCAAGTTTTTTGTTTTGTTTCCTGCATTATTTATTTTCTTTTGGTTTTTGCTTTATTTTTAATTATTTTTGCTTTTAGGTCAGCAAAATTATAAACTTTCTGTTAGTGCCATTTGTTTTAGAACAATTATAAACTTTCTGGTTGTGCCATTAGTTTTATAAAATTTGAATTCTTTGAAATTTGTGTGAATCACAAGTTCAACAAGGCGTGAGGGACGGGCTTAATTATAAACGGTGTGGCGCCCTTGATTGGCGAGGTTTTCAAATTCATAGTTTTCAAATGAACTCTGAAAAAGTTGGCATAGCATGTTCATGAACAAAGCGGACAATGGTATCATACTGTGTGTTACAAAGTTGGCATGGTATCATCATAATAGTTGCGGGAGAAAGTCTTCACTTTTTCTTCGCTTGTGTCGCTTGCTTATTGCGCCGTAACCATGGATAATCTTCATCATTTATCAGGATGCTTGGGTCAGCCTTGACTTTGAAGGGGGGAATTTCATGAAACTTTTCATACTCTTCAGACATGTCTGTCTTGCCCTCCACACCCAGGATGTCCCTTTTTCCTGAAAGAACTATGTGGCGCTTTGGCTCATTGTATGATGTATTCGCTTCCTTATCTTTTCTTTTCCTCGGTCTGGTAGACATGTCCTTCACATAGATAACCTGTGCCACATCATTGGCTAGGACGAACGGTTCGTCGGTGTACCCAAGATTTTCAGATCCACTGTTGTCATTCCGTCTTGTGGGTCTACACATCCCATACCTCGACAGATTGACCCACTTGCACTTAAACAAAGGGACCTTAAAATCTACTCCGTAGTCAAGTTCCCATATGTCTACTATGTAACCATAATATGTGTCATTTCCCTTGTCGGTTGCGCTGTTTTGGTTGGTGCTCTTTTCATCTTGGTCAATCGTGTAAAATGTATTCCCATTTATCTCGTATCCTTTCCAAATCATTACAGTCGAAGATGGTCCCCTGGACAACAAGTACAACTCATCACAAACAGTGTTGTCACCTCTGAGACGTGTTTCCAACCAACTGCTGAAAGTCCTGATGTGTTCACATGTAATCCAGTCGTCGCACTGCTCCGGGTGTTTGGAGCGCAGACTGTTCTTGTGTTCATCGACATACGGGGTCACCAAGGTAGAGTTCTCAGAACTGTGTGTGTGCTTGAGACCAAGAATATCCGTCCCTGCATATTATTGAGTCTCTTCCAAGCGTGCCTTTTCCAGTCAGTCTCCCCTCATACCGCGATTTAGGGAGACCTATCTTATTAAGGCCAGGAATGAAGTCAACACAAAACCCGATGACATCCTCTGTTTGATGGCCCATGGAGATGCTTCCTTCTGGCCTAGCACGGTTACGAACATATTTCTTTAGGACTCCCATGAACCTCTCAAAGGGGTACATATTGTGTAGAAATACGGGCCCCAGAATGACAATCTCGTCGACTAGATGAACTAGGATGTGCGTCATGATATTGAAGAAGGATGGTGGGAACACCAGCTCGAAACTGACAAGACATTGCGCCACATCACTCCTTAGCGTTGCTACGATTTCTGGATCGATCACCTTCGAGATATTGCATTGAGGAATGCACATAGCTTCACAATGGCTAATCGGACGTTTTCGGTAGAAGCCCTCTCAATGCAACCGGAAGCGATTGCGTCATAATCACGTGGCAGTCATGAGACTTTAGGTTCGGAACTTTTCTCGACATATTTATTATTCCCTTTATATTCGACGAGAAGCCAGTCGGGACCTTCATCTTGAGCAGGCATTGAAAGAATATTTCTTTCTCTTCTTTCGTAAGAGCGTAGCTGGCAGGACCTTCATACTGCTTGGAGGCATGCCCTCTTTTTCGTGCAAGCGTTGCAGGTCCTCTCGTGCCTCGGTGTATCTTTTGTCTTCCCATACACGCCCAAGAAGCCTAGCAGGTTCACGCAAAGGTTCTTCGTCACGTGCATCACGTCGATCGAAGAGCGGACCTCTAGGTCTTTCCAGAGGGTAGGTCCCAAAATATAGATTTCTTCTTCCACATGGGTGCGTGATTCTCAGCGTCATTCGAACAGCTAGTCCGCGGGACCCTTTCCAAAGATTACGTGTAAATCATTGACCATAGCAAGTACGTGATCACCGATGCGCATGGCGGGCTTCTTCCGTGATCTGCCTCGCTTTGAAATGCTTGCCTTTCTTTCGACCTTGATGGTTGGTCGGAAGAAATCGACGATAGCCCAGGTACACATTCTTCCTGCAGCTTCCCGGTATATACTATCGGTGTCAAGTAAACAGTGCGTGCATGCGTGGTATCCCTTGTTTGTCTGTCCGAAAGGTTCTCGAGAGCGGGCCAATCGTTGATTGTCACGAACAGCAACGCCTTCAGGTCAAATTCCTCCTTTTGTGCTCATCCCACGTCGTACACCGTTTCCATTCCACAGCTGTAAAAGTTCCTCAACTAATGGCCTTAGGTACACATCAATGTCGTTGCCGGGTTGCTTAGGGCCTTGGATGAGAACTGCATCATAATGAACTTCCGCCTCATGCACATCCAAGGAGGAAGGTTATACATACATAGAGTCACGGGCCAGGTGTTGTGATTGCTGCTCTGCTCCCCGAAAGGATTAATGCCATCCGCGCTTAAAGCAAACCATACGTTCCTTGGGTCCTTTACAAACTCATCCCAGACTTTCTCTCGATTTTTCTCCATGCGACCCGTCAGCGGGTGCTCTCAACTTCCGTCTTTCTTACGGTCCTCACTGTGCCATCGCATCAACTTGGCATGCTCTCCGTTTCTGAACAGACGTTTCAACCGTGGTATTATAGGAGCATACCACATCACCTTCGCAGAACCCTCTTCCGGGAGGCTCGCCGTCAACATCACCGGGGTCATCTCGTCGATCTTATACCGCAATGCACCGCATACCGGGCATGCGTTCAGATCCTTGTAGGCACCACGGTAGAGGATGCAGTCATTAGGGCATGCATGTATCTTCTCCACCTCCAATCCTAGAGGGCATCGACCTTCTTTGCTGCGTATGTACTTGTCGGGCAATTCGTTATCCTTTGGAAGCTTCTTCTTCATTATTTTCAGTAGCTTCTCAAATCCTTTATCGAGCACAGCATTCTCTGCCTTCCACTGCAGCAATTGAGTGCGGTACCGAGCTTTGTGTTGCCATCTTCGCAATTGGGGTACAACCCTTTTTGTGATCCTCTAACATGCGATCGAACTTCAGCTTCTCCTTTTGACTTTCGCATTGTGTCCTTGCATCGACAATGACCCGCGGAGATCATCATCATGGGGCACATCGTCTGGTTCATCTTGATCTTCAGCAGCTTCGCCGTTGCAGCACCATCGTGCACATCGTCTAGTGCAACTTGATGTTCAGTAGCATCACCGTATTCAGGGGGCACATAGTTGTCATCGTACTCTTCTTCCTCGCCGTCTTCCATCATAACCCCTATTTCTCCGTGCCTCGTCCAAACATTATAGTGTGGCATGAAACCCTTGTAAAGCAGGTGGTTGTGAAGGATTTTCCGGTCAGAGTAAGACTTCAGATTCCACATATAGGGCATGGACAACACATAAAACCATTCTGCTTGTTTGCCTCAGCCACTTGAGAAAAGCATGCACGCCCTTAATGTACTCGGAGGTGTGTCTGTCACCGTACATCCATTGCCGGTTCATCTGCGTGCATTATATATAATTAAGTGTGTCAAAATCATTACAGAACATCATGAATAGATAATTAAATGACCAAATTAATAGAAGTTCATCATCACATAAAACC
The DNA here is from genome assembly GCA_021605205.1 of Aegilops longissima. NCBI lineage: Eukaryota > Viridiplantae > Streptophyta > Magnoliopsida > Poales > Poaceae > Aegilops > Aegilops longissima. The sequence goes on along the minus strand of JAHIAM010006564.1, from coordinate 1,222,761 downwards.
AAAGTACATACATAGTTCTCATCTAACAACATAAAGCTCTGCAGAGCATCTAAATTAATTAAACCATACATTGAAACTATGTAAACCATTTCAATGTGAAAACAAATCGATCATAATCGCAACCAAGGTAACAACTGATCCAACGGCATAATGATACCAAGCCTCGGTATGAATGGCATATTTTCTAATCTTTCTCATCTTCAAGCGCATTGCATCCATCTTGATCTTGTGATCATCGGCGACATCCGCAACATGCAACTCCAATATCATCTTCTCCTCCTCAAGTTTTTTATTTTTCCTTCAAGAAATTGTTTTCTTCTTCAACTAAATTTAGCCTCTCGACAATAGGGTCGGTTGGAATTTCCGGTTCAACAACCTCCTAGATAAATAAAATCTATGTCACGTTGGTCGGCTTAATTTTCATAAACAATAAATGAACCAATAGTTATGAAAAGATAATATATACCACATCCGAATCATAGACAGGACGAGGGCCGACGGGCGGATACCAAAACCATCGCACTATATAAGATGCAATAATAAAAGTAAGAAAATAATACAAGTAAGAATATTTCTCCTTTCGTAAAGAAGATAAGAACAAGAGGCTCACCACGGTGGTGCTGGCGATGAGATCGGCGCGGTGATCGACGGCGGTGAAGACGGGACGGGCGTGACGGACCGCTAAACCTAGACAAATATTGAGGAAAATGGAGGTTAGAGGTCGAGCTTGGAGAGGAGAAAGCTTAAGTAGTGTGGCTCGGGCATTCCATCGAACACCTTGTGTGCATAGGAGGTGAGCTAGAGCACCACCAAGCCCCTCCCCTCGGCCGAAAAAAAACAGAGCAGTGTGCTCTGCTCTTGCGCGAGGGGCTATATATAGGCAGCACCATTAGTCCCGGTTGGTGGCATGAGCCAGACTAAAGGAAGCCTTTGGTCCCGGTTCATGCCACCAACCGACCAATAGTGGTGGGCCAGAGCCAGACCATTGGTCCCGGTTCGTCCCCACCAACCGGGACCAAAAGGTCCGGACGAACCGGGACCAATGGCCCACGTGGCCCGGCCGGCCCCCGGCTCACGAACCGGATAAATGCTCACATTAGTCCCGGTTCGGATTGAACCGGGACTAATGGGCAAAACAGGCCTCAACGATAGCCCCTTTTTCTACTAGTGTATGGCCAGAGGGGACCCTCGGTCGCATGTCTCCGGTTTGCATCCGCCAAACGTGCCGATTTTTTTCCAGGTGCTACAGTTCCCTAAGAGGGCACGCACGCAAAAATTCGTCCCGTTTCGAGTTCGTATGGATTTTCTATGATTTTCCGGGCCTAAAACCCCGAAAATGCTGCCCGGACGTGACGCAACGTGCGTTCGTTGTCGGATTTCGTTCATTTTGGCCGTGGGGTGCCCGGGTGGGGTGCCACACGCGCTCGCAAAAGTTGGGTGCAATCCATCAGACCGCTCAGGTACTTGCTGTGGAAGGGGGTGGTTTCGGTATGGCCGGAGGTTTACAAATATTTAAAAATATTTCAAAAAATTCATAAATGTTAATGAATTTAAAACTATTTCAGATAATGTTAATGAATTCAAAAATTCTCGGATTCATAAATATTAATGAATTATAAATATTCTCTGGTTCATAAATTTAAAGAATTTAGAAATATTTCAGAAAATGTTAATGAATTTCAAAATTCTCGTATTCATATATGTTAATGAATTTCAAAATATTCTCTGATTCATACATGTTAATGAATTTAATAATATTTCAGAAAATATTAATAACTTAAAATATCTCACCTTTTAATTTTTTTTATTTGTTATATTTCTTATTTCAAAATTTCAATTTTTTTCATCCACCGGCTTTACTATATGCACATATTTTAACAACATCTGAACATTTCTAAAACACTTTATAAACATTTTTGATTTTTATTCAGTTTTCTTTTATATTTTATGTGTTTTCACGATTTTTTTGCTACAATTTTTCGATAATTGCATACCTTATTTTGTGCTATGTATATTCGATGGAAATTTTTAAATATATTGTGAACATTTTTATGCATGGGTTGGAAAATTTTCAATTTTTTGTCAAAATAAGCGTTCAATATTTCACTAATTTTTTGAACAAACTTTGAAGACAAATTAAAACAACATTCGAACAAACTTGATTGAACATAGATATATTTTACATATTCCATTAAACACTAAGGAAACGAAACGAGTTCATCCGAACATAAACGATTCATAGTTCATACTTAGAACATTTAAAAAAAACAACTACTCCTCCTCGTTGTCGCTACCCAGCAGATCGATGACCTCCGCCGCACCATCACCGCCGTCACCGCCGTCGTTGTTGTCATCGTCGTCGTCGTCGCTAACCTGGGCTAGCCGCTCCCAAAAGATGTCGTCTTCGTCCCACGACTCTGCCGCCTCCGCCTCCGCCTGCGGGACCACCACCGCCTGGATCGCTGCCGCCTGCACGGCGGCCTCCCTCATAGCTGCCGCCGCCTCTGTAGCCGCCGCTGCAGCCACCGACGCCCGCAGGGCGACGAGGTAACCCGGCGTATCGTCGGGATCGCCGTCCTCTCGAAGAACCAACTGCTCCGGCGGCAGTTCCACCTCCAGCGGGGCGGGGGGGTCGGTGGTCGCCGGCGCAGGTGGTGGAGGGGCCCGACGGCCGCGCGCTTCTGGACGGGGGCGCGGGACGAGGTCTGCCGTGCCGCCGGACTCCGCGAGCCGGCACACGCGAATGACGGCGGCGTAGTATTTGCCGTCCCAGAACGCGTGACAGCCGGCGATGTTGTTGCGGCCGCCGGTCCGCTTCTCCTCCGCGGTGGCGCCGGGCCCGCGCCTCGGGTAGCCGTCCTTGTCGAGCTTCCAGACGTGCGGCAGACGGCAACCCGGCGGCACGAGGAGCCCAAACCGGTACAGCTCCTCTGTCTCCGGCGTGCTCAGGCTCGACGGCCACGCGCTCGGTCCGTCGCCGCCGCCGGTGCCGGAGCTGCTGCCGCGGTGGAACAACATCTCGCCGGCGAGCTTTTCAGAGGTGGATGTGACGACGGGTCGGGGGAAGAAACGGTGTGAGCGGCGACGGGCAGACGGGGGTGGTTTTTATAGGGCAGACGGCGGGGCGGCGGGCGGACGGGCATTCATGCGCACGGGATACGACGGGGCGGCAGGCGGCGGGGCGGCAGTCGAGGGCGGCGTTGCGGCAGTCGAGGGGACGGACGGGACGGGACGGCGGGGCCGCTATCCAGGCGCCACGACGCGTTTTTCGCGGGCGACGCGTCACGCATTGACCACCGACGTTGTTTTTTTTTGCGGGCAACCACCGACGCTGTTTGACCACCGACGGGCGCGTACGTACGTCGTCCCACTGTACAAAAATACACCGTCCTTGCGCGAGTGTAAAAAAATAAATCTGTCGCCTCACGCGCGGGTACGTCGCGGGAGCGGGGCTGGGCGGAATGACCATCCTATCCTTTTTTAAGTTTTTACATGAAGGGGTATAAGACGATCTGAACCGTTGATGTGTCTAGGAGGGTTGTACCGAAGAAGAAGTGAGAATTATTTTGCTGCTAGATCAGGTACAGCTAGCACAGCGACTGATTTGTACTCAAAGGAAAGCTGCCCTTATCACTTCTGTTCATGTCTATGTGTATCTACTTGGGTATTCAGTTTATGCTCTTATGGTTTCTGCTCCTTAAGCAACTGAATGTCAAGATTATATTCAGTTGATGAAGAATACTAGAAATGGATAATTTCGTTCATCTTCAGCCTCCAGACAGCAAATTTCCCAAAGACAAGTTGTGTTGTTCTAATGGGTTTGCAGGTTTTGCTGAAATTAATCATGTGATTTCTTTTACATCAATAAATTTACATTGTGGTATACCCGCTTTGATCGCTGATCAAGGGATGCTCGTGCTTTTTTTTAGACAAATGTCATGCTCTTTTTTCTTATGGGGATAGCTAAAAAATTGTATATTCATTTTTAAAGTTACCAAATAAAAAACAAAAAACTCCAAAACAAGTTCACGAATTAAAAATGTGTGTCCATTTGGAAAGGGATTGCGTATTTAAATGTTTGTTCATAAATTTGAAAAATTCTCATGTATTTTTAGAAAGTTGGCACATTTTTAGAAATTTCAAGCATTAGAAAAAATGTAACACATTTAAAAAAAGACATAAGAGCAGTTGACATTTAGTTGCTTAAGGAACAGAAACTTCACAAACTCGAAATGTGGAAATGATTCGTGGATGTACTTCGCACATTTGAAAAAACTTAACACTCAAACACGTTCACGAGTTCAAAATAGTTTGCGGGATTTGAAATAAAGTTCACGAACTCAAAAAATTTAACATGTTCAAACAAAGTTCGCGGGATTTGAAAAGAGTTCGTCAATTCAAAAACATACATGAGTTCAGAAAAAGATCGCAGGATTTGAAAAGAGTTTGTGAATTCAAAAACATTCATTATTTCAAAAAAAGTTTGCGGGATTTGAAAAGAGTTCACCTGTTCAAAAAAATTTGCGGGATTCAAAAGAAAGTTCAAGAACTCAAAAATGTTCAAGTGTTCAAAACAAGTTCACGGGAATTGAAAAAAGTTCATGATTACGAAAACGTTCATGTTTTCAAAAAAAAAATCACAGGATTTGAAAAAAAAATCAGAAATTAAAAAAAAACATCACATTATGTGAAAAAAGTTCATGCACACAAAAAATAAAAAAGTTTGCTGGGTTTGAATAATGTTTGCGAACTTTTAAGGTTCTCGAGTTCAAATAATGTTAGCAGGATTTGAAAAAATCATATGTTTCAAGAAAATGTGGATGTGAAAATTTTTAAGAAATTTGAAAAAAGAGTTCATGAATTTTTAGAAGTTCAAAAAATTGTTCACGCATACGGAAAGTTCACGATTTTGAAAAACTTCATGAATTTTTAAAATAATGAAAAAATAAAAATGGAAAAATAAAACCATACAAAACTCGACCTAGAAAAATCAAATCTTCTAGAAGGATCCTTAAATCGATGAGAAAAAAGAAACATACTTTTTTAGAAAAATGAAATCTACTTGGATTGGCAGAACAGGAACCTGGCCCGTGCGACAAACGTTGTTTAGGAGAGAAAAGGGTGAATGGTCCGAGCCCACGGTGGAGGGTGCACCAGTTTGCCGCAACAAATGCAACTGTCTGGGCTATTTTTTGTGTGCGTGGTAATACATTTCACATGTATATATATCTTTAGAATCATAGTACAAGTCACGTACATACCGACATGGTAAAACTAAAAAAACAACAGAACGCTAGCCTTTTTACAAAGGAACACCAGCCAAAAAGTAAAATTACAAACAACACGAATGAATCCTCCAAGCTAGTGATGGGCGTGTTTGGGTCCGTGCCATAATGAATTCTGGCGCTGGGCTAGCAGTCAATAGGTAAATGTGTGGTGTATGTATGGGCACGTGGGCATAGTTAGGCCAACTTCAACGCGGCGACCCATTTGATCCACTTGACACCATTTGGATTCGCGAGGACAAAAAATATGACCCAAGACGCGACCGCAAACGGACGGACATCCGTTTTTTTGTTCACAATGACCAAAAGGTACTCCTATTGGTCTATGACTATATGTCAAATGGCAGTCTTGACCAGTACTTATATCATCAAGAAGAGGAGGATAAATCCACTCTAGATTGGGCTCGGAGATTTGAAATCATCAAAGGCGTTGCATCTCTACCTTCATGAGAGGTGGGAGAAACTTGTCGTCCACCGAGACATCAAAGCAAGCAATGTGCTTCTTGATAGTGAAATGAGCCGGTGCCTAGGCGACTTGGCCTTTCAAGGTTGTATGACCACGTCACTGACCATGTGCCTTGTTTTTTAGATGAGATGAGATGAGATGAGATGTCAGGTGGAAATGTGCTATTTTTTTTAGATGAACAGTTAGATGGATGAAATGTATTATGCATGATGTTTTAAAGTTTGAAGTGTGCTCTGTTTTTTAGATGTGATAGATAGATGTTTCATGGAGATCAGATGAGATGGAAGAGAAAATTTTTTAGATGTGATGGGTAGTATTTTTTAATATTTTTTTGTTCATAGAATATTTACCAAGTTACATGAGCTAAAATGAGTTAGTGTGAATTAGTGAGAATTTTTTGTGGAGATGAGATGTATGAGATGTTTTGTGGAGATGAGATGAGATGTTGTCATGTGGAATTTTTTTTCATAGAAAACTCCGGTAACTTCGAAATGTGGGGGGATATCGATCAACCCCCTCTCGCTCGACCAACTCTCGAGTCCACCAAAACCGGGACTGAAAAAGAGTTGTCGAGGCCACCCAAAAACCCAGAATAGTTGTCGAGGCCACCCAAATTTATCAAGTTAAATAAGTTAAATGAGTTAAAAGAGCGTTGTAGAGGCCACCCCAAACCCTAGAAGAGTTGTCCAGGCCACCCAAATTTACTAAGTTAAAAGAGCGTTGCCGAGGCCACCCCAAACCTTAGAAGCGTTGTCGAGGCCACCCAAATTTACTGTGACGCCCGGATAATCATGCTACAGTAATCCCACGCTAATCGTGCCATGACACCTCGGATACTGTTGCTATCCTCGCAATAATTCGGAACCGTTCGAAATTCAAATTCAAATTAACGATAACAATAAAAGTTTTCAAAAATTAAAACTAAAATGTTCGGTGGTTGTCAAATATTACAAAGGTAATGGTGGTGAAGTAAACACATTTTTAGAAAATGTCTAAATAATTTAAACTGATTTAAAACAGAAAAGTAAATAAATAAAAGAAAACAAAACAAAACAAAAGGAAGAAAACCCTCGGGGCTCCGGCCCGAGAGCCACCGCCCAATCCCAGGCCCACGACCTGCCAGCCGCCCAAATCCCCTCGCCCAACCGCCACGCCCCCCCCTTATCCATTCCCCCGAAACCCTAACCGCATGCCGACCCCCCCCCTCGCTGGATCTGGATCGGGGCAAACTCCCGATCCCCTCGCCCCTCTCCCCGCGCGCCCGTCGCCGCTCGGACTGCGCCCGACGCCGCCCGCCGTCCCAGCGCCGATGGGCGACCCGCCGTCGCTGCTCGCCGCCCCACGCCACTCGACGCCGTCGCCGCCGAACTCCTCGCTCCGCCGAAGTCGTCCCGTCGGCCTCCCCAACCTTCCCGAGCCCACTGTTGCCGTTGCCCTACGATCACGGTGAGGCCCGGCCTTCTCTCTCTCTCGCCTCGGCGTCGTCCCGTGCACGCACTCACGTGGCCCGTGCACGCCTGCTTAGCGGTCACCGCCCGACCTCACCCTCGTTCGCCACCGCCCATGTCACGCGCCCGCCCGCGCTTCGCCGTGGCCATCAGCCTCCGCCGCCCGCGTTCCCCACAGGTGTCGCCGCTTTCGGGCTGGCGCCCGACGCCCAGCTCCGCCCTACCCCTGTTCCCCGTGGCCATGCACTGCGTGCCGAGGCCGCCGCTGCACTTGCCGTCCCGCTCCGGCCGCTGTGGCCTGGGTCTCCCTGGCCAGGGCCGTGGCTACCGGTGCCCTCTCACACTGGTCGCGGCCTCCGCCAGATTAACGCGCCCGCAGCATGCCACGCACGTGGCGCCCGTGGCCGCTAGCCCCTCTGGGCCAATGACAGGTGGGCCTAGCCCAAAACGTTTAAAAGGGTAAATAAATAAATAAACAAATAAATATTAAAAAAAATAAATTTAATTAATTAAGTTAATTAATCCTATTTAATTAATCTAATTAACCTGTTAGTTTAATTAAACTGTAATTAGATTAACCTAAACCCTAATTAACCTAACAGTGTATGACAGGTGGGTCCCACAGGACCCACATGTCAGTTTGACCCAGGTCAACCGCACTGTTGCCTGCTGACATCACACATACATCATGCTGACATCATCATTTACTATTCTAGATAATGTTGGATTTAAATAATTAATTAAATTCCAGAAATTAATAAAATCTTTAGAAAATCATATCTTTTAATCCGTAACTCGGATTAAAATATTTTCAACATAAAAGTTGCTCAGAACAACGAGACGAATCCGTATCACGCAGTCCGTTTGTCCGCCATATCCCCTAACCTATCGAACTCGCAACTTTCCCCTCGGCTCTCGCTCAAAATCGCGAAACACCGGAATACTTTCCTGATGCTTCCCCTTTCACCGTATCACCTCATACGCGTTAGGGCACGCCTAGCATCACGCTTTGCTTTGTCATGCATCGTCATGCCTCTGTTTGCTTAAATATTCATTGTTCTTCCCCCTCTTCTTCCGCTAGACACCGAGACCGACGCTGCTGCTGCCCAGTACGACTACGGAGTTGACGACCCCTCTCTCTTGCCAGAGCAACCAGGCAAGCCCCCCCCTTGATCACCAGATATCGCCTACTCTCCTCTATACTGCTTGCATTAGAGTAGTGTAGCATGTTACTGCTTTCCGTTATTCCTATCCTGATGCATAGCCTGTTTTTGCTACTTCTGTTGATACCTTACCTGCATTCCTACTTGCCTAGTATAGGATGCTAGTGTTCCATCAGTGGCCCTACATTCTTGTCCGTCTGCCATGCTATACTATTGGGTTACGATCACTTCGGGAGGTGATCACGGACATATGCTATATACTTTACACTGTTACATTACCTGTGATACTGTTCGGAGATGGGGGGCTGAAAGGACAGGTGGCTCCATCCCGGTAGAGGTGGGCCTGGGTTCCCGACGGCCCCCGACTGTTACTTTGTGGCGGAGCGACAGGGCAGGTTGAGACTACCTAGGAGAGAGGTGGGCCTGGCCCTGGTCGGCGTTCGCGGATACTTAACACGCTTAACGAGTTCTTGGTATTTGATCTGAGTCTGGCCATTTGGTCTATACGCACTAACCATCTACGCGGGAGTAGTTATGGGTATCCCGGCGTCGTGGTTTCAGCCGAAGCCTTCGTGACGTCAGCGACTGAGCGGCGCGCGTCGGATTGGACCGCGTAACGTGACTTCCTTTGTAATGGAGGTTGCTAGGTCTGCTTCGGCGCGTTACATAGCGTGCGGTGTGCTAAGGCGATGGGCCTGCACTGGCGCTTAGGTTTAGAGCGGCGTGCTGACCGCTCTGTTGGCCTAGGTCGGGTTGCGACGTGTTGATCTTCCGCGGCCAGGCATAACCCAGAAAAGTGTGTCCGGCCAAATGGGATCAAGCTTGTTGGGTTATGTGGTGCACCCCTGCAGGGAAGTTAATCTATTCAATAGCCGTGATCTTCGATAACAGGGCGACTTGGAGTTGTACCTTGACCTTATGACAACTAGAACCGGATAATTAAGAAAACACACCTTCCAAGTGCGGATACAACCCGGTGGTCGCTCTCTCTCGTGGATACGAGGAGGGATCGCGGATAGGATTATGCTATGCAATGCTACTTGGAGGACTTCATCTGCTCTCTTCTACATGTTGCAGCGGAGGCTGCCGTAGCGTAGTCTTGACGAGATTAGATATCCCCCTCTTATTCTGGCATTCTGTAGTTCAGTCCACTGATATGGCCCTTTACACATATATCCATGCATATGTAGTGTAGCTCCTTGCTTGCGAGTACTTTGGATGAGTACTCACGGTTGCCTTGTTCCCCCTTTTCCCCCTTTCTTTACCCGGTTGCTGCGACCAGACGATGGAGCCCAGGAGCCAGACGCCACTGTCAATGACGACTACTACCCCGGAGGTGCCTACTACTACATGCAGCCCGCTAACGACGACCTGGAGTAGTTTAGGAGGATCCCAGGCAGGAGGCTTGCGCCTCTTTCGATCTGTATCCCAGTTTGTGCTAGCCTTCTTAAGGCAAACTTGTTTAACTTATGTCTGTACTCAGATATTGTTGCTTCCGCTGACTCGTCTATGATCGAGCACTTGTATTCGAGCCCTCGAGGCCCCTGGCTTGTATTATGATGCTTGTATGACTTATTTTATTTTTAGAGTTGTGTTGTGATATCTTCCGTGAGTCCTCGATCTTGATCGTACCGTATGCGTGTATGATTAGTGTACGATTGAATCGGGGGCGTCACAAGTTTGTATCAGAGCCGACTGCCTGTAGGAATCCCCCTTCCCAACTCCTTGGCCGAAGTCGAGTCTAGACATTACAAAACTTTTACTAACATGGCTGTGTGCCTTACGGGCCCACGTCGCCATTGGGTGGTACTAGGATCTTTTACTCCTCGACCTTTACTCTGGGATTCTGAACTCTCTTCTATTCGGGTTAAACGATTTTACTAACTCCGACTCTAGGTTCTCGTAATTACTTCCTCCCGGAGAGCCCCTTATTACGGACGATCGTCTGATGCACGTGAAGACCCCTGAAGATACTCTCCGATGTTAACCCGAGAACTTGTGTTCATCGCGTTTGCAATTCCCTTCCACCGTCAACCCTTATGGATAACTACTTGCAGTTGTTATTCTTTCATTCATCCCCAGTTTGTCTTGTTCTGCCTTGCTGTTCTATGTCAACTGAATACCCAAACAGATAATTCCTCGCACTTGCCGAGTATCCGTTCGTCCAAAGTTGTTCAAGTGTTTCACAAAAATACATTCAAATACTACCCGATCTTCCGAAAATCCTGAGCAGCCTATTGCTCTTGAAATTCTTGCTTGCTTGCATTATGGTTAATCCCATAAGTCTCGTAATCTTAATGGCATACCTTGTCATTATCATTTTGAGTCTGTTGATTCAATATGTTGCGACTGCTCGCAATCCTCAATCAGATCCTAGAATTCATCCTTCCGGCTCAGACGTCATTTCAAACGTGAGCTGGTTCTCAACCAATTAAATTGCCGTCGGCTGTACCCCTAAGTCTATTCAAATATTCCATCCTTAACCAGAGCATTTGCTTCTGATTCCTTGAATTGGAAATCATAAATCATTTGCGCTTGAGCTTTGAATTAGTCAATTGTTCAATCATATGATATCCTTGCATTCTTTCTTCTTCTGGTTGAGTACCGATGCTCACATCAGATCCCTTATGGACCACCAGATCCTTTGTTGGATTTATCTGACAACGCCCTTCATATTCAATAACCTTGTGGGCCTTTCCTCGGATACATAATGCCTTTGGTAAATTGTATCCTCTGCTTTCTCAACCATGCTCTACCTTCGAGTTTGAGTTAATTACTCCTAAAGATTGTGGTATATGTTTCTAAGATGCCCCGATGGGTTGAACATATACCTTCCTTAATTTTTGTGAACCCAAAAGTCTTCATGGGTCATAACCTTCTGGTATTCCGCCAGTTAAACTTTCAAACTCTAAACATTCTTAACTGAGAGCAGTAAATGAAAAGTTGTGTATACGAGAAGTGGGAGTCGACCTTGAGCCTTGCGTTCATGCCCATGGACACGATGCTGATCTTATCATGGATGCTTCTCTTAAACCCTATTCGGTATAAGTTCATCTTATATATGGTAATTGGTCTTTTGCAACCGTAGTTCCGACCATATTTTCTTCTTGATTCCATTTCTCGGACAAGTTAGAGTACTTGTCTTCTTCAGAGCATTACCCTAGTCCAACCTCTACTTTGATCTGTCGTCGAGTATTACCCCCCCTGGTATCTCGAGATTATCATGGAACTGCAAAACTTCTTATGAGTTCTTCATCAAGTGCTACCTTCCCACTGATTCCAATTTTTCACGGGCTCTGAGTTATTAAACACTCATAGACACCGATAACTGAACCGAGTCCGCATCATGTTCGACAACTCTTCATGGCTTCTATAAGTACGAGTTTGTACCCGATCACGCCATTCCTAGCCTGTTTGGCTATATCATTGTCATGATGATTCTAACTGTGCTACCTGGTCCTTATTCTCGGAGCACCAATTTGCGACGATAGCTAAGCTTACGTCGATTTTCCTCGTCATACCCTTTCACCTTAAACAACAAGCTTGAGTTCGAGTTTGTGTTGTAACTGTGGTTCCAATAACCTCTTGCTTCATCATTCCCTTGACTTGATGTCATCGCTGATCGATTACATCTTCGTGAAATCTCTTGACAAATGTGTCGTGATCATCATCAGTATTCCGAGCTTTTCCAATATATCAATTCAATTCGTGATGAGAAATACCATCCTTGCCCTCGATGAGTTGTGTTATCATCAGCCACTTATGGCTTTCGCTCCAACACAAACTTGTTCGTGTTTCGTGTTATACCTTGAATTCCTTGCTACCCAGCATTGTTCTTCTTTACCTTGGAGTATTACCACCCTTATGTCAAGAATGCCGTGGGAATTTAACCACCTCTTTAGGATTCTTGGTATAGTGATACTTCTCACCATCACCATGTTTCTTGGTCCTTGTGTTGATCCCGACCGGGGTACCAACAAGTGAACGATGATGTTTGGATTCTGCACTTCTAGCAACCCTATTGCTTTGAAGTTAATGGTCGATAGTTCCATTCTAAGTCTATTGCTTATTGAGTCATCATTCGAACATTGATCGTGCTACCTAATCCAGATTCCTGGGTGCACCCTACTATCATTGTTCATTTGTGTATGTTTTTCCCTCGAGCATACGTCGTTATATCATTTGATCCGACAAATGATATTTCCTTGTTCACCTAATTGTGGAAATTCATCCCTTGGAAATCTCGATGATTTGTTGTTGAGCCTATCAGCTACCACCTTATCCCTTCATTGGTTTAATGTTGGGCTTTTGTTTCGGAACTCGCTTCCGTGGTACATCTCCCGAGAATCTTACAATGTCATCTCGACAATTTGTGTTGCACCTTTCTTCTCAGGCATCCTGAGTCTGAGGTATCCTGACACCCATCAGATCTGGATCTCGGTCAGATATGATGGTTGGAACATATTTCCAAGAGCTATAGCAACGGTCTTTATGTGACCCGGTAAGGTGATGTCGTGCCTAGCACACCTGGCCGGAGGCCCTATTGTTATAGATTCCTTTTCAGCAAGGTTATCCATTCTTCCAAAAGGAAATTGAAAGACTTGTTCTATAAGCTGTTCCTGATGAATCCATTGAGTATCTAAAATCCGATTTTTGCTTGAAGACCATGACAATGCTATCTCGAAGCATGTCTGTGGTACTCCGATTTTCAACAAGAACATTTAAAGCCCAATGCTAAATGCTTCTTGATCAATTATCCAAACACCGTTGTATGGGTATTGTCATGAAAATTTCTCTTCCCTTTCCTAAAGGGGTCTTCTACGTTATATCCCATCATGAATATCATGCTTTGCTTGCCCTTGGGAAGGATATACCCCCTGATATATGTGTTTAAACACATTTTCCTTTCCATTGTTCTGTTTAATCTGATAATCTTATTTTCCTTTCCATTGGTTGGTTTAACCTTTCTTGAGGTCTATATAATCTAAGCAGTATTATTCTCCTGCTTATGTAAACACCTCGGTGTACAACCCTGTCAGTAAGACCCTGTTACTATTGTTGATGACATTTCGGTAACCACGGTGGACGAGAACTTTGCCTATTGGTCCGCCTCGTTTCAACGAGCAGGAAAATGGTTCTCCTTGTCCCTCGCCCTTGGTACCGATGTAGTTGCTGGCCTATAACTGACAGGCTAACCTCTAACATGCCTTACTTGCATGATCGTGCAAGACATCATCGCCCTTCCTACTTTTAACCCACATGGTGGGCCCATAACCCACAGTTCCACAAGATCGAAACCTGACTCTCCTGTACAACCTATGGTCAAAGTTATTCCCCACGTTTGACTTCGTATGTAATTCACGGGCCACCTGCCTAATGATCTATTATGGTATCAGACACAATACTTATTCCCATTGCTCTGAACCCCTTTCACACTTCGTTTTAGGCAACGAACGCTTGCCTATGCGTTTGAAACTTCTATTTTGCACCTTCTTATTTTGCTCACGATAATTGCTTAAGTTTCAATTCGAGAGTTACTATCCGCCAACCTCCCTGATGTTCTCTACCAGATACGTGACCTTGTAGAGGTCCGTTCTTCTGGAGATACCCCTTATCATTTTTCGTTAGTACGATGGAGTTGCTGAAGAAAGGATGAAGACTTCATCATGATGAGCTGGAGCAGAGAAATAAAGACATCAACGAAAGGGATCAACTTCTTCGAGAAGAGCAACCAAGACCGAGAAGATCCATTAGAATTTCGCAACCACAACTCCCCCCCCCCCCTTACACCACCTCTTAAATCTCGGGACGAGATTTCTTGTAGTGGAGGAGAATTGTGACGCCCGGATAATCATGCTACGGTAATCCCACGCTAATCGTGCCATGACACCTCGGATACTATTGCTATCCTCGCAATAATACGGAACCGTTTGAAATTCATATTCAAATTAATGATAACAATAAAAGTTTTCAAAAATTAAAACTAAAATGTTCGGTGGTTGTCAAATATTACAAAGGTAATTGTGGTGAAGTAAACACATTTTTAGAAAATGTCTAAATAATTTAAACTGATTTAAAACAGAAAAGTAAATAAATAAAAGAAAATAAAACAAAACAAAAGGAAGAAAACCCCCGGGGCTCCGGCCCAAGGCCACCGGTCCAACTGGGCCACGACCTGCCAGGCCGGCCCAAATCCCCCTCGGCCCAACCGGCCACGCCCCCCTCCCCTTATCCATTCCCCCGAAACCCTAACCGCACCCCGACCCCCACTCCCCCTCGCTGGATCTGGATCGGGGCAAACTCCCGATCCCCTCGCCCCTCTCCTCACAGCGCCCGTCGCCGCCGGATCGCGCCGACGCCGCCCGCCGTCCCAGCGCCCGTGGGCGACCCGCCGTCGCTGCTCGCCGCCCCCCCACGCTAGCTCGACGTCGTCGCCGCCCGGACTCCTCCCGCTCCGCCGAGTCGTCCCCGTCGGCCTCCCCAACCTTCCCCGAGCCCACTTTTGTTGCCCTACGACCGACGGGGAGGCCCCGGCCTCCCCTCTCTCCCTCGCCTCGACGTGCGTCCCGTGCACGCACTCACGTGGTCCCGTGCACGCCCGTGCTTCGCGGTCACCGCCCCGACCTCACCCCCGTTCGCCACCGCCCGCGGTCACCGCGCCCCGGCCCGCAATCGCCGTGGCCATCATCCTCCGCTGCCCCGCGTTCCCCCTGGGTGTGCGCCCACTCGGGATGGCGCCCGACGCCCAGCTCCGCCCTACCCCCTGTTCCCCGTGGCCATGCACTGCGTGCCGAGGCCGCCGCTGCATTTGCCGTCCCGCTCCGGCCGCTGTGGCCTGGGTCTCCCCTGACCAGGGCCGTGGCCGCCGGTGCCCTGCTGCGCTGGGTCGCGGCCTCCGCCCGTTAACGGGCGCCCGCAGCGCCCACGCACCCGTAGCGCCCGTGGCCGCTAGCCCCTCTGGGCCAATGACAGGTGGGCCTAGCCCAAAACGTTTAAAAGGGTAAATAAATAAATAAACAAATAAATATTAATAAAAATAAATTTAATTAATTAATTAAGTTAATTAATACTATTTAATTAATCTAATTAACCTGTTAGTTTAATTAAACTGTAATTAGATTAACCTAAACCCTAATTAACCTAATAGTGTATGACAGGTGGGTCCCACAGGACCCACATGTCAGTTTGACCCAGGTCAACCGCACTGTTGCCTGCTGACATCACACATACATCATGCTGACATCATCATTTACTATTCTAGATAATGTTGGATTTAAATAATTAATTAAATTCCAGAAATTAATAAAATCTTTAGAAAATCATATCTTTTAATCCGTGACTCGGATTAAAATATTTTCAACATGAAAGTTGCTCAGAACGATGAGACGAATCCGGATACGCAGTCCGTTTGTCCGCCACACCCCCCTAACCTATCGAACTCGCAACTTTCCTCCTCCGGCTCCTCTGCCCGAAAACGCGAAACACCGGGAATACTTTCCCGGATGCTTCCCCCTTTCACCGGTATCACCTCATACCACGTTAGGGCACGCCTAGCATCACGATTTGCTTTGTCATGCATCGTCATGCCTCTGTTTGCTTAAATATTCATTGTTCTTCCCCCTCTTCTTCCGCTAGACACCGAGACCGACGCTGCTGCTGCCCAGTACGACTACGGAGTTGACGACCCCTCTCTCTTACCAGAGCAACCAGGCAAGCCCCCCCTTGATCACCAGATATCGCCTACTCTCCTCTATACTGCTTGCATTAGAGTAGTGTAGCATGTTACTTCTTTCCGTTATTCCTATCCTGATGCATAGCCTGTTTTTGCTACTTCTGTTGATACCTTACCTGCATTCCTACTTGCCTAGTATAGGATGCTAGTGTTCCATTAGTGGCCCTACATTCTTGTCCGTCTGCCATGCTATACTACTGGGCTGCGATCACTTCGGGAGGTGATCACAGACATATGCTATATACTTTACACTGTTACATTACCTGTGATACTGTTCGGAGATGGGGGGCTGAAAGGATAGGTGGCTCCATCCCGGTAGAGGTGGGCCTGGGTTCCCGACAGCCCCCGACTGTTACTTTGTGGCGGAGCGACAGGGCAGGTTGAGACTACCTAGGAGAGAGGTGGGCCTGGCCCTGGTCGGCGTTCGCAGATACTTAACACGCTTAATGAGTTCTTGGTATTTGATCTGAGTCTGGCCATTTGGTCTATACGCACTAACCATCTACGCGGGAGCAGTTATGGGTATCCCGGCGTCGTGGTATCAGCCGAAGCCTTCGTGACGTCAGCGACTGAGCGGCGCGCGCCGGATTGGACCGCGTAACGTGACTTCCTTTGTAATGGAGGTTGCTAGGTCTGCTTCCGGCCGCATTCGCAACGTGCAGGTGTGCTAAGGGCGATGGGCCCAGACCCCTGGGCGCTTAGGTTTAGACCGCGTCTTGACCGCTCTGTTGGCCTAGGTCGGGCTGCGGCGTGTTGATCGTCTGCGGCGGGCATAACCTGTAAAAGTGTGTCCGCCAAATGGGATCAAGCATGTCGGGTTATGTGGTGCACCCCTGTAGGGAATTTAATCTATTCAATAGCCGTGATCTTGGTAACAGGACGACTTGGAGTTGTACCTTGACCTTATGACAACTAGAACCGGATACTTAATAAAACACACCCTTCCAAGTGCCAGATACAACCCGGTGGTCGCTCTCTCTCAGTGATACGAGGAGGGGATCACCGGATAGGATTATGCTATGCAATGCTACTTGGAGGACTTCAGTCTGCTCTCCTCTACATGTTGCAAGCGGAGGCTGCCAGAAGCGTAGTCTTCGACAGGATTAGATATCCCCCTCTTATTCTGGCATTCTGCAGTTCAGTCCACTGATATGGCCCTTTACACATATATCCATGCATATGTAGTGTAGCTCCTTGCTTGCGAGTACTTTGGATGAGTACTCATGGTTGCCTTGTTCCCCCTTTTCCCCCTTTTTTGCCCGGTTGCTGCGACCAGACGATGGAGCCCAGGAGCCAGATGCCACCTACGATGACGACTACTACCCGGAGGTGCCTACTACTACATGCAGCCCGCTGACGATGACCTGGAGTTGTTTAGGAGGATCCCAGGCAGGAGGCATGCGCCTCCTTCGATCTGTATCCCAGTTTGTGCTAGCCTTCTTAAGGCAAACTTGTTTAACTTATGTCTGTACTCAGATATTGTTGCTTCCGCTGACTCGTCTATGATCGAGCACTTGTATTCGAGCCCTCGAGGCCCCTGGCTTGTATTATGATGCTTGTATGACTTATTTTATTTTTTAGAGTTGTGTTGTGATATCTTCCCGTGAGTCCCTGATCTTGATCGTACACGTTTGTGTGTATGATTAGTGTACGATTGAATCGGGGGCGTCACATTTACCAAGTTAAAAGAGCATTGTCGAGGCCACCCCAAACCCTAGAAGCGTTGTTGATGCCACCCAAATTTACCATGTTAAAAGAGCGTTGTCGAGGCCACCCCAAACCCTAGAAGCCTTGTCAAGGCCACCCAAATTTACCAAGTTAAATGAGTTAAAAGAGCGTTGTCGAGGCCACCCAAATTTACGAAGTTAAAAGTTACTAATTTACTCCCGGTCCACTCGCCCGACCAACTCTCGAGGCCACCCAAACCCTAGAAGACAGAGCGTTGTTGATCTAACCCCTCCCTGCATAGCGATTTTTTTTGCAACGTGTCCTCTCCTGAAAGTATAACCCTGATAACTTCGACATGAGGGGGACGTCGGACATGCATGAGAGAGAGGCGGTCCGCAACTAATCCATTGCTCATATATGCATATGATTCCTGAATGTGATTAGCTAGGTCTATGTTTGCCACTAATTAATCAATCTCTCATATTTGTATATTGCCATGTTGTAATATTTGCAGAAACTATGGAAAGAGACTTAGAACAAGAACAGTTGTTGGGGGATATAATCCTCGGCGGAGGTGATCCCTTGTTGTTTCTCAACGACACCGATGGTCAGGAAGGAGAGGATGACGGCTTCGGTGATCCAACAATGGAGGATGAAGGAGATCATGACGGCTCCGGAGACCGAATGGCGGAGGAAGGAGACCATGATGACGGCTCCGCTAACCGAACGGAGGAGGGAGCTATTGCAAAGTCCGGCGAGGTATATATATTAATTAAGCCTGTGCTGACTTGATGCAATAATTTTTTTGGTATGTACATATATTAATGCTTGTTTCTTATTTTATAGCCCTTCGGATCGAGCCAAACTTCCGTAGGAGACGAGGCCCGAAGAAAAGGTTGCGCCAGGATGAAAGGTTCACGATCACAGAAATCGTGAAAGATGGCCAACCGATTGCTCCCAAGCGGACCAAGGACACATTTGTAAATCAGTGCGGGGTTGTTGTTAGGGACAGTGTCCCGATCAGCATCGTGCAATGGAATAAGAGTAAGGACAACCCTGAAGTATCTTATGTCCAGGATAGACTGAGGGGTGATCTTTTTAACATCCCAAATTCTCAATTTGGCATGTTATATATTAGATCATCATTGCATATCATATTTTCTTGCATTTTGGTTGATCCTAGAAATTCTAAGCAAGTCAAGGACCCGCGGAGAGAGTTGGGAATTTCAATATTTTTATATTTGAGTTTTCTCAAATTTTGAAAAGAGGATCGTTTGGTTTTAATTATTTTTCTCTCCGTATATTTCATATACAAAATAAAAGAGAGGGGATAAAATGACTTTCCCAAAATAAATGAAATACTAGAGGAAAAATATTAACATCAAATACGTAGTTTTATTTGGTTTTTATTGCAATTTTATTTGAATTAGATAAATTGCACATTTTCAAATTTGCATTTTTAGGCCAAGAAAATATTCATCTTGTTCTAAATATTTTATTTAGAAGGTGAAATTTTGTTTTGGAATTTTTAGATTTTTTTTCTAGGATTTGTTCAAGTTTTGGCGGAATTAATTTTAAAAAAAAGTCTTCCATTCGGACCGACCGGGCCGAAGCCCAGCCGGCCCAAGCCGCTCGCAGACTCCGAGCAGGAGTCCTGCCCCGTGCCGCTGCTTGCTGTGGCCGAGCCAGCCAGCCCCGCCGCCTTGCCCCCTCCCCCAAGCCGCTAGTCCCCCTCCTTAAATAGTGCCGCCGCCGACCCCCACCACCACACCAACCCGCGCCGCCATCCCCGCCGCCTAGCGCCGCCGCTCTCCGCCGCCGCTTTGCTTCCCCGCCATCGCCACCCTAGCACCGCCGCCGCCCCTCGCCTCGCGCCACGCCCGCCGCCCGCCTGCCCGTGCCACTTTACGCCCCGCCCGCCCAACGCCTCACCGGAGCCGCCGCCGATCCGATCCGATCCGCCGCCTTTTTTTCGTTTTTAGGTAAAAACCTCAGTTTAAAAAAAACCCGGTTTCGTTTATTTAGATTTAGATCGGTTCATTTTTTCGGTTTAGTTATTTAGCGGATGTTCGTCTGTACGTTCGTCTTAACGAACGTAGTTCACCCGTTAGCCGCAGACAGCGAACGTTCGTTCATTAGCCTGTTCGTCAGTTTTCTTTTTCCAGGGTTTTTCCGCGATTATTTTCGATCGCGATTTCAGCCCGGATCTTAGTTTTAGTTTATCTTTTTGCTCGTTTATCAGAATCAGGCGATTCAAGCGCCTAGATCTTCGTTTCGAAGCCCTCTTTCTATTTAACCAACTTGAACAAGATTTTGGTACTGTAAAATTTGACTTTAGTCCAGATTAGTAAACGGATCTTGTTTCTTTCGCAGTTTGAGTTTTGTTGCTTCGTTTGATTTGATTCTTTTTGCAAACCGGAGTTCTTAAGTTGAACTTTCTGGTTAGATCTCTTATTTGAGTTTTACCCATGCTTCTAGTTGAGTGCTTATTGTATGCTTGTTTGTTTGTGATAGAGTACCCGGAGTGTGAAGCGTGCTACTACGAGTCTCTAGGTTTCACGGATCATCAGCAAGGCAAGTAACACTTTGATCATATCTCTTTACTACCCAGTTTTATTGCATTAGATCAATCCTCAAACAATAACATGGTTAGGATTTGATTAACATGTGGGTTTTGGGAAGTAGATGAGGTAGTACCTATTTACCTGTTTATTATCAAACCTTCGGGAGTTACTGTTATGTTGCTTGTCTTGCTATGCTATGCTCGTAGACGTGGTTTGGTTCCAGTGATTCATGACAGATGCGAGTTAAATTAATGGTTGAATTAAGGTGGCTACTTAAATACACATCTGGGTGGATTGCTTGAGGCACCCTGGAGTACCCAGTGGTTGTTAGGGCACCTGGAGAATCCAGTGTTGTCCTAGGATATCCCGGAGTACCCGTGTGATCATCCTACGGTCCACCACCCAGGCTCAAAGGGATCATAAGATTATTCATGCTAGAAACTTCCGTGTGCAGCCACAAGCCAATTTGGGCTCTGGCATAGTTGAGTAAGTTGCGTGAAGCTCTTGAAGAGGTAGACTAACAGATGTAGTGGGTTGTAGGTGGTACTTTCTATCCAGAGTAGAGAGTTAATGCTTCAGAAAGACTGTGTCTCGAATCTCCGACCATGGATGTATTCGAGTCTTGTGGAGAAAAATGCGCAAACCTCTGCAGAGTGTACAAACTAATCATGGTTAGCCGTGTCCCCGGTTATGGACGTCTTGACTACCTGCAAGATGCATGATCTCATGCATGATCTTGCTGACTCCGTAAGCGGAAATGATTGCTCCATTTTGCAAGAATCTTATTCATGTCAAGAATGTTTTCAAGGATCCATAGATGATGCTAGTTCATTACAGCATGAGGTTCGGCATTTGTCACTTGACTATGTCAGTAATAATATTATTGCCGCCATGAAGGAAATTCTAGCTCCCCGGCCGCGCACGATATTAGTCTTCCAAAGGAAAATTGGGATTGGGATCCATCCGAGTATGGCCAAGTCAATATTCGTGTCCTTACGAGCACTGAAGACATTCTCATTCGGGACAAATATGACAAGCTTGAAGCATCTTCGTTATCTAGATTGTTCTTATTCTGATATATCTGCACTGCCTGAAGCCATTACCATGATGTATAGCTTGCAAACGTTGAAACTCATTGGTTGTGCAGACCTTAAGAAGTTACCAGAAGACATGAGATATATGAGCAGTCTTCGGCACATCTTCCTCATTGGGTGTGACAGTTTGGAGCGCATGCCACAAGGTATTGGTCAGCTGAATTCTCTACAGACATTGACGAATTATGTCATCGACAGCGACGCAGGTCATGGAATTGATCAACTAAAAGATTTGAGTCTAGGTGGTGCTCTTTGTTTGACTGAGTTGAGAAAGGTGCATAGTGCAGAAAATGCTAAACAAGGCAATATGTCCGCCAAGCATAATTTGAAACGATTATTACTCGATTAGGAAGATGGGCCTTCTTATGTCATAAATGTTGGATATGAAGTAGATACTAAAGCAGAAGGAATATTAGAGGCCCTTTGTCCTCATAAAAGCCTTGAAGTTCTACTGTTATCTAATTATACTGGTGCTAAATTGTCATCATGGATGCACAACTCTGCACTGTTAGAGCATCTTAGTGAGCTTCGTCTTAGTGACTGCAAGAACTGCAAGGATCTTCTACCATTATGGCAGTTGCCGTCTCTTGCGCACTTGGGTTTGGATCGTATGCCTAGGTTGAAAAGTATATGTGTTGGCAATGATGATACAAGCATTGGGGAATCATGTTTGTCTCCACCATCCTTCTTTCCTAAATTGGAAACGATGATAGTTACCAACATGGATAATCTAGAGAGATGGTACCAGGAGGTGGAGGTGGTGGGAAAAGTAGCGGCTGTATCATTTCCTCAGCTTAAGAAGCTAAAGATATCTGGATGCCCAAGGTTAATGACACTGCCGGAGGGACTTTTGCAGCAACTCCCAGCTCTCGAGGAAATATGGATCGTTGAGTGCCCGAACTTGGAGGGAGCCTTCTCAAGAGGAGGCGCTTATTGGAATTTGGTCGAAGGCATTCCATATAGATCAATTGGCCCTTATTGGAATTGGGTTCGACTTCCACGGAGACCCAGCCAATAAGTGCTCACTTGCCTTTGATTGGGATGTCTGTGTTTCTGTGCTTGTGTATGGCAACCTCGTGGGAATTTGATGTCAAGGCTCAAAAGCACGCGTCTTTATGTAAAGATTGTTCATCCGTGTGTTTTTTCTCCAGGTATCTGTTGTTATCACACCATGCAAACCTTGCCTTAGTTCCTCCACAACTTTTATCAATCTGCAAACACAAGTGTTACATTTCCTTTGCAAATTATCTTTGTAGCTTTATCTTTTTGGACTGAAATCTGTTGCACGTTCTTGTAGAAGAGAAGATGAGATTTTTTCTAGAAACAACACCTGACTGATTAAATGTTGTGCTGCTCTGTTGTTTACTGAAACATATGAGCCTCTGCGCTTACTTATGGCAGAGATGCATACATTGATACATGTCTTGCAGAGTTATTGTTCTTGAAGTTTCTTGAAGGAATTCCAGAGCCAAAACTGTAGTGCAGGTTGCAGCATGTTTTGCAGGTTGCATGGTGATGGATTTGATATCCAATAAATACCTGGCCTAGTTGCTTGGACGGTCCATTGCGTCTTCTCTGACATGAACAAATATGTTTTATTCTGAACCCCAACATAACACAAGTGATAGATAGATATATTGATATATGCAGCAGGGCAGCTCGTTGTACTCCCTCTATAAAGAAATATAAGAGCATTTAGATCACTACTTTGTCAAAATTCAGTAGCAAGTAGTGATCTAAACGCTTTTATATTTTTTTTACGGAGGGAGTACATGTCAAAATTCAGTAGCACTTGCTATCGTCCATTGCATCTTCTTCTCTGACTTTTATCTAACTAAAGACTTGTCCGTGTCTTTTTTCAGGTGTCTGTTATCAGATTGAAATGAATCGCACTGTACATGCATTGTGGCACTGGGTCCTGTACAAATCAAGTTGAGTCAAGTTTATAGTAATTACTAGTAGGCGAGTACACACGCCATGCCTGTTTATTAGTACATAGGTCTGATTCAAGAATCTCCGCGCTGCTTCAGTACATATATGCGCAGCTTCTTCTAGTTTTCTTGTTTGTTACTTTTTCTACATATATATATGCATATGCTCCTTCAAACATCCTCCTCTGCTGCTTGCTGAAATACTACTACTACTACTCACTTGAGTACTGAATATTACTTACTAGATATGTGTACTGGAGAAAAGTGTAGGAATTTTTAGGGGATGAATACACCTCTATCTGATCTGATGTGTGACAGCCTAAAGAGTCGTGAGGAGGACCATCGTATTATTCAGTTATATATGATGTCCAGCAAAAACAGAAGAGGAGCTGCTCTGTTTCGGTCTGACACACAATTATATATGTTGTATTTTTCTTCTTGACAAGTACAGTACTCCCTAAACGGTGTAAGTAAATATTGTTAAACACGTCATGTTATGTGACCGGCGCATCTCATAGGAGATAGTTAAGGTAGTTAGGTTGTTAGAGTATCATGTTTATCTCATGTAACCTCTTATCTCTATCTCCTTTCTTGATCTCCAAGATTGTAATCCAAACCGCATGTATGCGCTGTTATGGGAGGTGCGCCCCATCTATTTAACACGAACCCGTCGGCCTGAGCAAGGCAAGACGTTCCGCTAGTTCGCACATGGTAATCAGAGCCCCATCTCTTCCCATCTACTGAGATCCCATCTACCGAGCCTAGCCATGTCTTCCTCCTCCTCCTCCGGTGCTTCCCAGACCACCCTCAATGGACAGGTCACCGAGAAGCTAACACGCACGAACTACGTGCTCTGGCGCACGCAGGTCACCCCTCACCTGCGTGTCACCGGTGTCTTCGGCTACGTCGACGGCACCACACCGGAGCCGGCCAGGCTTCATGTCACAAAGGACAAGGATGGCAAAGAAAGCGCTGCGCCCAACCCTTTCCACCCCATCTGGGTTCGGGAGGATCAACAGGTGCTGGGTTACTTACTCAGCACCCTCTCCAAGGAGGTTCTCATCGCGGTGACCACGGTCGCCATGGCGCACGCGCTCTGGACAGCGGTGGCAGGTATGTTTTCCTCACAGTCCATGAGCCGCGTGAATAATATCAGGACGGCGCTCATCAACGCGCAGAAGGGCAACCAAACGGTTGCTGCCTACTTCGCCTCCCTCCGTGGTCTTGCCGACGAGCTCGCCGCGGCCGGGAAGGCCATCCAAGACGACGAACTCATCTCCTACATCATCCACGGCCTCGACGTCGACTACCAGCCCCTCGTCTCCGCCCTCGACGCACGCGTCACACCGGTCTCTCTCGACGAGCTCTATGCCATGCTCAGCAACTTCGACCAGCGCATGGCTCAGTTCAACCACTCGGGCAGCGGCGGCTTCCGTTCCTCTGCCAACGCTGCCGTGCGTGGTCGTGGCGGCGGATCACGTGGTCGTGGCGCCTCTCGCGCAAAAGGACGCTCTGGAGGTCACGGTGGTGGTTGAAACAGCGGCAGCGGCAACAGCCGCTCTGGTGGATCTCGCGGCGCCGCGGCGGCGGTCCACCTCGGGCCCGTCCGGAGCTCCCTCGCTGTCAAATCTGCGGTAAGCCAGGGCACACCGCGCAGGACTGCTGGTACCGTTATGACGAAGATGACGAGGACTCTCAAGATGAAGAAAAGGTGGCTGCCGCGGCTGATGGATCCTACGGCATCGACACAAATTGGTATGTTGATAGCGGCGCCACCAACCACATCACCAATGAGCTTGAGGAAGTCACGATGAAGGAAAAATACCGTGGAAAAGACCACATCCACACGGCAAGTGGAGAAGGTATGCAGATTTGTCACATTGGTCATTCTACTTTTCGTACCCCTCATCGTCCAATTCATCTCAAGAAAATTTTGCATGTTCCTAGTGCCGCCAAAAGTCTTCTCTCGGTTCATAGAATTGCCCTTGATAATCATGTTTTCCTCGAATTTCATCCCTATTTCTTTTTTATCAAGGACCAGGCCACGAAGAAGGTTCTCTATCGAGGTAGATGTGTTCGAGGGCTTTACCCGTTGCTTCCGGAGCTTAGGAGACTCAATAAACAAGCCAATGGTGTTGTCAAAGTTTCGTCAACACGGTGGCACGATCGATTAGGGAATGCTGCGTTTTCTTTAGTTGAAAGATTGCTTAGGAAAAATAAACTCCCATTTGTTGGTGAGAGAAATGTCGAAACTATTTGTAATTCCTGCCAATGTGCTAAAAGTCATCAATTACCTTATCCAATATCTACTAGTGTCTCTACCAAACCACTTCAATTGATTTTTTCTGATGTGTGGGGTCCTTCTCCCACTTCTGTTGGTAGACATGAGTATTATGTAAGCTTCATAGATGACTATAGCAAGTTTGTGTGGATTTATCTTCTCAAAAAGAGATCCGAAGTCTTTCAAGTTCTCCAAAACTTTCAAGCCTTGGTTGAACGAAAATTTGATAGCAAAATTATTGCAGTCCAATCGGACTGGGGGGGGGGGTATGAAAAACTCAACTCCTTCTTCCAAACACTTGGCATATCACACCATGTATCATGCCCTCATGCCCATCAACAGAATGGCTCTGCTGAAAGGAAGCACAGACACATAGTTGAGGTTGGGCTAGTTCTCTTGGCAGGAGCTTCCATGCCCCTAAAATTTTGGGATGAGGCCTTTCTTACTACCGTCCACATCATCAATATGCTCCCTAGTCGAGTCATCAACAACCAAACTCCAGTAGAAAGACTCCTTCATGTCAAACCAGACTATAAATCCCTTCGTGTTTTTGGGTGTGCTTGTTGGCCCAACCTTCGCCCATACAACAAAAGAAAACTCATGCTCCGCTCAAAACAATGTGTTTTTCTCGGGTATAGCCCTCTACACAAAGGTGTCAAGTGTTTAGATATATCCACTAGTCGTGTCTACATATCTCGAGATGTCGTTTTTGATGAAACCAACTTCCCCTTCGCCACCCTACATCCAAACGCCGGTGCTCGCCTCCGAGAAGAAATTCTCCTCCTACCTACTCATCTTACCACCATTGATCAAGGGGGTCCGAATTATGATGATCAACTGTTGACTAATCCTGCTACTAATGGTGTGCATGAGTTTTTTGATGATGTTCCAGGAGACAGCAGCGAAAATAATGAAGAAACAAGTGGAAAAAAAGCGCCGGCAGTCCCACATCGCATGTGTCCGCATCCAGGAGGCAAATTCTCCTCGGGATTGGCCCCGCAGCAGCAGTTCAGTGGATCCCCCTCGGGATCGGTGCCGGCTGACGCGCCAGACGCGCAGGCGACAGCGCCAGCCGATCGTGATGCTGTCTCCAGCCCCGCGACGCGCGTCACGTCAACTGGCGGCGGCTCCAGCGTCTCTCCGCGCCAACCCTCGCTCGACACGCGGCAGCCTGAGGTTCGCCAGGACGGCGTGCGCTTTCGTGACCAGCCGGTCACGTACAAGCGGCGTGACCAGATTCGCCGACACGACGCGGGGTCCCGGTCTGCTGCGGGACCGGGCGTGGATTCCTGTGTGCCCACGCGTGCACAGCAGATCGGCGTCAGCCTCGAGGCTGATCTGCCATCATCCACCAATGATGAGGCCCCGGGATCTTCTGTGCATACAGAACACGCTGCACCTGATCAAACTGTCACAGAAGATCCGGCGAGAGCTGATTCTGCTACAGGAGCTTCTGCCTCGGGATTTTCTGTGGCCGAAGATCCCAATGCTGCACCGCCACGACGTACACGACTCCAGCATGGGGTAATACATCCTGTTAATTATAAGCACATAACCAAATACGGTATGGTCTGTTCCACAGGTGAACCAGGTGAACCTCAGACACTTCAGGAAGCACTTGGTGATGAAAGATGGAAAAATGCTATGAATGAAGAATACATGGCACTCAAGAAGAATAAAACTTGGCATTTGGTTCCCCCACAGCAAAGTAAAAATTTAATTGATTGCAAGTGGGTATTCAGAATAAAGAGGAAATCTGATGGAACTATTGATCGCTACAAAGCTAGGCTCGTTGCAGAAGGTTTTTAACAACGGTATGGCATAGACTACGAGGACACTTTTAGTCCAGTTGTTAAGGCTGCCACTATCCGTCTTGTTTTGTCTATTGCCGTTTCCAGGGGATGGAGTCTCAGGCAACTTGATCTTCAGAATGCGTTTCTTCATGGTGTTCTGGAAGAGGAGGTATACATGAAACAACCTCCTGGGTTTGTAAGTAAAAGTGCACCCTCTCATGTTTGCAAGTTGGACAAAGCACTTTATGGTTTGAAACAGGCACCAAGAGCATGGTACTCTCGTCTCTGTCACAAAATGCAAACACTTGGTTTTGTCCCTTCAAAATCTGACACCTCTCTGTTCATCTACAACAAGTCCAATACATGCATATTTGTCTTAATATATGTTGATGATATTATTGTGACAAGCTCATCTGATGAAGCCATCACAGGACTGTTAAAAGATTTGAGTGCAGATTTTGCCTTGAAGGATCTTGGAGACTTGCATTATTTTCTTGGGATTGAAGTAAAGAGGCACAAGGATGGACTTCATCTCTCCCAAGAAAAGTATGCAGTTGACTTGGTAAGAAAAGCTGGTCTACAGGGTTGTAAACCTACACCTGAAAGTGCGTTATATCGACTAGAGGGGGGGTGAATAGGCGATTTTTATGAATTCTTCACTGAGGAATTTGCCGGTGAGGAAATTCCTTAGCGAAGAACTACTTGCAACGGAATAAGTACTCAGATGTAAGCATAACAGAATGCGGGCATGGTCATCATGATGAAATGAAGACAAACAAAGAGTAAAGAAAAGCGTAAACACAGGATAGCTCAAGATGAAGACAAACAGACTGAAGAAATTGAACTGAGGAAATTGAGAAAGTCTTCAGTCAAAGTCTTCAAACACAGATATGAATAAACTCTCAACACAATAATGAGGAAATGAAAGGGTTGAGGAAATAGAACGAGTTAGGTTGGTGAAGACAATGATTTGGTAGACCAGTTCCAACTGCTGTCTCAGTTGTACGTCTGGTTGGAGCGGCTGAGTATTTAAACTCGAGGACACACCGTCCCGGACACCCAGTCGCTGAGCATGCAGCTCAGGACACCAAGTCCTCACCGTATTCTCCTTGAACTAAGGTCACACAGACCTCGTCCAATCACTCGTGGTAAGTCTTCAGGCGACTTCCAAACCTTCACAGACTTGGTCACTCGGCGATCCACAATTCCTCTTGGATGCTCTAGACCATGACGCCTAACCGTCTGGAAGAAGCACAATCTTCAAAGGTAACAAGCGTCGGATCCACGCAGGATCAATCTCTTCAGTGATGCTCAATCACTTTGGGTTTGTAGGGGTTTGGTTTTTGGGTTTTTCCTCACTCGATGTTTTTCGCTCAAAGTCCTCAGAGGATGGGTTGCTCTCAAATGACAAGTGTCAAGTTTCTCTCGGAGCAGCCAACCAGCTAGTGGTTGTAGGGGGCAGCTATTTATAGCCTAGGGAGCAGCCCGACATGATAAGACATAAATTCCCTTCAATGATATGACCGTTAGGTGGATAAGATATTTTGGGACAGTCAAGGCAAGAGCAAAGAACGGTCGGAAATTTGAATCTCAAATTCCTCGGGCTATCATGTTCCTCACTATGTAGGCAATCCAAGACTGAGAATTCCTAACTCCTCGGTTAGAACAAATTCTCAACGACCGGAAGAACTTCGTCTCTCACATCAAGAAATTGGCTGAACTGTATGAGGTTTCAAAGGCTTCACTCAAGGGATTGGTAGGTGTAGGATTTTGAGTTGAGCATCACATGGAAATTTTTCCTTAGTATTTCCTCGACCCCTTTAACAAAGACGGTGTTTCCTATGACTCAAGAAAGAGAAAATGAAACAACGAAAACGAAAGTCTTCACGCTTCATGTTCCTCAAATGAATACCAAGTCTTCAAGGTCACACCAATTTCTTCACTTTCAAAGTCTTCAGAAAGTCTTCAGAATATCAAAGTCTTCAGTCGAAGAACTTCATTTTTAGGGGTCGACTTTCTGTGTAAATATCAAAACTCCTCATAGACTTATAGACCTATGTACACTCCCAAACGCATTAGTTCCTTAACCTATAAGTCTTCAATACACCAAAATCACTAAGGGGCACTAGATGCACTTAGAATCTCCCCCTTTTTGGTGATTGATGATAATATAGGTTAAGTTTTCAACGGGGATAAACATATGAAGTGTAAATACTGATAATGAGGAATTTGATTGCAAGATATAGAAGAACTCCCCCTGAAGATGTGCATAGTGAGGAATTTGCTTTTGAGGCAATGCACATTTGAAGAGTTGAATCATGGAGATCTCCCCCTATATCTTGTAATTCATACACGCATTTGACATATAACATGAAGAATTTGAAATGCATGATGAGATATGGTGCTTGACATAATTCCGCATGCGTGCGATAACATTAATGAGGAACAAGCATGCAAAATAACGCATCAAGAGTATCAGAGCTCAAGAAGCTCAAGAGAATCAGAGCATAGTGCATCAAAAGTATCAAAGAACCATCGGGTTTAAGATTACAACTCGATCCAATAAAAGTTTCAGAAGAACGAGAGTTGTAACTTAACAAAATAAATTTCCCATATAATAGACCCGCTTGAAGACTAACTCAAATTTCTCCCCCTTTGTCATCGAATGACCAAAAGGATCGAAACTGAGGACTAACGCCCCTGAAGAATTTCAAGTTGAAGAAGGAGCGCCAGCGTTGTTGGGGTCGGTTGTTGTAGTAGGGCCTGCCGCGGTGTCTTCCAAGTCTTCATTTTCATCAGTGTCGCGCGAGGAAGAATAGGAGCTGGCCACCAAGGAAGGAACTTTGACCTTCTTGTATTTCTTCGGAGGAGGTGCAGACCAGTCAAATTCTTCCTTGAGTCCCATTGTCGTCAGTTCTTCCGCACTGTAGACATGTGAAACAACAGCCCAGGTGCGTTTGAAGGGTTCATGGAGGTAGTAGTGGTTTTTCTTCACTGCATTGTGTGTTGAGGTCATGTTGTGAAGAATTGAACCAAACTGACGCTTGACCCATTTATGATTGCGATCAACCTTCTGATGAAGACTGAGGAGTAACTCACGATCAGTCATCACCCTGGGTGCAGTAGCTTGAGGACTTTGCTTGACTGAGGTATTTGCATCAGAGTCATGTGTGGCAGAGTCATCATTGGTGGAGTAGGATGCAGCTTTGCGAAACTGTCCATCCAATGGACGAATGCCTTCATTGATCACAGCAGTGGCCTTGCCCTTGTCATCAGCTGAGGTAAATGTCCGTTTGAGGACTTCAATCGGGGGCAAGTAGCTGCAGTGGTTCAGAGTATCAGCCTTGTAATTGAGTGAAGACCTTGACCTGATGAATCTCATTATCCAAGGCGCATAAGGCTTCAGCTCAAATGGTGACATAGCAATGTTTGCCAGAGTCCTCATGAAGAAATCATGGAAGTTGACGGGAACGCCATGGATGATGTTGAAAAGCATTTTCTTCATGATGCCAACGACTTCTTCATCATTTGAGTCGTGGCCTTTGATAGGACTCATTGTCTTCGTCAGAATCCGATAGACAGTCCGAGGCACATACAATAATTCCTTGACGAGGAATTTGGTTCTTGGGGCCTGCCTTGGCTTCAAAGGCTTCATCAGCACTTGCATATAGTGATTTGAAAGTTCTGGTTCGTTGTAGATACAGCGAGCACCGTCAAGTGGAGGACTGAGTGGTAAAGCACGAAGCAATTCAGTTGCTGGTGCCTTGTAGTGAGTATTTTCAGACATCCAGTCTAATACCCATGAGTTCACGTCTTCAGCGTCTCCGGTGATGTGCAGCGTTGCATAGAATTGAAGAATAAGTTCTTCATTCCAGTCACAGATATCAGTGCAGAAATTCAGAAGTCCTGCATCGTGAAGAACACTGAGGACTGGCTCAAAGCCTGGCAGAGACTCCATGTCCACATGAGGAATATGAGCATGATCGAAGACTTTGTCTTTATTGAAAAGCACTGAGGAATAGAAATTGGCTTGGCTGGCAGTCCAGAAACGCCTCTTCCTTATGCGAGCAGAATCATATGGATTGTAATCAGTGAAGAATACATGCTCACTGAAGAAGTCTTCAGCCTTGAACTTTTGCTTTGTTGAGAAGGGATCCTTTGGCTTTGGCAGTGGAGTGTCAGTGAGTTGCATCACGACCTCAGGAATCGCAATCTCAGGTTCTTCAGGCTGAGGAATTTCTTGTTCCTCAACAGGTGCAGTCTGAGGATCAGCAGCAGCAGGTTCATCAGCGCTAGTGGCTGGAATTTCTTCAGGGACAGATGAAGTGGGATGAGTTTCTTCAGAGCCCATTTGAACAGTTGGAGCAGGGGACTGAGGTATCTGTTGGATTGGGGTGAAGAGTGGAGAATTTGGATGCTGACTTTCCCAAAAGTCATCGTTCATCACTGGCGTTGTGCTTCCAATATCCACATCTTCTTCAAGTTCCTCAACACCGGCCTCTTCAGCTGTGAACTGAGGCATAGGCGAGGAAATGATTGGGGTTGAAGAGATTGCTTCCACTTCAATTTCTTCATCAATCTGCTCGACGAAGCAGCGTAATGATTTTCTTCATCGATCCGCTTGGGATCACATAATCTTCATCAAAAGGAACAAGGTCCTTTGATGGAATTGAGGAAATTGGAACAACATCAATTGGATTTTCAAAGGAGCTCGTCATTGGCTTCATTTTCTTCGCAGCCGAAGAATTTGACGCAGCTGATGCTTTCCGTTTCTTCACAGCAGCTCGTTCTGCAGCCTTGGTCTTCTTCACATCAGAGGCAGATGGAAGAATTGGAGTTGGTGTTGGCGCAGGAGGAGCTGAGGAATCTGGATGATTTTCCTCAGGCGCAACTGATGCAGTTGCCCTGTCTTGTTCAGTTTCTTCAGGCGCACCACTAGTGGATGCCCTGGCAATTTCTTCAGCGGCTGGAATGGGATCATCAGCCCTGGAACTGGCATTTTCTTCAGCAGCCTGAACTTCATCAGCGGTGCTGGCATGTTCTTCAGTTGGCTGAGCTGAGGCTCCAGCCTGAGGAATTGCATGTTGCGTTGGGGCAGCAACATTTGTGAACTTCTTCGTCAGGTTGACGAATCTGACCTTGGCCCCTTGCCAATCAGCATAATAAGCATCGAAGTTTTTGCTGAGGTCTTGAATTTCAGTCTGGACCTTGAGAAGTTCCTCAGGTGTCATTTTGACAACGTTTTTCTTCAGGAACTTCTCCTTTCTGTATTGAGCCTTCTTGATCTCTCTTGCCTTTTCAAACTTCCATTTCTCTTCAGTGATGAAATGGGTCAGCATATGACTTTGTCCAGGAGTCAGATGAAAATCAGGCAAAGGGGTATTTGGATCCTTGTGCCAGAGATCAATATAATCGAGGATTTTCCTCGGATCCAACAGCAGAGGCACAGATGTGCCTTTGGCTCTAGCGGCCCTTTCTTGGCGATCTCTGATGATTTCCGCAAGTTCATCATCATCAGCCTCATCATCTTCAGGTGGCTCTTGGAAAGCAACCTGTTTCTTCTTGGGACTTGGCCGAGGACCTCGTCCAGCTGTGGCCTTAGTCTTCAGCAGAGTCGGGCCAGATGAAGACTTTGGTGCAGCTGAGGAACTTGCTGAGACACCAGAGGCAATGGAGAAGCCTGCAGTCCTTTGGCACGTGGCCAGATGCACAGGTGCTGAGGACTTTGTCGGAACTGCTGAGGACTTGGGAGGAGCTGCTGAGGACTTTGAAGGAGCTGAGGATTTTGGAGGAGCAGGGGCAGCATGAGGAATTTGCCGTGAGGGCACTGCTGAGGAACTTGGCCGTGAGGGCACTGTTGGTGAAGCACTTGGCTTGTGAGCGGGCTTCTTCGCCATAGATTTTCTTGGCTTGACAGAGGCCTCAGGAGCAGCAGAAGTGGCAGAGTCCTCATTGAATTTCCTCACTGCCTCATTGGCTTGTCTTGCCAACTTGGCTTGGCGCTTGGCCCATTCTTCAGGAAAGTCCTCACCACGCTTGATGCTGGTGGGGTCAGCTTCTTGGCCAGGTGCCAATGGAGCTCTTGGGCATGGAGGATTGAGTGCGAATTTCTTCATGTACTTTGGAGTTACATATCTGTACTCCCTCCATTCCCGTGCCCATCTCCGTTCAATCCTTTGGATGCGCACTTTGCGCTGATTTTTGTTCTCTTTGCCGAACTCGGCTTCATCAGGTGTGCAATAATCAGCATAAATTTCCTCAGGGATTTCAAGCGCGGTCATGACCTCAGGCCTCTTTCCTCCTTTCTGTGGCTTCTTTCCTTCTGCCATATTCTTCAGCTGAGGAATTTGAACAAACGAATTCTCTGAAGAAGTATGCAACTTTTCTTCGAGGAACGCTGCAAATGAGTTAAGTTGATGAGAACCTAGTGATTCAGCAGCGGACATGAGTACCTGTGAACAGAGTATAGTTGCAAGGAATTTGGAGAGGTCATATGCGTTCTCAGAAGGTTTTTCAAAAAGAGCCAGTTTTGAGGATTTTGACCAGATGAGCCTTGAAGAATTTCACTAAGCGTTCTTTGTCTTAGGTTCCAGAGTTGTACAGATCGAGGATCCACACAATTGAGGAATCTTGAAGAAAATGATTGCTTAGAGAAACGAATCAAGAGCATATAACTAGTGAGGTGTTTGTGTGTGAGGATTTGAAGAATAAAACACCTTTGAAGATTTTGTAGTTTAAAATTTGGATCAACGAGGGTAGTAAAAGTAACTTTTATTTACCTAAATGAAGAACACGACGAACTGGGTGTTGTAGATGTGAAGCTCGTCTGTTCAGATCTTCCACGCCTAACTTGGCGGAGGAAGACAGCTACTGCGGCGGCGGAGTGAGGATTTCCGCAGTCGGCGCGCGTATCGTCGGCGAAGAGGTCGAGGCAGCGAAGCTCTTCCTCACCGGCGACGATGGAGTAAGGCGGCGCTAGGGTTTGAGGAGCTCGAACGGAGAGAGAGGTCGAGCGGGGTAAAAGAAGTGAGGATGGAGAGAGGGGTATTTATAGAGGCAGTGAAAAACTGTTCGCCCGAAGATTTAGGACGAACGTGCCCCTGACCATTCTCCTTCTCACGACATGTGTCACCCAAGTACTGTGTAGTGGAGATCGTGTGCGATCGTGGGTGAGTAAAATAATGCATCGTGGGATGCGGAACGGTTTGAGCGGCAAAACCGAAAGTTTGGATAAGATCAGTTTTAAATTTCCGTTCGCAATTTCTTCAGCTGACAAGGACACAATGAAGATTTTGAACGAGTTTCAAAGAACGCACATGAAGAATTTGTGAATAGATTAGGTTGAGTATAGCATAGAGGGGGAAGGGTCCGATCACATTCACTTAGCAGAAAAAGCAACTTGAAGAAATAGCCATAAGTGAATGCTGTAGAGGACGTAAACCCATATATATATATAGCCAATGAAGAAAAACGACGGAAACAGTGAAGATTTTGCAAAGTTGAAGAATTTGAAAAACTGAAGAATTTCAAAACTGAGGAAAAACTCAAATTGAAGATTTTCAACTTTGGTGGTGGCGTGTCCCACCGTATAAGAATGATGATTTCAGACACCGCGTACAATTGTCGTAGGGTTCTGAAAATCAAATTCTTCATTAATTTCTTCACACTTAGAATGTTATTCTTCATTGATTGAAGAAAAACGTTTCTTCATGTGTTGCACATCTAAGTCATCAATTTTGCATAAGTGTCAGGATGTGTGTCCTTTTCAAAGAACATTCGAAGATTCTAAGATATTTAGCGCACACCGTAACTTGCTAAATCTCTTCTCATCCAAGAGCTTAGTGAAGATATCGGCTAGCTGTTCTTCAGTCTTCACATGCTCGATGGAGATGTCGCCCTTCAACACATGATCACGAAGAAAATGATGACGAATTTGAATGTGCTTTGTCTTCGAGTGCTGAACAGGGTTGTGAGCAATCTTGATGGCACTCTCATTGTCACAGTAGAGAGGCACATTCTTCACGTTGATGCCGTAGTCCTTGAGAGTTTGCTTCATCCACAGCAATTGAGCACAACACGAGCCAGCAGCAATGTATTCAGCTTCCGCAGTAGACAGTGATACACAGTTCTGTTTCTTCGAGGACCAACAGACCAAAGATCGTCCGAGGAAATGACAAGTACCAGATGTTGACTTGCGGTCCACACGATCACCAGCATAGTCAGAGTCAGAATATCCAATGAGATCAAAAGTAGAGCCCTTGGGGTACCATAATCCTAGTGTTGGTGTGTGAGCTAGATATCGAAGAATATGCTTCACAGCCTTATGGTGTGATTCCTTCGGTGTAGCTTGAAATCAGGCACACATGCAAACACTAAGAATTATATCTGGCCTAGATGCACATAAGTACAATAAAGAACCAATCATGGGCGGTATACCTTGTGATCAAGTCAATACCATTTTCATCGATTGCATAGATGGCCATTTGTGGGCATAGGAATTTTGACACATTTGCAATCTTGCATGCGAATTTCTTCAGGACATCTTTGAGGTATTTCTCTGAGATATGAATATGCCATTGTGTTGTTGATTTAATTTTAAGACCTAAGAAAAATTTCAACTCTCCCATCATAGACATTTGATATTCTTCACTCATCATATAGGCAAATTCATCACTATAACATTGGTCAAGACAGCCAAAGATAATATCATCAACATATATTTGGCACACAAACAGTTCACCATCATATGATTTAGTAAAGAGAGTAGGGTCGAGTGAACCGGTGTGAAGCCATTCTTCACGAAGAATTCCTTCAATGTATCATACCACGCCTGTGGGCTTGTTGTTTGAGACCATAGAGGGCCTTGTTGAGTCTGAATACTTTGTCGGGATTCTTTGGATCTTCAAAACCTGGGGGTTGAGCAACATATACTTCTTCCTCAAGCTTACCATTGAGGAATGCACTTTTCACATCCATTTGATATAAAGTGATATTGTGATGGTTAGCATAGGCGAGTAATATGCGAATAGACTCAAGTCTAGCGACAGGTGCAAAAGTTTCATCCAAATCAATTCCTTCAACCTGGGTGTAGCCTTGAGCTACTAGTCGTGCCTTATTCCTCACCACAAGGCCATTTTCATCTTGCTTGTTGCGGTAGATCCACTTTGTGCCAACGATATTATGCTTGCGAGGATCTGGACGATCGACCAGTTCCCAGACATTGTTGAGCTCGAACTGATGTAATTCTTCTTGCATGGCCTGAATCCACTCAGGTTCCAGAAATGCTTCATCTACCTTAGTGGGCTCTGTGATAGAGACAAAAGCATAGTACCCACAAAAGTTAGATAAATGTGAAGCTTTTGAGCGTGTGAGAGGACCTGGCGCTTCAATGTCATCGATGATCTTGTCAACTTGTACTTCTTTTGCAACACGAGGATGAGCTGGTTGTCGTCGAGGAATTTGATCATTTTCCTCAGCACCATTGTCTTCAGCATTATCTTCAGGTGCATCAGCTCGACGATCTTCGCGTACTGGAATGAATTCTTCAGCAGATTCTTCAGTAGGAATGACATCCTCAGTTGCCTTGAACTTGATAGATTCATCAGGTGTTGGTTCATCTAACACAGAAGGTAGGTGCTCTCTTTGTGAGCCATTAGTTTCATCGAACCGCACATCTATAGTGTCAACAATCTTGTGAAGAGCGATGTTGAAGACTATGTAGGTGTGCGAGTCCTTTCCGTAACCAAGCATAAAACCTTCATGTGCTTTCGGTGCAAATTTAGAATTGTGATGAGGATCTCTAATCCAGCATTTAGCACCGAAGACTTTGAAATAACTTACATTGGGTTTCTTGTCAGTGAGGGAGTTCATAGGCAGTCTTCTTGAAGAATTTGTGAAGATATACTTTGTTGATGATGTGGCACGCAGTATCAATTGCATCAATCCAAAAACGATTAGGCGTTTTGTATTCATCAAGCATAGTGCGAGCCATCTCAACAAGAGTTATGTTCTTGCGCTCCACGACGCCATTCTGCTGAGGAGTATAGGGAGCAGATAACTCATGAGTAATACCAAGTTCATCAAGATAGGCATCAAGACTGGAATTCTTGAACTCAGTTCCATTGTCACTCCTGATGTGTTTGATCTTCACACCAAAGTTAGTTGAAGCCCTCGAGGAAAATCGTTTGAAGACTTCCTGCACTTGATTTTTGTAAGTAACAATGTGTACTCATGTGTAACGAGAGTAATCATCAACAATAACAAAGCCATATAGAGATGCATCATTAACGACAGCTGAGTAATGATTGGGACCAAAGAGGTCCATGTGAAGCAATTCGAAGGGACGAGTAGTGGTCATGATAGTCTTCGCTGGATGCTTGGCCTTGGTCATTTTTCCAGCTTCACAGGCTCCACACAAGTGATCCTTGAGGAATTTGACATTTTCAATGCCAATGACATGCTTCTTCTTTGCAAGCGTGTGCAAATTCCTCATGCCTGCGTGACCAAGTCGCCGATGCCATAGCCAGCCTTCTGAAGCTTTTGCAAGTAAACACACGGCTGGTTGTGGTCCTGTAGAGAAGTCAACAATATACAAGTCTCCTCTCCTAAAGCCTTCGAATACTTTGGAATTGTCAGCTTCCATAATCACAACACAACGATACTTGCCAAAGATAACAACCATATCAAGATCACAAAGCATTGAGACTGACATGAGGTTGTATCCTAAGGACTCAACAAGCATGACTTTGTCCATGTGTATGTCCTTAGAGATCGCAACCTTACCAAGACCCAATACCTGACTTTTGCCTTTGTCAGCAAAGATGATATGCTTCAGATGTGACGGTGATAAGGATGCAATAGATTCTTGTCACCAGTCATGTGATTTGTACATCCACTATCGAGAACCCACTCAGTGGCTTTGGGTTGATCATCCTGCAGATGAATTAGTACAACTTACGATCTCATATACTTCATCAGTGAAGAATATGATATCAAGTTCATCAGATGAATTTCATCAGTCAGTATTAATAGATAAGCAGTATGAGGACGTGTGAAATGAATGTTCATTTCATCATGATTAGCATGCGTCCTTTCAGGCATTTTGTCAGGCCCCCAGCAAATTCTTCAGACGTTTAAAGCACGTCTGGAGACCTGACCCTGCAGAAGAGGTTAGTTCTTTTTCTTCACCACCCACATCTGAAAGGGTGGCAAAGAGTTCATCACTCTGTGAGCACCATATGAGAATGGTGGCATAGAGGCCAAACCATTTCGTTTCACATAAGAGGGCTTAGGGTAAGCATATGAATAAGCAGAGAAATTCTTTGAGGACTTATGAACATATTGGTTTGAAGAATAATGCACATATTCATAGCCCTTAGCTCTACCCTGCGAAACAGAGTTATTAGCACGATGATAATCATATGAGGACTTTGATCCTTTTGAGGGATTTGATCCACGTGAGGAATTTGGTCCGTATGAGGACTTGGATCCATATGAAGAATTTGGTCCATATGAAGAATTTGATCTGGGTTCCTATTCTTCACAGTGGTGTCATGAGGACATTCACCAAGACTTTCAAGGCACTTCTTGGGAACCCAGATTTTCTTCATAGGGGAACCGTTCCTGCGATTAGTGCCAACATATCTAGCAAATACTTCACCATTCTGATTTTTGAACAGTTTATAGTTGAGTCAAATGACTCATCGGAAGAATGAGGAGATTAGCATGTAAAGCCAGATAAGTTAGATGGATCAATCTGGAGGTCCCTTTGCAGCAACCCATGAGGTTTTGGGATACCGCTCGGGCTTCCAATATGTTCCATCAGCATTGAGTTTCCTCTCAAAGGCAATACCCTCTTTCCTAGGGTTCCTGTTGAGGATCTGC
Source organism: Aegilops longissima (assembly GCA_021605205.1). Lineage (NCBI taxonomy): Eukaryota > Viridiplantae > Streptophyta > Magnoliopsida > Poales > Poaceae > Aegilops > Aegilops longissima. Next base: position 1,183,453 of record JAHIAM010006564.1, on the reverse strand, counting down.
TTTTTAAGCACATCACAAAGAGTCTGATGCCCTTTGAGGCTTTTGTACATGCCTGTCATATACAATTCCTTCAGCCCTGCATTGTCAGTGATACTAGCAATGTCCTCAGATGAGGAATTAGCGACAGCAGAGGCAAGTGAAGAATTTGTAACTGTTGAAGCATTTGAACATTCAGGTGAAGAATTAGCAGATTCACGTTCAATGCACTTTAAGCATGGAGGAACAAATTCTTCCTGAGAAGCGCTGATTTGTTAAGCAAGTAATGAATCGCGCTCCTTCATAAGATCTTCATAATTCACTCTTAGCTTCTCAAGATCTTGCTTTCTTTGAAGAAATTCATAAGAAAGTTTCTCATGATCAGATAAGAGAGTGTTATGATGACCTTGAAGGCTGTCAAACCTAGACTGAAGTCTCTGAAGATTTTCAGTCAGGGCTTTAGTGCGATCTATTTCTTCACCTAACATATCATCACTCTTATCTAGCATGTTTTGAACCTTTTCTAAAGCCCTTTGTTGTTTTACAGCAATCTTAGCAAGTTTTGAGTAACTGGGCTTTAGATCTTCATTAGATTCATTTTCACTAGATTCAGAGGAGGTATATTTGAGTACCTTTGCCATGAAGCAATAGGTGGGAGCGTAGTCATCACTATCTTCATCAGCTTTGTTGGTGAGGTCATTTTCTTCAGAGTTGAAGATGGACTTGCTGACGAAAGCGATGGCGAGCTAGACTCGCCACACCAGACTCTGATTCTTCTGATGCCTCCTCTTCCTCATGTTCCTCAGATTCAGCTTCAGAGTCCATTTCCTTGCCAATGAATGCCCGAGCCTTTTTGGAGCTGCTATTCTCGTGAGAAGAAGGCTTTGAGGATTTTGATGATGAAGATTTCGATGATTTCTTCTTCTTCTTCGCGTCATCAGAACTGTAATCCTTGTGTTTCTTCTTCTTTAATTCCTTTTCCCACTGAGGACAATCTTGGATGTAGTGACCAGGTTTCTTGCATTTGTGACAAAGTCTTCTCTTATAGTCACTGGATGAGGAATCACTGCTTCTTGAGGATTTTCCAAAGCGACCACGTCTTGAGAACTTCTGGAATTTCTTCACGAGCAGTGCTAGCTCCTGGCCTAATTCTTCAGGATCTCCAAGGCTACTACCAGAGTCTTCACACTCAGATTCAGACACAGCCTTGGCCTTCAGGGCACGTGTTTTTCCATAGCTAGAACCATAGAGATCTCTCTTTTCAGCAAGCTGAAACTCATGAGTATTTAGCCTCTCGAGGATATCAGCTGGATCAAGTGACTTGTAGTCAGCACGCTCTTGTATCATCAGTGCCAGAGTATCAAATGAGGAATCAAGCGATCTTAACAATTTCTTCACCACCTCATGGTCGGTGATGTCAGTGGCGCCAAGTGCTTGAAGCTCATTTGAGATGTCAGTGAGGCGATCGAAGGTTTGTTGAACATTTTCGTTGTCGAGTCTTTTGAAGCGGTTGAAGAGATTCCGAAGAACATCAAATCGGGAGTCACGCTGAGTTGAGACTCCTTCATTTACTTTGGATAGCCTGTTCCAGATGAGCTTGGCAGTTTCCAAAGCACTCACTCTTCCATATTGACCTTTGCTCAGATGGCCACATATGATATTCTTCGCTTGAGAATCGAGTTGCTTGAATCTCTTCACATCAGCAGCATTCAGAGAAGGTGTGACTGAGGGAACACCATTTTCCACAACATACCAGAGATCGTTGTCAATTGCTTCAAGATGCATTCGCATCTTGTTCTTCCAGTAGGGTAGTCTGTCCCATCAAAGGTAGGACACCCTGCTGAGACCTTGATCATACCTGCGGTCGACATAACTAAAACTCCGGTGGTTAAACCAAAATCACACGTAACAAGGAGTACCTTGCTCGATACCAATTGAAAGTGCGTTATATCGACTAGAGGGGGGTGAATAGGCGATTTTTATGAATTCTTCACTGAGGAATTTGCCGGTGAGGAAATTCCTTAGCGAAGAACTACTTGCAGCGGAATAAGTACTCAGATGTAAGCATAACAGAATGCGGGCATGGTCATCATGATGAAATGAAGACAAACAAAGAGTACAGAAAAGCGTAAACACAGGATAGCTCAAGATGAAGACAAACAGACTGAAGAAATTGAACTGAGGAAATTGAGAAAGTCTTCAGTCAAAGTCTTCAAACACAGATATGAATAAACTCTCAACACAATAATGAGGAAATGAAAGGGTTGAAGAAATAGAACCAGTTAGGTTGGTGAAGACAATGATTTGGTAGACCAGTTCCAACTGCTGTCTCACTTGTACGTCTGGTTGGAGCGGCTGAGTATTAAAACTCGAGGACACACAGTCCCGGACACCCAGTCGCTGAGCACACAGCTCAGGACACCAAGTCCTCACCGTATTCTCCTTGAACTAAGGTCACACAGACCTCGTCCAATCACTCGTGGTAAGTCTTCTGGCGACTTCCAAACCTTCACAGACTTGGTCACTCGGCGATCCACAATTCCTCTTGGATGCTCTAGACCATGACGCCTAACCGTCTGGAAGAAGCACAGTCTTCAAAAGTAACAAGCGTCGGATCCATGCAGGATCAATCTCTTGATGTTGCTCAATCACTTTGGGTTTGTAGGGTTTGGTTTTGGGTTTTCCTCACTCGATGATTTTCGCTCAAAGTCCTCGGAGGATGGGTTGCTCTCAAATGACAAGTGTCAAGTTTCTCTCGAGCAGCCAACCAGCTAGTGGTTGTAGGGGCGGCTATTTATAGCCTAGGGAGCAGCCCGACATGATAAGACATAAATGCCCTTCAATGATATGACCGTTAGGTGGATAAGATATTTTGGGACAGGTGGCAGGCAAGACACAGAACGGTCGGAAATTTGAATCTCAAATTCCTCAGGGCTATCATGTTCCTCACTGTGTAGGCAATCCGCACTAGCGAATTCCTAACTCCTCAGTCAGAACAAATTCCTCAGCGACCAGAAGAACTTCGTCTCTGTCACTGAAGAAATTGGCTGAACTGTATGAGGTTTCCAAAGGCTTCACTCAAAGGGATTGGTAGGTGTAGGATTTTGAGTTGAGCATCACATGGAAATTTTTCCTTAGTATTTCCTCGACCCCCTTTAACAGTACGGTGTTTCCTATGACTCAAGAAAGAGAAAATGAAACAACAAAAACGAAAGTCTTCACGCTTCATGTTCCTCAAATGAATACCAAGTCTTCAAGGTCACACCAATTTCTTCACTTTCAAAGTCTTCAGAAAGTCTTCAGAATATCAAAGTCTTCAGTCGAAGAACTTCATTTTTAGGGGTCGACTTTCTCTGTAAATATCAAAACTCCTCATAGACTTATAGACCTGTGTACACTCACAAACGCATTAGTTCCTTAACCTATAAGTCTTCAATACACCAAAATCACTAAGGGGCACTAGATGCACTTACAACACCTACTCCATTATCCAGCTCAGAAAAATTATCTCTTACACAAGGGACTCTCTTGACTCAAGAGGATAGTACCAAATACAGAAGCTTGGTAGGGGCACTTCAATATCTTACTCTTACCAGGCCTGATATTTCGTTTGCTGTCAACAAAGTATGTCAGTTCCTTCATGCACCTACAACTGTTCATTTAACTGCTGCCAAACGCATAGTCAGATATGTTAAAAACACATTAAGCACGGGTCTCAATTTTAGCAAGTCATCTTCTACTCTTGTCAGTGCTTTTTCTGATTCTGACTGGGCAGGCTGTCTTGATGATAGACGCTCTACTGGTGGTTTTGCTGTTTTCTTTGGACCCAACTTAATTTCATGGTGTGCTCGTAAGCAAGCTACAGTCTCCAGATCGAGTACAGAAGCAGAATATAAGGCATTGGCCAATGCCACAGCTGAAATCATATGGGTTCAATCCATGCTCAAGGAACTTGGTATAAAGAGTCGACAGGCTCCATATTTGTGGTGTGACAATCTTGGTGCCACCTATCTTTCAGCTAATCCAGTGTTTCATGCTAGGACCAAACACATTGAGATAGACTTTCATTTTGTCAGAGAGAGGGTAACTCATAAGCAACTTGACATTCGTTTTGTGCACTCCAGAGATCAAATTGCAGATGGATTCATAAAGGCATTGCCAGTCAAGAGTTTTGAAAACTTCAAGTATAATCTCAACCTCATGGAGTTGTGATTAAGGGAGGGTGTTAAACACGTCATGTTATGTGACCGGCGCATCTCATAGGAGATAGTTAAGGTAGTTAGGTTGTTAGAGTATCATGTTTATCTCAAGTAACCTCTTATCTCTATCTCCTTTCTTGATCTCCAAGATTGTAATCCAAACCGCATGTATGCGCTGTTATGGGAGGTGCGCCCCATCTATTTAACACGAACCCGTCGGCCTGAGCAAGGCAAGACGTTCCGCTAGTTTGCACAAATATAAGATCGTTTTAGTGGTCTAAACGATGTTATATTTCTCTGCAGAGGATAGGAGAAAGTTGATTATGACTGCTACTCATAGTCCAATCTGCAGTCTGCTAGAGCAACATTAATTTGTTGTGTTTACTCAAACATAATATTGTCTCCTCCTCCTACTACTATCAAGGCTTGATATATATGCTGCTGTAACTGCAACATTTTCCTTGCATGATTAAACGCTCTCTTCCATTGCTCTGCGCTTACCCAGAGATGCATGATATGGCAGAGATGTATATATAGATGTCTTGCATACTTATGTGTTTTTGTACAAATAGATGCTCCTTCAAACCTTCTTTTCTGCTTCCTGAGATGAAGCTGTATACTCTGAAAAAAAAAACCATGTATGTATACAGTAAAGTGTGTACCTCTTATTGTTTCATTCCAGCAAGTAGTATCCGTCAGAGTATATATGTGAGCAGAGTCTGAGATCTGAGATGATATTAGAGATTACAACATTAGGATTAGGGGAGGGGGATTTCTGGAATCCTAAATTTTCCATAGTATTACAAGGAGAATAAACTTAGGCAGATCGGCAATGGTGACTGTAGACCAAAGGTCAATAACTGTAATTTGGTGAGGAGGAGGGCCAAAGGTCAAGTTGTTTCTCCACCAACAAGTTGTATCTCAACTAGCTACTATAGTTTATACTACTTATTACTTGTACCCTTCAAAGTTCCAAAATCCATTTGTTTCTCTTTCTCACGACCGGGCAAGCAACCAATGCAAGCGAATTACATACATACATTTTACTGACGACAATTCAATTCAGTCTGGTTTCCTTTACTACATACTCCCTTCGTTCCTGAATGTAAGTCTCTTAAGATATTCCACTAAAAACTATATACGGATGTATATAGACATATTTTAGAGTGTAGTTCACTCATATTGCTCTGTATGTAGTTCATAGTGGAATATCTAAAAGACTTATATTTAGGAACGGAGGGAGTAGAAGATAGATTCATTCTTTTTTTTGGAGAATACTTCCAATATATTCATCTCCAATCATGCCATTACAACGAACACCAGAAATAATCATTCAGTCCTACACAATGCCAAACAGCTGCGACTCAAGAACCTTTACTACATTGATAGATTCGTTCATTCTGCAACTGGCCGGAGCACAAACGCCAACAATTTCATCCATCATCATCATCATGAACCAGTAGAGTATTACCAAACCAGCTCTAGATCAATACAAACTCAATGAACGTTCACTCAAGAACCAGACATCATCATGCAGGCATGCTTCCAAGAGTAACCACACCGAAAAAAACGGAATGAAAACATCAGCAATCAAGCACAACAACAGCTCCTAACGAGTAATCATGATAGCTAGTGATTAGTTCCCGGATGAACTCAGGCCTGAAGCTCCTTCCAACTCCGCCGCCGCCTTGGCAGTAGACGCTGATGCCCTTGCCCTCGCCCTCATGGTGGCCACATTGGAGAAGTCGTCGGGCAACACGATCAGCGGGTTGTTGTTCCCCTCCGTCTTACGCAGGAACGCCTGAGCCAGTGCATAGCCCAACGCACGGGCGACTGGGACTGCTACCGCGTTGCCGACTTGAATGTATCTGTCAAGCAACGCATCATCAAGAACATTCGCAAGTTGCATATGTTCAGTTCAGGTGCAGTCTACATATGTATGTGTGTGTGACCAGAGGAAGAAACAGTTGATGAACCTACCGCTCTTTGATGGGGCCGTACATGCGGTAGTAGTCTGGGAACCCCTGCAGCCGAGCATTCTCCCTCACCGTCAGCACCCGCGCCTGCTCCGGGTGTAGTATGATCTAAATGCAGGACAAACACCAAAATAAAATTTATTCAGGGACTCTACTAGTGGCGTACGGGTGAGTAACGCGTAAGAACCTGCCCTTGAGAACGTGGAGGGGAAAGCTGAAAATTAGAAAACAGAGAGCAAAAGATGAGAGATACTTCAAACAAATTAGGAATGAAATAGTCTGACCTGGTTGTGCGGTTCTGCTCTAGTGAAAACCGTCGGCACTGTCTCGTCCCACCACAACCGTCCGAAAGGCCTACAACAGCATGTATATATGTAACTTTGTGTGTATTAAAGAAAATCATTGACGACAACACGGCGAGTTTCGGAAAGGAAATTAAGCGGTGGAAGCAGCTCCGATACTCACTTTAACGACTTGCCATACATAAACGACAACGCATAGTAAGGAACCTGGAAATGTAGACGACAAGCAAGCTATAAATAAGAAGAGCTAGATTGCATAGTTGCCATGTTTTGGTAATGCTTTGGGTCATATTGGAAGAAAAAAAAGTTGGGCGGTAGAAGGGTACCCACCAATGGTTTGCCAGACTTAAGACAGGGCGGCTTAACAGTAGGATCCATATATGCAACATTGTCCTGGCCGACCTTGACGCCTGTCAAGTTACGGAAGTTGGCTCCCTAAAAGAAAACACACAAAGTTCAACATATGGTCATGTAGGGAGAATGCAACGCAAAAACAACAGTGAGAAGTATATCCAGCCACCTACCTTCTGATACGGTATTTGCTTAACACGCTCATAGTCATCTTTGTTCAGCTTCAAAGGCCGGTGATCCAGGAGCTTACCTTCCGAGGGACCTTTGTTATCACCAAATGAGTAGTCCAGCATCTCTGGAACATTTGGAATATATGGCAAGAAATCAACTCATTACGAAGGTATATACATATGAAACTGAATTGCAAAGTGAATAACAAGTCCTTTTTCCCCAAACAAAGAAAACAAAAATGTGAGCGTATTCATCTTGTTAGTAGAGCTATCTAAGTTACCTTTACGACTTAGCCGGATATATCTCTGGAAGCCTGTCTTTGCCTGCACACTATACACAGTTTCATCGGCAGTTTCATCATTGCTTACCTGGATGTACAAAAGATGTTAGATATGTCGAGGTTACGAAATGCATAGGCTGGGGGAGAAACTTGCCTTGGGCAGATCTGAAATGGCGTCACGAAGACACAGAGCCTCCTTCAAGGTTGGTTTCTGATTTTCATCATATGCAACGACGCTTTGCTGCAAAACAGAATCACTCTGGTCAGCATGCATGTTTACACTTGCTAGTGATTTCAGTATAGTTTTACTTACAGAGAAGGCACTTGGTGCCCCGCCACGTACTATTACGTCGTGTGTTGGGAGGGGATACTTTGGGAGCACCTGCATAGCCAAATACACCATATCAATCATCTGACCAATAAAGTTGTAGAGAATGCTGATAATGACAAGGTACAAAAACAGACCATGGTCGGGAGGGCTCCCCATAAGAACATTCGCATTCGGAACTGTGGCAGCCCATAGCAACCGGCTACCATCAACCCCATCCGAGATTGATAGTTCAGTGCCACCAAACGGCTCAAAGCATACCTACCAACAGAGCCACCATTGAGCTTAAGAATATCCGCGACATTTTCCATAAGCACATATTTTGGCTTAAGGAAGGAAACGATGTCCATAAATGTGACAATCTGCCTATTCTTGTCATCATCCAAGGGTTTGTCACATTTTCTGTGCCGATTGTTCCCACTCAACCCTTGACAGGGCGGGCCACCGCACAACACATCAACATCACCCTTTAAAATATGATAGGACAATCAAATACCATTAGCGAATCTTTTGTTTAGCCAATATTATCAAGTAGAAACAAGATAGGAAACACTCACTGGCAATGGTAAGATCTTTCGCCTATGGCCTTCTTGCACAAATTCTTGAATTTTAAGTGGGAAAGCACTGAATATTGAAGTAGAGTCATTGCACTTCAAATACACTTTTTTACAAATAACTTCTGATTAGATACTAACCGGAGTTTCTCCATGGGCTCCCAGGAATCCTCAACCTGATGGTCATTCCATTGCACCTGTTAAAAAATTATATTATGATGACATGTGCATGAACAACAAATGCACCAACAAATGAACAAGATGAGAATTAAGAGTACCTTGAAGTATATGCGTTTTTCTCTCTTGTCACCACCATAGCAGATGGCGGTGAGTTTGTCTATGACAAGCTTGCCTTTTCCAAGTTGACGGTATTTCCCTTCATCCGCCAACGAACTAGCCGAGGCATCGCCATTATGTTTATGGATGTACTTGTCGCATAGGACAGACCATTCCTCTAGCAACGCAAGAAAATCCTCCACTTTTTCATTACGAACCTACATCCAAAAATCAGGAGACAAATTATATATTCAGCAAACAAGAGAGAGCATTTATACAATATAACAAAGTTTAAGATGCACCGAGACATACCTCTGTGCTTGGATGGTTATACTTAAAGCTCTCACATGCATTGGTATTAAGATCTACAGCCCATCGCTACAAATATCAAGAAAAAGGTAAAAACAAATAACGACATGTTAGTGGAGAGAAATCAATCACTTATGTTCTTCAAAACAATAAGGTAGAGCTATACCGTTTCGATCTGAACACCAGCTATTACTGCACCCAAGCACAAGCCGGTGGACATTCCACCACAGCCTGAATATAGGTCGAGAATTGTTGCTTTTGTTGCTGGAGCGTCAGACTCTGAATTAGCTTCACCATCAAATGAGATCCCAGAATTCTCATTAATATCTACAAGCAGGGCAAATGTTGTATTATCATAATAATTTATTTTTACCACGGGAATTTATATCGGTAGCTTAATTCTGAATTTGTGTGTACAAGTTCAAGGTGGAAACTGGATTTCTGACTTCAAGCAGATTATGATCAACTGCAGCGAAATTGGTGGCAAAAATAGGTCTATTTATATTCTTAAAAACCTTAAAAGCCCAGAAATTAATTTTGAAAATCTAATACAACAAATTTAGCAATGGTACTCCAAAGATTATAAGCAGAGTGCAAAGCCCATGTCAATATATATATATATATAGGAAAAATACATCCTACCACCTAGTGGTAGTTACCCCACATGTCTCATATACTACCATGTGGTACTATATATACTACTTTATCACTCTGAATATGTTCATACACTATATCTAAGATATTTAAACGCAAGTTACATGAAAAAATTGCATATGAGCCCATAGTTTTTGTTATATTTATGAAATACGTACATATTTATGCGTAAAAAAGCATGCTTAAAATATGGTACATACTACCTAAAAAGTAGTATATATACTACCTAAACATCGTTATATACTACATACTACGCGTACATACTTTCGGTTTTTACAGATACTACATACAACTTACCAAACGCAAGTGGCGGTAACTACCACTGGTGGTAGATAAAATTTGTCCTATATATATATATATATATATATATATATATATATATATATATATATATATATATATATATATATATATATATATATATATATATATATATATATATATATATAGTTCCCTATAGAGCCAATATAATGTTCGAAACATAACCAACGTTTGCCCTTGATGCAGCAATTACCTGGTGTGATATTTTCAAACGTCGAGTAGGGGACAGTATAGGACATATCAAAGTACAGGTCCGCGTCAGCCGCTAGTTGAGCCTTGGCTTCTTGATCAAGCTGAAACAAGGTGTGCATCCAAACCGAGAAACATGTACATATAGGTAAGGCATCATAGAGTCCTGAACAACGAACTACGCTTACCTTGGGATCGACCTGGATGATCTTGACCTTGGACACAATACAATCAAGGTCATTATCGTTCCTTTCATCAGACAAGAAGACACGCTTGGGGTCGTGGGTATGGTCATTGACAAGTTTCGTGTTAGATATCACTGTGTCTTGTGGACGGAAGAACCACCGGCACGTGAAGTAGCAGCCACCGTCGATACCCTCGAAGAACTCTGTGATCCTGCCGATGTAGTCCGGCAGGTTTTCTCCGGCCTATGCACAAATGGGTATGTAAAAGGGAACTAATAGTTGGAAGTATTGGATTATTTCTAGTCGCAATAATCAAGCAATGCAGCCTTTAATTTACTAGTAGCGGTGATCAAGCTACTACTATTACTTGCTTTAGAAAAGGAGGATTGCCGTGGACCTTTGCATTATTGCGATGTGCGTAAGTAACCATTTTTGAATTAAAGTTAAGGTAACAATCTTCAGTACTGAAGTTAAAAAAAAAGTGCTGAACTTGTACTCTGCTGTTGCAGTGCTGAACTTGTATTCAGAGATGAGACCTAGACTGGAGGTGAAGAGAGCTAGGGATGTTACTGTGTACCGTTACATAGACGTCGTCGCCGATGTTGTAGATGGTGTGGTCGACCTTGGCTGATGGGTAGTGCGACTTGGCCTTGACCTCCTCGCCGTCGGCCTTCCTGCTCGAATGCAATGTCTCATCTTGAGCACATGCATATATAGAATGAAGTGACAGATGTAGTAAATATAGATGAAGATATAGGACGCATGAGTTACCCCCTCCTTGGGCCGCGTTGGCGCTTGTATCGGTTGGGCCACCTGCTGTGCGCCTCCTCGGCGGGGAATGGCTCGCCCACCAACACAGAGTCGCTGTCGCCGACGGCCTTGGGTGCGGCCTGCTGCGCTTTCGATCTCTTCCTCTTCACCGGCGACTTGACGACGGGCGTGCGCTTGCGGTTGCGGGTCGAGGCCCTAAGTGGTTGTTCCGTGGCCATGGCAGGGGCCGCCGGTAAGCTCTCCATGTCCATGGCTAGTTCAACGTCCAGCTCGCAGCTCGTGGAGTGATGGGGAAGATGGATCTGAGTGTGTGTGCCGGTGCGGGTGACGATGATTGTGGGGGGTTTTAAAAGAAGGAGATTGCGGGGGAGATCGTTTTGAAATTTCATCATGATTTTCCGGACGATCAGTTTCGGTTGGCCGATCAATTCGGAATCGGAGGCGGAGAGGTGAACGTTGTTGGCTCATGGATCGATTCCCTTCATTGTTTCCTTCCATCCTTCTGTATGTACTCCTACGTGATTCCAGTTTCCTTCCATATATTCCTTCTCTTATTATTAATTACGTCCCAATGCCAGCATATACGTTTATTACTATATATAAATCAGATTTTTTTTTTATTCTTAAAACAAAAAATCAGATTTGGAATGTGCAACGTGTTTGATTGATTGATTGCTTGATTTTCTTTCCATTTTATTACATCCCATCTGATTTCAAATACGTGATTGATTGATTGTTTTTTTTTTCGTGTACGTACGTGGTTAATTTTCCCTTTTTCAAGTTATATATAGGCTGGTCATTGTATTTCCATTCACCCTACACATGGAAAAAAGATGAAGATGGATCCGCTTTGAGCTCGGGTGTGAAGGTGATCCGTCATTTTTTTTTCTTTTGGTGATTGTTGTGATGGTGCCAAAAGCAGGTGATGGGCGTCGGTGTCAAGCTTCTTCGGTCTTGATTGTATTCTTACTTCTGCAAATTCTAGAACAAAATTTTTAGAAACAAAACAAAAGTAAATCTAACAGCAAAGTATCAAAAACACGAAGTATTAAAAATTGCAGTAATTTAGTTGGCAGGTACACAATACCATGGTCTTAATTTAACAAAGTTTTATGAGTATTCAGAATACAGAGCAAGTGTTTGGCTACAATATAGAATGCTATAAAAAAATTGACTGGGAATTTTTTTTGACTGGGATGCTGTAAAATTTGTTGACTAGCAGTCGCATCTAGCTAGCCGATGTAGCAGCAATGCAAACACGAGCTGGCTGGTTGTGTACTATTTCTGTTATGTTAATCTAACTAAGTAGGTTGGCTAGCCCTTGCCATTCACGTCCATATTAACCGAAGCATACATAGACGACAGATTTTGGCATGCTAGAATTCTTACTGCAACAAGATTGTTTGTTCAGTAAATTATTCATTAGGAACATCTCAGGTATACAAGAAACGAGATAATGATTCATTGTCCATATGAGGGTGACCTCTGTGGTGCAGACTATTAAGAGCATCTCCAACAGCCGCGCTTCACGCCGCGCGCTAAAAACTAGTATGTCGCGCGCGCTTCAGCTGGTTTAAGCCTTGCGCCGCCAATAGGCTCCAACAGCAGCTATAATGCATCATGGCGCCGCTCCAGCAGCGCGCAAAAAATGCAGCGCGCGCGACTTGCCGGGCATTGCATATATGGCATTTTGGACACAAAATGAGTTTGAAACATTCAAAATGCAATGAACATGACACATCAAATTTCACACAAACAAGTTGATGAATAAAAGTTCATGCCCACAAGTTCATCCAACCAAGTTCAAAATGCAAACCAAGTTCAAGACACAAATGAAAGACACATCAATCCTCTTCCTCGTCTTCGTCCTCATCTTCCGAAGACGATTCTTCCGCCTCCAAAGATGAATCTTCCTCCCTCTCCTCATCACGCACCGCATCACATGATGCATTGAAAAAATAACAAGAAAATAAAAGTTGGAATTTTTTTACCTTGGGGGCATTTCGTCAAACACGTGGTGCGCGTCGGCGGCCGGCTCAACGAGTGAGCTCGTCGGCGCTTCGGTAGCCGCCGCGCCCGTCAAACGCCCTGCAAGCTTCTTTCCCCTCGCCTTCGAGCTGCCGGAGCCGTCCGCCGCCTTGTTCTTCTTCGCGGATGTCTTGCCCTTCTTCGGCCGCGCCGCATTGGGGAGCTTTGAGGGTGCGGCGGCGGCACGGGACGGCGCCGGCGCGACCCCACCTGTCGCCGTGGTCATCCGTGGCGGCAAGAAGAGGCTGCGCGCGAGGCCGATGCTCGGCGGAGCTCCGGCGGTGGCGACGCCAATGCTCCCCGCGCTAGGGTTTCCGGCGACGGCGGCGGCGGTGGAGGGGTCGCGGCTGTACAATGGGGTGAGCGGGGTGCTGGCACGTGCATCCATGGGTGCAGTTCACCGGCGCCGGCGCGCGCGGGGCGTAGGAGGCGGAGAGGAGAGAGTGCGGCGCGAGCGCTCGAGTGTTCCGCGCGCGGAAGCTGGCGCCCCAAATACACCGCGCGAGATAGCGTATATCCGACCGTGCGCCCAACTCCTTATAGCGCGTGCGCGGTTATTGTGCGCCCGCTGGAGCCACCCGCCACGTCGCGCGCACACTAAAATGGCCTAATTTGCGGCGCAGCGCTTGTTTAGCGCGTCTGTTGGAGATGCTCTAAGCACGAGTACATTAAGAAACCCCAAAACAAAACGCTAAGCAACAAGATATCAAGCACACGCCCACAATTCAATGCATTTGAGGCCATGGGGGCACCGAACTGTATAACTATGCATGCAAAGGAAGCAAACAGCACAAATATTGGCATTTAACAAGTGCACCAATAGTTGCATTTAAGGTAAACAAGAGCTGCATAGCAGAGTGCAAGAGAATGACAGCAGAATTCCTTAGCAGTATAGCAGGGTCAAATCGAATCACACCCAAAAAATACACTGGTTGCAGCTACACCCAAACTAGAGGAGTTAAAGAAGCAGCACATATGGACATGACAGGAGGAAGAAGCGACATATCGAGGAAATTGTCTCACCTGCAGCAACAGCTGGCAACGAGCAAAGTTGAGGAGGGTCGGTGGCAGGAGCAGCTCGGGGACGTGGTCTGGGAAGACAGTCGGTAGCAGCAGGTCTATTACGTCCACGGCCTGCCTACCCTCGGGCGCCCCCTCGGAGACGCTGGAGGAGGTGGTGGAGTAGATCAATAAAAGGAATGGAGTACGATTAACTCACATTAGTAGTAAAATAATAAATAGGTAATTATACAGCAGGAAAACAATAATTCCAAGAATTTTACTTTTAAATGATTATCTATGATGGTTACTTATTTATTTTGCAAGGAACCACAACATATTTCTGCAGAAGAATCTTACGAGGAGACCAAACTATGCTCAAACAAGAAGGTATATTCAAGTTAAATCAGCCCACCAACCAGAGCAGACCGGACCAGGCAACAAAAGAATATCTCTACTTTTTTTCTCTCTTTCTACAACCATGACAGGCAAAGAGGAGATAGATCAATAGACTCTTCATCACCAAAAATGCTTCCAATTCAATTAAGATCAACTACAATAACAACACAAGTCTTCTTCTTGTTGTTGTCTTCAGATTATCTTCCTTGTTCCAGCCAGTCCATTGCCCCTGCCTGATACAAACACACACAGCAGCAAACCACTCATCAGCTTCACTTCAGTTTGATCAATTACTAGTGTTCGGGATGAAATGCACAGATACAAATTTATGTTGCAACCCAATGTGTGCCATCGTCCATATATATATATAAACAAACAACAGATTGATGGCAAAGCGCTTCACGGTTGTTTCAGGAAGCTACAGGCCTACTACATCTCACATTATAACGACTCCATCGCAGCAGCAGGGGAAATGAATGCAGATATAGCAGGGGCAATGTGCACCAGCCAAACAACAGGTGGAAAAGCACAGAGCATAACCACATGTTAACAAGGCCTCCATCGCAACTTGGAAAACGCGTTGGCCTGCGAGGAGGTGAAGCTACTGGGGATGATGATGTGCACAATTTTTGGTACTATATAGGTGTCATGTCGCTGACTTGGTTAAGTTCACACGTTCCCCTTCATGGTCGATCATATACCTTCCTACTTCCGTGCCAACCAAAAAAAGAATAGGATTCACATTCTAATTAACCTACACTTTCACCATCAAAGGTTGTGAACAGCATGGCCCTAGTAAGGGAACGAACAAATAAATAAACTAACAAGAGAATTAATCCAGCTAGGACACAGGACAGCAAAGTGCAAACCAAAAATTGGGAATAGTCCTCTAAAATAAGTTTTACTGAATGCATAGACGATACTTGTTTCTGTCCAGGATCGATGTATAAACGGAAGCAACCGTAAGTAATAATAATCAAATAAATGCTTTAGTCGACATCATTGTTGTTGTGGTGGCTGCTCTCCGCCTGCTGGAAAGCCCATGCCAGCGAGATCCTGAACCTCCTCTCCATGACCCTAGGAGAAGGCCAAGGGCCAGCAGCAGCACCAGGACACTCAGGGTCATCGGTGTCAGGGGGCACCTCAATCTCATGTCGACAGACAGGGCAGGAGCTGCGGATGTCGAGCCAGGGGAGGATGCAGTCCTCGTGGAAGACGTGCTTGCAGGGGAGCTGCTTGGCCTTGGCGGCGGCGCCAAGCAATAAGTTGTCCATGCAGATGGTGCACACGTCGGCCGCCATCATGTCAATGTTAGGGGAGACGGCCTTGGCGCCAAAATCGGCCCCGAAAGGCCACGACAACGTGAACCCAAACCTCATCTCCATCACCCAGCTGGGACAAGTGCGATGGAGAGCTTGGCGATGCCGACGGGAAGGGGATCTTGGCGGCCGTTGGGTGGATCAGAGAGAATCGACAGAGTTGGCAGGAAACGAAAAGGCAACCCTTCCCCTAAATCAAATCCCGACCATCCATTACTTTTGCATCCAACGCATGAAATTCCTTCACTCATAGTACTACAACACAATTTTTCACATTCCAACTTTTCTTTCTGCATGATTACTAGAGACCATGGAGAATTCGTAGCAGTACGCCGACCCAGCTTCAGATGACGCAATCATCAAGATGAGTTGCTAGAGCTAGGGTTAGGGTTAGGGTTTGGATTTGGGGATTTTTCTGTTGACCTCGATTTGAAGTTTCCTTCCCAACTCTCTGGCTTTGCTTTGAACGTGTTGATCCCCACTACCACGGATGACTCTAATTTCCAGCGCACTGAAACTGGCGTCCTTGTTTTGTTGTGCCATGAACACGGGAAGGCAGCAGAGAGGCATGTTGCTTTCAAGGGCATCCTTACTGGCAGGAGGTTCCTTGCTTGTGCTTAGAAGGTATGTGCCAAACTTGTGCTAATTGTATGTTTTGGACTAATTATTTGGTCATTGTTTAGTAGTGATTTTGTAGTTAGCGGATCTGGTTTGTTAGTTAGGTTGTTTAAATATGTGCTCAATGCTTACTCGCTTAATGAAGTCATTGTTTATATTGAGCATATGTGCATAGTGTTGTGGCATGTTCATTTTTTTTGTATTTTTTTTATGACAGTGCGGATAAGTTAGGTCATTGTTTATATGTCAGCATGTGCATAGGGTTGGTAGCAATGATTGATACTTGTTATTTTAGAGCATATGGATAAGTGAGGTAAAAGGTGTTATTAAGTACTGGTTCTGGTTAACCTTTGCGTAATTGTTGGTTCTGGTTGCCTATTATTTTTTCTTTGGCAGGAAACAAATCCCGACCATCCATTTACTTCTGCATCCAACGCATGAAATTCCTTCACTCATAGTACTACAGCACAATTTTTCACGTTCCAACTTTTCTTTCTGCATGACTACTAGAGATTATGGAGAATTCGTAGCAGTACGTCGACCCAGCTTTAGACGACGACGTCATCAAGGTGAGTTGCTAGAGCTAGGGTTAGGGTTAGGGTTAGGGTTTGGATTTGGGGATTTTTCTGTTGACCTCGATTTGAAGTTTCCTTCCCAACTCTCTGACTTTGCTTTGCACGTGTTGATCCCCACTACCACGGATGACTCCGATTTCCAACGCACTAAAACTGGCGTCCTTGTTTTGTTGTGCCATGAACACGAGAAGGCAGCAGAGAGGCATGTTGCTTTCGAGGGCATCCTTACTGGCAGGAGGTTCCTTGTGAAGGAAATATGCCCTAGAGGCAATAATAAAGTTATTATTTATTTCCTTATATCATGATAAATGTTTATTATTCATGCTAGAATTGTATTAACCGGAAACATAATACATGTGTGAATACATAAACCTACAGAGTGTCACTAGTATGCCTCTACTTGACTAGCTCGTTAATCAAAGATGGTTATGTTTCCTAACCATGAACAAGGAGTTGTTATTTGATTAAACGGGATCACATCATTGGTTGAATGATCTGATTGACATGACCCATTCCATTAGCATAGCACCTGATCGTATAGTTTGTTGCTAGTGCTTTTCTTCATGACTTATACATGTTCCTATGACTATGAGATTATGCAACTCCCGTTTGCCGAGGAACACTTTGGGTGCTACCAAACGTCACAACGTAATGGGTGATTATAAAGGTACATTACAGGTGTCTCCGAAGGTACATGTTGGGTTGGCATATTTGAGATTAGGATTTGTCATCCGATTGTCGGAGAGGTATCTCGGGCCCTCTCGGTAATGCACATCACATAAGCCTTGCAAGCATTGCAACTAAATGTGTTAGTTGTGAGATGATGTATTACGGAACGAGAAAAGAGACTTGCCAGTAAACGAGATTGAACTAGGTATTGGATACCGACGATCGAATCTCGGGCAAGTAACATACCGATGACAAAGGGAACAACGTATGTTGTTATGCGGTCTGACCGATAAAAGATCTTCGTAGAATATGTAGGAGCCAATATGGGCATCCAGGTCCCGCTATTGGTTATTGACCAGAGAGGTGTCTCGATCATGTCTACATAGTTCTCGAACCCGTAGGGTCCGCACGCTTAACGTTTCGATGACAGTCATAATGAGTTTATAAGTATTGATGCACCGAAGGTTGTTCGGAGTCCCGGATATGATCACGGATATGACGAGGAGTCTCGAAATGGTCGAGACATAAAGATTGATATATTGGAAGCCTACATTTGGACATCGGAAAGGTTCCGAGTGAAATCGAAATTTATCGAGTACCGGAGGTTACGGAACCCCGGAACTACATGGGCCCATAGTGGGCCTTGGAGGAAAGGAGAAGGGCCAGCCCTAGGTGGCCGCGCGCCCCCCCCCTTCCCCTAGTCCTATTAGGACTAGGAAAGGTGGGCCGGCCCCCCTCTCTCTCTCTCCCCCTCCGGGAATCCTATTCCAACTAGGATTGGGGGAGTCCTACTCCGGAGGAGTAGGACTCCTTAGTCGCCTCCTCCTCTTGGCGGCCACCTCCCCTTGGCTCCTTTATATATACGGGGCAGGAGCACCCCAAGACACACAAGTTGATTTCCTTAGCCGTGTGCGGTGCCCCTTCCACCATATTCCACTTCGGTCATATCGTCGCGGAGCTTAGGCGAAGCCTCTGCGGGAGAAGTCATATCGTCATGAGCTTAGGCGAAGCCCTGCGTCGGTGGAGCATCATCATCGTCACCACACCGTCGTCTTGACGGAACTCATCCCGACACTTTGCTGGATCGGAGTCCGGGATCGTCATCGGGCTGAGCGTGTGCAGAACTCGGAGGTGCCGTGACGTTCGGTGCTTGGATCGGTCGGTCGTGAAGACGTCGACTACATCAACCGCGTTGTTATAACGCTTCGCTTTCGGTCTCGAGGGTGCGTGGGCGGACACTCTTCCCGCTCGTTGCTATGCTATCACCATGGTCTTGCGTGATCGTAGGAAAATTTTTGAAATTACTACGTTCCCCAACAGTGGTATCAGAGCCTGGTTTTATGCGTTGATGTCATGTGCACGAGTAGAACACAAGTGAGTTGTGGACGATACAAGTCATACTGCCTACCAGCATGTCATACTTTGGTTCAGCGGTATTGTGAGATGAAGCGGCCCGGACCGACATTACGCGTACGCTTACGCGAGACTGGTTTCACCGCTGTGAGCACTCGTTGCTTAAAGGTGACCGGCGGGTGTCTGTCTCTCTCACTTTAGTTGAACCGAGTGTGGCTACGCCCGGTCCTTGAGAAGGTTAAAACGGAGTCTATTTGACGAAGTATCGTTGTGGTTTTGATGCGTGGTAAGAACGGTTCTTGCTCAGCCCGTAGCAGCCACGTAAAATTTGCAACAACAAAGTAGAGGACGTCTAACTTGTTTTTGCAGGGCATGTTGTGATGTGATATGGTCAAGACATGATGCTGAATTTTATTGTATGAGATGATCATGTTTTGTAACCGAAGTTATCGGCAACTGGCAGGAGCCATATGGTTGTCGCTTTATTGTATGAAATGCAATCGCCCTGTAATGCTTTACTTTATCACTAAGCGGTAGCGATAGTCGTAGAAGCATAAGATTGGCGAGACGACAACGATGCTACGATGGAGATCAAGGTGTCGCGCCGGTGGCGATGGTGATCATGACGGTGCTTCGGAGATGGAGATCACAAGCACAAGATGATGATGGCCATATCATATCACTTATATTGATTGCATGTGATGTTAATCCTTTATGCATCTTATTTTGCTTTGATTGACGGTAGCATTATAAGATGATCCCTTACTAAATTATCAAGAAGTGTTCTCCCTGAGTATGCACCGTTGCGAAAGTTCTTCGTGCTGAGACACCACGTGATGATCGGGTGTGATAGGCTCTACGTTCAAATACAACGGTGCAAAACAGTTGCACACGCGAATACTCAGGTTATACTTGACGAGCTATGCATATAAGATATGACCTCGGAACACGGAGACCGAAAGGTCGGCGTGAATCATATAGTAGATATGATCAACATATTGATGTTCACCATTGAAACTACTCCATCACACGTGATGATCGGTCATGGTGTAGTTGAAATGGATCACGCAATCACTTAGAGAATTGGAGGATATTTTTCTAAGTGGGAGTTCTTAAGTAATATGATTAATTGAACTTAAATTTATCATGAACTTAGTCCTGGTAGTATTTTGCAAATTATGTTGTAGATCAATAGCTCGCGTTGTTGCTTCCCTATGTTTTTATATGTGTTCCTAGAGAAATTGTATTGAAAGATGTTAGTAGCAATGATGCGGATAGGATCCGTGATCTGAGGTTTATCCTCATTGCTGCACGAAGAATTATGTCCTTGATGCACCGCTAGGTGACAGACCTATTGCAGGAGCAGATGCGACGTTATGAGCGTTTGGCTAGTTCAATATGAGCAGATCTGAGGCGTTATGAGCGTTTGGCCAGCTCAATATGATGACTACTTGATAGTTTCGTGCACCATGCTTAACGGCTTAGAATCGGGACTTCAAAGGCGTTTTGAGCGTCATGGACCATATGAGATGTTCCAGGAGTTGAAGTTAATATTTCAAGCAAATACCGAGTTGAGAGATATGAAGTCTCCAACAAGTTCTATAGCTAAAAGATGGAGGAGAATCGCTCAACTAGTGAGCATGTGCTCAGATTGTCCGAGTACTTCAATCGCTTGAATCAAGTGGGAGTTAATCTTCCAGATAAGATAGTGATTGACAGAATTCTCTAGTCACCATCACTAAGTTAGTAGAACTTCGTGATGAACTATAGTATGCAAGGGATGACGAAAAAGATTCTCGAGCTCTTCGCGATGCTAAAATCGGCGAAGGTAGAAATCAAGAAAAACATCAAGTGTTGATGGTTGACAAGACCACTAGTCTCAAGTAAAATGGCAAAGGGAAGAAGGGAACTTCAAAAGGAACGGCAAGCAAGTTGCTGCTCGAGTGAAGAAACCCAAGTCTAGACCTAAGCCTGAGACTGAGTACTTTTGCTGCAATGGAACTGGTCACTGGAAGCGGAACTACCCTTGAATATTTGGTGGATAATAAGGATGGCAAAGTGAACAAGGTTATATTTGATATACAGATTATTGATGTGTATTTTACTAGTGTTCATAGCAACCCCTCAGTATTTGATACTGGTTCAGTTGCTAAGAGTAGTAACTCGAAACGGGAGTTGAAGAATGAACAGAAACTAGTTAAAGGGGAAGTGACGATGAGTGTTGGAAGTAGTTCCAAGATTGATATGATCATCATCGCACACTCCCTATACTTTCGGGATTAGTGTGGAACCTAAATAAGTGTTATTTGGTGTTGAGCATAAATATGATTTGATCATGTTTATTGCAATACGGTTATTCATTTAAGTAAGAGAATAAATTGTTGTTCTGTTTACATGAATAAAACCTTATATGGTTACACACCCAATGAAAATGGTTCATTGGATCTCGATCATAGTGATACACATATTCATAATATTGAAACCAAAAGATGCAAAGTTAATAATGATAGTGCAACTTATTTGTGGCACTGCCGTTTAGGTCATATTGGTGTAAAGCGCATGAAGAAAACTCCATGCTGATGGGCTTTTGGAGTCACTTGATTATGAATCATTTGATGCTTGCGAACCGTGCCTTTTGGGCAAGATGACCAAAAACTCCGTTCTCCGGAACAATGGAACAAGCTACTGACTTATTGGGAATAATACATACCGATGTATGCGATCCAATGAGTGTTGATGCTCGTGGCAAGTATCGTTATTTTCTGACCTTCACAAGATGATTTGAGCAGATATGGGTATATCTACTTGATGAAACATAAGTCTGAAATAGTTGAAAGGTTCAAAGAATTTCAGAGTGAAGTGGAAAATCATCGTAACAAGAAAATAAAGTTTCTACGATATGATCGCAGAGGAAAAATATTTGAGTTACGAGTTTGGTCTTCAGTTAAAACAATGTGAAATAGTTTCACTACTCACGCCACCTGGAACACCACAGCGTTATGGTGTGTCCGAACGTCGTAACCGTACTTTATTTTGATATGGTGCGATCTATGATGTATCTTACCGATTTACCACTATCGTTTTGGGGTTATGCATTAAAGACAGCTGCATTCACGTTTAATAGGGCACCATCTAAATCCGTTGAGATGACACCGTATGAACTATGGTTTAGCAGTAAACCTAAGCTGTCGTTTCTTAAAGTTTGGAGTTGTGATGCTTATGTGAAAAAGTTTTCACCTGATAAGCTCGAACCCAAATCGGAGAAATGCGTCTTCATAGAATACCCAAAGGTAACTATTGGGTACACCTTCTATCACAGATCCAAAAGCAAGATATTTGTTGCTAAGATGGATCCTTTCTAGAGAAGAAGTTTCTCTCGAAAGAAGTGAGTGGGAGGAAAGTAGAACTTGATGAGGTAATTGTACCTTCTCCCTTATTGGAAAGTAGTTCATCACGAAATCAGTTCGATGATTCCTACACCAATTAGTGAGGAAGTTAATGATGATGATCATGAAACTTCAGATCAAGTTGCTACCAAACCTCGTGGGTCTTCGAGTAAGATCCGTGCCAGAGTGGTGCGGTAATCCTATTCTAGAAGTCATGTTACTAGACCATGATGAACCTACGAACTATGAGGAAGCGATGATGAGCCCAGATTCCGCGAAATGGTTTGAGACCATGAAATCTGAGATGGGATCCATATATGAGAACAAAGTATGGACTTTGGTTGACTTGCCCGATGATCGGCAAGCCATTGAGAATAAATGGATCTTCAAGAGGAAGACGGACACTGATAGTAGTGTTACTATCTACAAAGCTCGACTTGTCGCAAAAGGGTTTTTGACAAGTTCAAGGTGTTGACTACAATGAGATTTTCTCAATTGTAGCGATGCTTAAGTCTGTCTGAATCATGTTAGCAATTGCCACATTTTATGAAATCTGGCAAATGGATGTCAAAACTACATTCTTTAATGGATTTATTAAAGAAGAGTTGTATATGATGCAACCAGAAGGTTTGGTCAATCCTAAAGGAGCTAACAAAATGTGCAAGCTCCAGCGATCCATCTATGGACTGGTGCAAGCATCTCGGAGTTGGAATAAAAGCTTTGATAGTGTGATCAAAGCATATGGTTTTATACAGGATTTTGGAGAAGCCTGTATTTACAAGAAAGTGAGTGGGAGCACTACAGCATTTCTGATAAGTATATGTGAATGACATATTGTTGATCAGAAATAATGTAGAATTATTCTGCAAAGCATAAAGGAGTATTTGAAAGGAATTTTTCAAAGAAGGACCTCGGTGAAGCTGCTTACATATTGAGCATCAAGATCTATAGAGATAGATCAAAGACGCTTGATAAGTTTTTCAATGAATACATACCTTGACAAGATTTTGAAGTAGTTCAAAATGGAACAGTCAAAGAAAGAGTTCTTGCCTGTGTTACAAGGTGTGAGATTGAGTAAGACTCAAAACCCGACCACGGCAGAAGATAGAAATAGAATGAAAGTCATTCCTATGCATCAGCCATAGGTTCTATAAAGTATGTCATGTTGTGTACCAGATCTATTGCATACCCTACTACTAAGATTGGCAAGGAGTGCAATAGAGATCTAGGAGTAGATCAATGGACAGCGGTCAAAATTATCCTTAGTAGAATAAGGATATGTTTCTCGATTATGGAAGTGAAAAGGTTAAATAAGTAAAGGGTTACGTCGATGCAAGTTTTAACACTAATCTAGATGACTCGAGTCTCAATCTGGATACATATAGAAAGTGGGAGCAATTAGCTAGAGTAGCTCCGTGCGAGCATTGTAGACATAGAAATTTGCAAAATACTTACGGCTCTGAATGTGACAGACCCGTTGACTAAAATTATCTCACAAGCAAAACATGATCACTCCTTAGTACTCTTTGGGTGTTAATCACATAGCGATGTGAACTAGATTACTGACTCTAGTAAACCCTTTGGGTGTTGGTCACATGTCGATGTGAACTATGGGTGTTAACCACATATAGATGTGAACTATTGATGTTAAATCACATGGCGATGTGAACTAGATTATTGACTCTAGTGCAAGTGGGAGACTGAAGGAAATATGCCCTAGAGGCAATAATAAAGTTATTATTTATTTCCTTATATCATGATAAATGTTTATTATTCATGCTAGAATTGTATTAACCGGAAACATAATACATGTGTGAATACATAAACCTACAGAGTGTCACTAGTATGCCTCTACTTGACTAGCTCGTTAATCAAAGATGGTTATGTTTCCTAACCATGAACAAGGAGTTGTTATTTGATTAAACGGGATCACATCATTGGTTGAATGATCTGATTGACATGACCCATTCCATTAGCATAGCACCTGATCGTATAGTTTGTTGCTAGTGCTTTTCTTCATGACTTATACATGTTCCTATGACTATGAGATTATGCAACTCCGTTTGCCGAGGAACACTTTGGGTGCTACCAAACGTCACAACGTAATCGGGTGATTATAAAGGTACATTACAGGTGTCTCCGAAGGTACATGTTGGGTTGGCATATTTGAGATTAGGATTTGTCACTCCGATTGTCGGAGAGGTATCTCCGGCCCTCTCGGTAATGCACATCACATAAGCCTTGCAAGCATTGCAACTAAATGTGTTAGTTGTGAGATGATGTATTACGGAACGAGAAAAGAGACTTGCGATGAACTAGATTGAACTAGGTATTGGATACCGACGATCGAATCTCGGGCAAGTAACATACCGATGACAAAGGGAACAACGTATGTTGTTATGCGGTCCGACCGATAAAAGATCTTCGTAGAATATGTAGGAGCCAATATGGGCATCCAGGTCCCGCTATTGGTTATTGACCGAGAGGTGTCTCGATCATGTCTACATAGTTCTCGAACCCGTAGGGTCCGCACGCTTAACGTTTGATGGCGGTCATAATGAGTTTATAAGTATTGATGCACGAAGGTTGTTCGAGTCCGGATATGATCACGGATATGACGAGGAGTCTCGAAATGGTCGAGACATAAAGATTGATATATTGAAGCCTACATTTGGACATCGGAAAGGTTCCGAGTGAAATCGAATTTATCGGAGTACCGGAGGTTACGGAACCCCGGAACTACATGGGCCCATAGTGGGCCTTGGAGGAAAGGAGAAGGGCCAGCCCTAGGTGGCGCGCCCCCCTTCCCTAGTCCTATTAGGACTAGGAAAGGTGGGCCGCCCCTCTCTCTCTCCCCTCCGGAATCCTATTCCAACTAGGATTGGGGGAGTCCTACTACTCCGGAGGGAGTAGGACTCCTTGTGCGCCTCCTCCTCTTGGCCGCCACCTCCCCTTGGCTCCTTTATATACGGGGCAGGGGCACCCCAAGACACACAAGTTGATTTCCTTAGCCGTGTGCGGTGCCCCTTCCACCATATTCCACTTCGGTCATATCGTCGCGGAGCTTAGGCGAAGCCTGCTGCGGAGAAGTCATATCGTCAGCGAGCTTAGCGAAGCCCTGCGTCGGTGGAGCATCATCATCGTCACCACACCGTCGTCTTGTGGAACTCATCCCGACACTTTGCTGGATCGAGTCCGGGATCGTCATCGGGCTGAGCGTGTGCGAGAACTCGGAGGTGCCGTCGTTCGGTGCTTGGATCGGTCGGGTCGTGAAGACGTCGACTACATCAACAGCGTTGTTATAACGCTTCCGCTTTCGGTCTCACAGTGCGTGGGCGGACACTCTTCCCGCTTCGTTGCTATGCTATCACCATGGTCTTGCGTGATCGTAGGAAAATTTTTGAAATTACTACGTTCCCCAACACCTTGCTTGTGCTTAGAAGGTATGTGCCAAACTTGTGCTAATTGGATGTTTTGGACTAATTATTTGGTCATTGTTTAGTAGTGATTTTGTAGTTAGCGGATCTGGTTTGTTAGTTAGGTTGTTTAAATATGTGCTCAATGCTTACTGGCTCAATGAGGTCATTGTTTATATTAAGCATATGTACATAGTGTTGTGGCATGTTCATTTGTTTTGTATTTTTTTATGACAGTGCGGATAAGTGAGGTCATTATTCATATGTCAGCATGTGCATAGGGTTGGTAGCAATGATTGATACTTGTTATTTTAGAGCATATGGATAAGTGAGGTAAAAGGTGTTATTAAGTATTGGTTCTGGTTAACCTTTGTGTAATTGTTGGTTCGGGTTGCCTATTATTTTTTCTTTGGCAGGAAACAAATCCCGACCATCCATTTACTTCTGCATCCAACGCATAAAATTCCTTGACTCATAGTACTACAACACGATTTTTCACATTCCAACTTTTCTTTCTGCATGATTATTAGAGACTATGGAGAATCCGTACCAGTACGCCGACCCAGCTTCAGACAACGACATCATCAAGGTGAGTTGCTAGAGCTAGGGTTAGGGTTAGGGTTTGGATTTGGGGATTTTTCTGTTGACCTTGATTTGAAGTTTCCTTCTCAATTCTCTGGCTTTGCTTTGCACTTGCTGATCCCCACTACCACGGATGACTCCGATTTCCAGTGCACTGAAACTAACGTCCTTGTTTTGTGCCATGAACATGGGAAGGCAACAGAGAGGCATGTTGCTTTCAAGGGCATCCTTACTGGTAGGAGGTTCCTTGCTTGTGCTGAGAAGGTATGTGCCAAACTTGTGCTAATTGGATGTTTTGGACTAATTATTTGGTCATTGTTTAGTAGTGATTTTGTAGTTAGCAGATCTGGTTTGTTAGTTAGGTTGTTTAAATATGTGCTCAATGCTTACTGGCTCAATGAGGTCAGTGTTTATATTGAGCATATGTGCATAGTGTTGTGGCATGTTCATTTGTTTTGTGTTTTTTTATGACAGTGCGAATAAGTGAGGTCATTGTTCATATGTCAGCATGTGCATAGGGTTGGTAGCAATGATTGATACTTGTTATTTTAGAGCATATGGATAAGTGAGGTAAAGAGTGTTATTAAGTACTGGTTCTGGTTAACCTTTGCGTAATTGTTGGTTCTGGTTGCCTAATTTCTATCAATAAAGCACTCATTGTGGCATATAGCTCATATCTGGTTGTTTAACACTGTAATTTTACAAGAGGGTAAAAATTGTGGACTAGTTGAATGGATTGATCCAGCTTGGCCATCTACAATGGAGAATGCATTGGCCAAGTAGTGGGATTTGTATGAAGAGTGCAAGAGAAACAAGATTGAGGACAATTTGATGAGCTCATTTGCTATTCACAATCTGACACAAGAGAAGATCAAGCTACAAGACAGTTACGAGAGGTTGGTTAAAGATTTCAATGCCCTTTTGGATGCCTAGGAGTAGAGGGCCCAGATAGAAAGGAAACCTGATGAGAGCAAGCTGCAGGAGAAGTATGACATGGTTAAGAACCTGATAGTTGCTCAAATCAGTCTCATTAGGAACATGAAGTTGAAGCTTGCTGAAGAGAAGAGGAAGTTGCAGGCCCACATTAATGAGCTTGAAAAGGTTGTGGAGCAGACCAAGGTGAAGTTGAATGCTATCAAGTCCATCTTTGATGAATGAGCCACTGGGCAGTATCATGTAATATGCTACTTATTAGTACTATCATCATGGTTATGTAATGATCTCCCAAATATGCTACTTATTAGTTATGTAATGGTTATGTTTGGATCTTCCAAATATGCTACTTATTAGTTATGTAATGGTTATGTATGGATCTCCCAAATATGCTATTTATTAGTAATGTAATGGTAATGTATGGATCTCTCAAATATGGTACTTATTAGTTATGTAGTGGCTATGTGGATCTCCCAAATATGCTCAATGTTATAAAGGTGGTTATGATAATTTTGATGTTATTCTTAGGCTGACGAATCACTTTGGTGGTTTTGTCGACACCGAGGGACCCTAGACTCACTTTGGTGGTTTTGTCGACATCGAGGGACCCTAGACTCACTTTGGCGGTTTTGTCGACGTCGAGGGACCCTAGACTCACTTTGGTGGTTTTGTCAATGTCGAGGGACCCTAGACTCACTTTGGTGGTTTTGTAGGGACCCTAGACTCACTTTGGTGGTTTTGTCGACATCGAGAGACTCATAAACAACTAGCATCTATCTTGCTATGAGTGCAGAAGCAACTAAGATCAACATCTAGCATCAAGTTTAAAGAGCCAAATATGAGGCATAAACATCGCATCAGCATCAAGTTCAAAGCAAAAACACAAACATTGTCAACCAGCATCAAGTTCAACAGCCAAAAACGACAACAACAACAAAGGCATATAGTTCAAGCAGCGAACAAGGGTACCAACATCAACATCTAGTTCAACAGCCAACAAAGGCACCAACATCAACATCTAGTTCAACAGCCAACAAAGGCACCAACATCAATATCTAGTGCAGCAGCCAACAATGGCACCAACATCTATTTACCGGAAGCATATGGGCATTCTTTCATCTTGTAGGAAACAGTCCTCTTCCTTCTAGTCTATCTTGGAGCCTGAAATGTTCTCCTATGGCCTGCAATAGAGGTAGAGGGTGTACCGGCTGTGGTATCTTTCTTCCTGGGAGACCTCCTTGGAGGAGCATTAGGTGTAGTAGCAGCAGGTGCAACTTTCCTTCTTGGAGGAGCAGTAGGTGGAGTAGCAGTAGGTGTGGCATTCCTACTTGGAGGAGTAGCTGGTGCAGCTTTCTTCCTAGTAGGAGCAGTACCAACAGTTGTTGTAGATGAAGATGGCCTCTTCCTTGTTGGTGTAGTAGCTGTAAATGAAATGGTGGTTGAAGCAGAAGCCTGTGACCTATTTGGCTTCATTTCAAAAACAATTATGAATTATGAATTGAATTTCAATTCAGACAGAATAATGAAAATTGATATGCTCAGCTAACCTGATGTTGGTTTTTTCTCACTGCAAGAGCTAGCTTCAGGGGCTTGGAGCACACACTATATCTATGCCCTACAAGTTTGCAGTTGCTGTAAGTAATAGATGCCATCCTGGATGTATCCCTTGGTGTTGGTTTCTCAAATGGGTTTTTCCTTCTCTTTGTTTGTTGCTTCCCAACCTTCTCTTTGAAAACTGGAGGTTGTATGTCTTGAGTTCTTGTGGCCATAGATTTGGACCAGGGACAGGAAATATGATATGGCCATATGTTGTTTTCTACATTGCCTTCTTGAACAAATCACCCACAAAGTCTTCAAGTTGCAACTTAGCTTTCACAATTGCCAATAGTGCAAGATTGCAAGGCATAATAGTCATATCCCATTTCCTACATCCACTTTTTCCGTGCAGCAAGTTCACTGAGTAGGTGTTATCTCCACTACAAACTTGGTAATTGTTAGGACTAGCCATCAAAGTTTGGCACCACCTTGAGTTGTACTTGGCTTCCTCTAACATCTTAGCATATGTTGGGCAAATCTCCCAATTTTCTATCTTTGTCTTAGTTCTATTGGTGTTAAATTTGACCATCAATTTTGTCCTAATTCCTTCTATCATGGTCTTTATTGGCTTCCGTCCGGTATCTAGTATCATTTTGTTAAAAATCTCACTGATGTTGTTCACAACAAGGTCAGTCTTGCAATTAAAATCCGTTGCATGTCTAACCCAAGTATGAACCGGTACTTTATTAGGCCATGCCCAAGCTGCCTTACACTCCCTTTTCAAATCATTCATTGCAGCAAGGTGTTCATTCTCCGTATAAGAGTAGCTAGCTGCATCCATGTGTTTCTTCGATTCATCACCTCTAAAGCCAGCAGTTTGGAAATTCTAATATATATGTGTAAGGCAGAATCTTTGTAGACAATTGGGGAAACATGGTTTACTGCATTTAAAAGGCCATGTCGACACAATAGGAACTAGAGTTAAACATTGGGCCTTTTGAGTTGTTGACAGAGAATGTGCATATGAAACAATAGAAGTACAATAGAACTATGAGAAGAGAAGTTTACCTTCTACCTATCAGAAATGATGGTATAGTAGCCAAACTTTCCACTTTCTCCACCAAGTGCATCTCTCAGCTGTGTTAAGAACCAGGTCCAGCAGCTTGTGCCCTCTTTGTGAACAACTCCAAAAGTTATAGGATATATATTGTTGTCTCCATCCTTCCTGTTGCAGCAAGGATCTATTGACATGTTGACTGCTTGGTAAAACAACCATCTACCCCTGTAAACTGACAAATGTGAGAAGATATTGTATTTAATGTGAGCACATCAACACTTCACAAGTTACAAAACACAATGTACCTATGAATGGCCTGCATCCATTTAAAACCCCTTCTTTGCAAGCATTAAGACAGAAGAACATGCCATGGAACCTTGGGTTTTTGCTTGGGTGCTCTGGCAGATGCTTAGTAGTCACAACACATCTACTGCCTGGGTTTGTATCTAATACAGACTGCAAATAATCTCTAATCCTAGTGTATTATCCTCTCTGATCTCCTTGGACAACCTTCAATGCTTACTTCCTAGCCATATAAGCCATATGGGTTGAGATCTCTACTCCATATTTCTTCTTCAAATTCTGCATTATTGTGGTGATTAGTGTGCTAGTATCAGTTCTCGTCATGGCCTCACACTGGTGTGCCACCCATTTTCCTGTTACCTTGGTGTTCTCTGCTACTGTTGGGCATGGGTGCAGAAAATTAGCCTTTCTTATGCAAAAAGTACTCTCATTTGCGATCACAGAAGCTGCAATGTAGAAAGAGCATTTTACATTAGTGCACACAACTATGATGTTGTCATTGTAGTTTCTGTGAAACTCATAGTTCATTGTCTGACTTATGTGAAATGTGTGAAGCGCTCTCCTAAATTGGTACACATTGAGGAAACAAAGCTATCTATAAAAATGCTCCTATGGGTTCTCCTTGTCATCATTGTACCACTTTATTGGCAAAGATTTATATGCTCTGCTCTTCCTCCCATTGGGAAGAACAAAATGTTCTTCCTCAGCTCCATCATCATATTCCTTCTTCAACTCACCCACACCTATCTCCTCATCTGATCATGGTATCCACACATCCTCAAATATTTGCTCCAATCTAGAATGTGACCTCTTGGTTGGCCCTTTTATAGATTTGTTCTTCTTTGGTGGCTCATGTTGCTGCTCCTCATGCTCCACCTGATCCTCTTCCTCATGCTCAACCTGCTCCTATTCCTCATCCTCAACCTGCTCCTCTTCCTCATCCTCCCCATACACTTCATCCACATCAGTGTCTCCTTCAAAATGAAGGAGTGGGTCCTCTCTCTGCCTCCTCATCTCATTAAGCCTCTGCAGAAAGTCCTCATATACATCCGGATCTGAATCATCTTCAGCTAAAAGAACTGGTAGTTTTTTGCTTAACCATTTGAACATGCTCAACTGCCTTCTTATGTTTTCAAAATTTGGCAATATTTGTTCTCCTCTTTAGCTCCATTAGTGTCTCCAGCTCATCGTGATCCATAGCAGCATCTAAGTTTGTGCTCTTCTGTGTGGAGAAGAACTGCAGTGGCTCTAACTGATTTTGTTTATTGAGATTTTTCGGTGATCTGAAGATAACACCAGACGGATTGACTTCATACACATGTTTCTATCCTAATTGACTCAAAGGAACCTGCACCTCATACACATAGCCTGAATTCAAATATGCAGGTCTTTGATCAGTGCCCCTAATCACTGTCAAGTTCACTACAGTCTGATCCTTATTAGCAATATGGTCAAGCATTTCATCCACCTTCTCATCATCACAAATTTCTTCCAATCCCGCAATACCCACACCAGGATCCCTCACAAAGTAAATGTAATCAGTAGATTCATCCATATCCCTCTATCTCTGTTAGTGCTACCAAAATGTAATATGTGATGTCTGAAATGAAGATCATCTCTCCAAGTTGTCTTTGTCATGGAAGTGCATTCTAACTTCCCAAACAACAACATCCAAACTAGGCAGCAAGATAATACAACGGTTTTAATTAACACTGCATAATTACTATAAAAGAAGTTAACATATAGCTCTTCCCACAGGTTTGAGAACTACTCGTTTTCTATCCACATTTCAAAACAATGTTGTCGATGTGATCAAAATGAAAATGAAATGCCCCTCTTTTTTCGGTGTGACTTTGCTAGAGCAACTTGGTTTGGCCATCCTTGGTACATTAAAACTGATATCTTAGCCCAGAATCATCTTTCTATGCAAATTATTATTCATGGCTTGCTCAATATGCATCACTCATATGGAACCATACCTACTATTTTCAATTTTATGTGGTGCATACGGAAATCGAGAAATGATTGATTTTTTGCCAGAAAATGCCCTCTTCTCATCAAGTTCATCATATTTTTTATGCTGCCTTGCTTGAACCAAACATTTCACTGGTAAACTCTTCTGATCGTGCTCATGTTAATGATCAAAATCACGTTCAAATGACCAAAAATGTGATGCTACTCCAAGGTTGCACTCTTAGGATTGATTTAATTGTCATAGGAGCTAAAACATACTCTGACACCTCCTACAAATGATTAAACATTCCTGGTTTAGTGCAGGGTACACCAGCCACGGGCATTGGGGGTTTTCTAAAGTTTTTGCAGGGTCAAAAGGACGTTCAAGTGCAGATTCAAGCCTCTGATGCGATCACACAATCTCCTCTTCAAGTTGAAGCCCTTGCTCTTCTTCTTGTAGCCAAAAAGGCTCATATTTTGCAGGCGGATCAACCAACCTTTCTCACAGACCGCCTATCTTTCGCGAAGGCGGCTGCGACCATAAGTATTTCAGATGATTGTATTATGTGGACTATCATAACTACTCTTGTTGACTTCTTCAGAACAACGAGCGGTCTTCATGCGCAAGGCTATGTCTACAGTCTACCACATATCTAGGGAGATCAATGAGATTGCGCATAATGTTGCTCATCATATTCTCACTCGTGCATCGGAACCTATCTTTACTTGCTTTGGTTCAGCTCATAGGAACATGGCATGCCCTGTAATCTATCGTCTTTCTAACCTCAATCTATAGGGTTTTGTACTACACGTCGTACACTGTTATTAAGCTAAATGAAATTTCGGCGCTGTGGGCGCCTTTCCTTGTTGAAAAAAGGTAAGTCAGGCTCATTTTGTAAGCATAACACACAACCAAAAGCCAAACCCAACGCCTAAATTGTATAAGCTCAAAGAAGACTTTGCAAGGATAACGGTAGGACATGCCAAGACAATTCTTCTTGTTGTTTCATCATCCTCATCATCATCGTCGTCGCCGTCATCGTTATTTTCTGGTATCAAGATTTGATAAGAATTTTGTATCAATTATATGTGTTATGGTACAGAATCATCTCTGGCCTGAGAGGTGGTAGGCCAAGGTGTGGCATTGCAAGATTTGGGAAGGGCCGAATAGGGCCGCAAAGTCAAAATGCGCCTCTCGCAGTGATAATGACACCACGGTTATTTTCTCATAATAGAAAAGGGAAATATAACATTATAGACCAATTTTTTTTCCTATTTTATGTTTTTACTAGTGGCTTTCTCCAGCTTTTTCTTTTCTCTTTATTTATTTTTAAAATTCATGAACATTTTTAAAAAGTCCAAGAACATTTGTTCAATTTTGTGAACATTTTTTGAAATCTGAAAACATTTATTAAATTTTGTGAACATTTTTTGAAATTCCAGAATATTTTTTGGAGTTTGGAAGTTTTTGAAATTCTCGAAGATATTTTGAATTCACGAATATATTTTTAAATTCATGGACAGGTTTTTTTGAATTGGTGAACATTTTTTGAAATTTGTGAACATTGCTTTTTAGATCTGTGAATTGTTTTTTAATTGATGAAATTTTATGAAACCTAGGGACATATTTTTGGAATTCACGAACATAGTTTGAATTCGCTACTCCCTCCAATCCAAATTAATTGACGAGCCTCTATACAATGTTGTACAGATGTTGTGTCAAATAATTAGGATTGGAGCAAGTTTTTTTTAATTCACTATCATTTTTTTGAATCAACAAACATTTTTCGAAATTCATGACCTTTTTTGGATTCATGATCATTTTTCGAATTGACAATCATTTTTCGAATCGGCACACATATTTTGAAATCCACGATTTGTTTTTTGAACTCAGGACCAATGTTGAATCGGCAAAAATTTTTTGGATCAACAAACACTTCTCAAAATTTATGAACCATTTTGAAATTAGGAACTCGCTTGAATTCCTGAACATTTTTAAAAAGAAAAATAAAGAAAACAGAAATAACGAAAAACAAAATGGGCGCCCGCCCCGCAATGGGCCTGCACAAACCGTGCGGGGACGTCCCGGGGCGCTGCTATAACTCCTCACGTCGCTCAAACGTCCCTCAAGTTTTAGGTTTTAGGCTTTCGTTTTTATTTAATTTTATAATTTTCCTAAATAGTATATTTATTAGAAAAATATTTTACTACTTCAATAAAAAATGACTTGCAGGTAAAAAATGTTTTTCATGTATTTGAAAGTAGTTATTCATCTTGTATTGTAAAAAATGGTTCATGCGTGTTGCAAAAAATGTACATCCTGTATTTTAAAAATAGAAAAATGTTTGCAAACTATATAAAACAAATCATCATGTATTGAAATTTGTTCATCATATATTTGAAAACTATTAAAAATTATGCATGTAGCTCAAAGTGTTGATGCATTTTTTGTAGAAATACACAATGATAGTTTTTAGATACACTTGAACCAACTCTTGGTACATGACAAGAAATTATCGAATAAAATGATAACCATTTTCTTAATACACAACGGTTACTGGGATACATGTGCTTATAATGTGGGCCTCAGGATTATTTTTTATGCTTTCTAGGATGGATGTGTTTGTTAATCATGCTTTTGTTAAGTAATAATAGTATAATATAAGCTGCTACCCCTAAAGAAAGTAATATAAGCTACCTTTCTTAAGGGAAAAGTAATAAGCTACCTAGACCTGATGTCAAGACTCAGAAAAAAAAACTTGTGTGTATGTAAAGTAACTCTATTACCACGCCATGCAAAACTTGCGCATTTTTGTTGTGTTGAACAATACGCAGATGCTGATGTGCAAAATTATAAACTTTTACATTCTGCCATGCATATGAGATAAGATTTTTCTTAGCAGAGTATGTTGGTGGCTTTATGTGTGTGAGCTGAAATTCTGTGAATGTATGTATATCACTCAAGTCTTCAAGTAGCCACTGCTAATTTCAAAAAAAAAAAAAAAAAAGTAGCCACTGCTACTGTGTAGAGATATGAAAGAAATATACTCTACTCCCAGCAGTTAGCTCCCAGTGGGAGGTTCTTGTGTGTGTTTCTACATACATACATACATACATACATACATACATACATATATGGTGCTTTTAAATCTCCCTCTGCTGTACTATTTGGTGCATGACTTTAGGTGCAGGATGTTGAGCACAAAGATTAAGCAGCTTGCAGGTGTTGAGTTTCTTGGAATTCTCTCTCTCATGGATTAGAGGGAGCAATGAAAATTTCTCATGGATTACTTACAAAAAACCCTATCCTCAATCAATCAATCAATCCATCAAAGATTCAGTGCCAAGGTGCCCTGCACACTCACAACCATGGATGCATCAACCATTCCTGGGTGCACAATTGCTAGTGATGCATCATCCATCCATCCATCCATCTATCAGCAGACACATAGATAGGTGCATCACATTCATCTAACCTGCAGGTCACAATCCCTAGCTAACTAGGGAAAACAAAGCAACAAAATACATCTTGGTGTAGCATCATTTCCAGACACCATCCATCCATTTAAACATACTCCACTGACTCATGTATAACACATTATGTATATATAGAAGGAGGATCGGATCGGATCGCTAGGGTTCCCTTTCTTCTTTCTTTCTTCCCATCCCACAAGAGAGAAAGGAAGATCGATCGATCGACGACAGACACACAATTCTACTATGATAACACAGACAAGCAAGTTAGGAAGGAGGTATATATTCAGTCAAGTCAACCCACCAACCAGACCATACCATACCATACCAGACCAGGCAATCAAAAGAATATCATCTCTACTTTTTTCTACAACCATGACAGGCAAAGAGGGGAGGGGAGATCAATAGACGGACGGACGGCGCCACTCTTCATCACCAAAAAAGCTTCCAATTCAATTCAGATCAACAACAACAACATAAGTCTTCTTCTTCTTCTTCTTGTCTTCAGATTCTCTTGTTCCAGCCAGTCCATTGCCCCTGCCTGATACACACACACAACAGCAAAACAACCAGTCAGCTTCACTTCAGTTTCACCAATTACTAGTGTTTAGGATGCAATGCACAGATATATAAATCAATGTTGCAACCCAATGTGCGCCATCGTCAATATATAATATAAACAATAGATGGTTGTTTTAGGGAGCTACAGGCCTACTACATCTCACACTAAAACGATTTCATTGCAGCAGGCAAAATGAATGCAAATATAGCAGGGGTAATGTGCACCAGACAAACAACAGGTGGTGGCAAAGCGCAGTGTTAAAAAAGAAAGGCCTCCATCACAACATGGAAAATACGTTGGCCTGTGAGGAGGTGAAGCCATTGAGCATGATTGCTCAAAAGAATTTACACAGTGCCCTGACGCTTAATTAGTTAAGTTTGCAACTTCATACTCACATACCTGCCTACTTGGGTGCCTACCAAAAAGAAATAACAGGACTTACAGACTATAAGCTAGACTTCCATCATCACAAATTCCAAACAGACTGGCCCTAGCAAGGGAACGGACTAAAGAAACTGACAAGAGAATTAATCAAGTTAGGACACAACACGGCAAAGTAAACTGGGAATAGTCAACATATATGCATCTCCAGACAGTATCATTCAACTATAACACATCATCGCCCCTCTAATTAACTCCCACACTTCTTATTCCAAAACATATATTATCTAACTTCTACTAAATGCATAAATGACACTCCTCTGTGTCCAGGATGCGAAAACCCTATCGCGTCGCAAGACCAAATGGAACCGCTTTATATTTTTCCTGTTTTACATCGAAACTAAAACACTAGTCAAATACAGTAGGAAATATATGGCACCCTGTACAACTATCGTAGATGCAGTGTAAGTGTGTAACTACTGACAGGTGCTACTGTGCTCCTTGAGCCCAGCCCTTATATTTTCAACAAGCCTATACAGCTCTGTCTACCTGAAGAGCTTTGACCAAATAATCAACAAGAGGAAAACAATCAAACATCTTGATCAGCAAATGAATTGGTACTGACTTATCTACACTACTGAACTTTTGCTCTTATTCGCTCCTCTAACATCTAGTCTAGATAAATAAACATGCCATAGCCATACAACTAGCC
Organism: Aegilops longissima; assembly: GCA_021605205.1. Taxonomy (NCBI): domain Eukaryota; kingdom Viridiplantae; phylum Streptophyta; class Magnoliopsida; order Poales; family Poaceae; genus Aegilops; species Aegilops longissima. The sequence continues at coordinate 1,146,356 of JAHIAM010006564.1, read as the reverse complement.
ATTTTACTTTTACACGTGCATTGGCCAAAGCCAGACAAATAAATGAAAACCTCAACTACCGGCTGAACGCTTAATAGAAGAATTTTCCAACCGTGAAACTAGCATGGCTCACAGAAAAAAAAAATCACCGTCAGCACCGCGTGCAGCCCATCATAATAAAATAAGGTAAATGCTAACATCTAAATTGAGATATTGACCATTTAAACTATTGGGTAGCAATGGAAAGCCATTATCTAGCCGTTCTACTTCTACACGTGGCATCAGACAAATAAATGGAAACCAGGACTAGATACTGAAAGCTTAATTAATAGAAGCATGGCTCGTACAAAAAACTTAACCATGCAGCTAGCCGTGTTGCGTGTGCCATCGGCCAACCCAGACAAATAAATGAAAACCTAAACTGGAGGCTGAGCGCTTAATTAACAGAGCGTTTTCCTACACCTCCCATCGAGAATCACCAGTCTATAACTTATCATTGCATCCAAGATAGATAAAAGTAGATATTACTAAAATCTAAACCGAGACATTGGAGTATTTGGTAATAACAGAAAGCTGTACAAGGTATGTTTTCGGTCTATCTGGCGGCACGTGTGGTGGTAATTGTCTTACGCAAGCAACCATAATAATAATAATGAAAAATATGTAAAGGCGGTAACAATTGCGATGAGAAAGGTTATATCTGGTGAACTAAAACTGGCACTCTAACCGTTTTACTTTTACACGTGGCATCGGCCAACCCAGACAAATAAATGAAAACCTGAACTGGAGGGTGAACACTTAATTAATAGAGCATTTTCCTATGGTACAACTAGCATGGCTCATAGAAAAGATTAACCATACAACTAGCTACGTTGCACGTGGCATCGGCCAACCCATACAGATAGATGAAAACCTCAATTGCAGGCTGAGCACTTAATTTACAGAACATTGTCCTAGTGCGCAAGTGCAACTAGCATGGCTGATCGTTGCATTGCAAGATAGACAAATTAAATACTGAAATCTAAATCGAGACACTGGAGTATTTGGTAATAATGGAAAGCCATACAACATATGTTGTATGTCAAACCTGGTGGCAATCAACTCACGCAAGCAACCGTTATAGTGAAATAAATACGTAAAAGCGGTAACAAGTGCAAGGCGAAAGGTTATACCTCCTTATCCCCCCTGTTCCCCTCTTCCTTGCAAGCGCTTCAGTCGAGATCATCATACGAGCGACCGCTCGCATCTGGATCATTGTTGTAGTCACCAGAGCCAGCAGCATCCTGGTCGCTGCTCTCGGCCTGCTGCGCGCCAAAAGCGGCCCTGAGAGGCCACGGCAGGGAGATCCTGAACCTCCTCTCCATGACCCTAGGCGAAGGGCTGCCGCCACCAGGGGACGCAGGCGCCGCCGCCGCCGCAGCAGCAGCAGGGGTAGCGGCAGCGGCCTGGCGCTGGTGGTTCTCATAGTCAGGGTCATCGGTGGGCATCTCATGGCGGCAGACAGGGCAGGAGCTGTGGAGGTCGAGCCACGGCAGGATGCAGTCCTTGTGGAAGACGTGGTTGCAGGGGAGCTGCTTGGCGGCAGCGCCGAGCAGGAAGTCATCCATACAGACGGCGCACTGGGCGCCCCCGTCGGCGGCCATCATGTCGGCAGAGACGGCGACGTCGGGCAGGGCGGCGACGGCGGCCTTGGCGGCGGGCGGGGTGCCGTAGCGGCTGGGGTCGTTCTCGGCGAGCTGCTGGATGAGCTGCTCGAGGCCGGATCCCATGAAGTAGTCGCCGAGGCTGACCCCGGCGGCGCCGGGGGCGGGGCCCCCGGCGCCGAAGGAGGCGAAGCCCCCGGGGAAGGAGGAGCCCTCGAGGACGATCTGGATGGTGGCGCCGCCGGAGAGGAGGCCGCCGAGGTGGCCGTGGAGGAAGTCGGTGACGTCGAACTGGTTGTTGGCGGGGTTGGCGGCGGCGCGGGGCGCGGAGGGGGATGGCGGGCCGAGGACCCCGGCGAGGTCGCTGGGGTTGCGGAGGTCGAGGAAGCTGGCGAGGGGGAAGAAGGGGGACTGCGGCGGCATCTGGTGGTGGTGATGGGGGCTAGGGTTTGGGGGGTCCTCGTCGTCGAGGAGCTCCTCGACGAAGCCCCCGGCGCAGAGCGGGCAGAAGACCTCGTCGTCGCGGGAGGCCGGCGCGGCGATGGAGACGGCGCGGTCGCACTGGTGGCAGAAGTAGCGCTGGTGCGGGAGCGGCGCCGACGACGACATGGCGGCGGCGGCGGCGGCGATCGATCCGACGGGACGGGGGTGGGGATGGATTTGGGGAATTTCGTAACGGAAGCGATTTGGGTTTGGGTTTTTTTTTCTTTCTTTCTGCCGAATTTCGATTGATTTTATATATATCTAGGGTAAGGGTAGGGTAGGGCGACGACTGGGAAGGAAGAAAGGGGTGCGGCTGACAGTGGGGCCCCCGTGGACTCAGTTTGCCGTCTCTTGAAGGATCCACAATGCTCCTGTGCTAGGCAGTTTCCTCACCCTTGCATCAACCAACAACACATTTCTCTTCTTCTTCTTCTTTATTATTATTATTATTATTATTATATAATAGGGGATACTCAATTTTTTATTTGCTAAAAGCTACTCATCTCAACATCAGAGAAATTATGTTCCGACTCAAGAGTTTCATTCATCACCCAACAACAACATTATATACAATCAGGTCGCAAGCAAGCAATCAGGAGGAAACCCTGGACTATAGTTTGTCCCTGGGGCGGGGGCCGACCATCTTAGATTGCCCATGGCCATGGCCGGAGGGCTTGCGCCAAATTCAACCAACATGTGCTCGCTCCGTCCATGCATCGTTGCCTGTCAGATCCGACGCATCCGACTTAGAGACACGTTGCGAGAGGGCAACTCGCCATTTGTCCTGCTTGCGCTTGCCGTGTTGCTCACGCCGCATCGGCGTTAAGGGTTCATGGGTCGGTGACATTCCATATGTTCTCACGCGACGCAGACGAAAGCGCACGCGGAGCACCAGGCCCGTGGTAGTGCTGAGGTGGGTGACAAAGATAACTTGCGGGTAAAGGCAAAATTGACTGCACGGCTCGCGAGGAATGGATGTATTGTAATGATATCAAGTTGTTTTTCTAGGGGTGTGGTTGAAAAAAAACCTAGCTCATACGCAATTCGTAGACTATGGAAAAGTGTATCAAAAGTGAGAGCTTCGGCCGAAAATGGTCCAAAGGGCATCTTCTCCTAGTCTCACTAGCCTTTTTTAGGACAGCAGTGAGAAGTTTCATCGGCCTCCCGTCCCATGTGTACGAAATATGAAAACTAGTAACACTCCTCTCAGTTCTTTTATCTCTACCACATTCCCAATACGAACGGTCAATCGTCACACTATACAAGTCTAAATATTTGACCACAAACACGACTGAGGTGATCTCACGGTTCAAGAATGCGTCGTCTTGGACTGCATAAGCTTCCGTGGGTGGAGGGCTCGTAGTCACAGCAACGTGTACAAAGTAAAAAAAAAAAAGCAAGGCCTCTTTGTTCGAAGGAATTTTATAGGTTCATATAGATACATCACAAACGATTTCATTTGTGGAAGGTACTTTGGAATTTGTAACAGAAGCGATGGTTTTTCGTTTGTGTTTTGACTTTCCTTTCTGCCGATTTTTTGTGATTTATACTTAGGGTAGGACAAGGTGACGACTCGGATGGAAGGCTGGTGGGGTAGGGTGTGCGGCTGACAGTGGGGCCCTTGTGGACTACTCTGCCGTCTCTTGAAGGATCGAGAATGCTCCTCCAATTGCCAAGAAGTTTCCTCACACTCTTGCATCATCTAACAAGACATTTTTCTTTCTTCCATTGATTGTTTGAAAAAGAGATTTTTCTTTTCACTCAATTACTTGGCATGCTTAAAATAAAATTGCAAACAATTGAGGAGAAAATTGTAGGACGAAAAAAGATGTCTCGTTAGCCTACTTAGCACGACAGTGAGAAACCCACCCCCCGCCCCTCCTTGCGAACAAAATATGGAAACTGGCAACACCTCCATATTGGTTCATTTATCTCTTGCCAGACCGATACAAACAGTCGACCACTGCTTAGCATAACAAATATTGAACACATTATGGGTATCACTCTTAGCCACAAACATGACCGAGGTTGATCTCACTGGCCAACAGGTGTCATCTGGGACTGCATAAGCTTTCATGACAGGAGGGGTCATGGGAACATATGTCCTTGAAATCGGGATGAAAATCTAGCTGGTAATACTCGTAAATACATGCTCTTCTTATGCCGGCAACCAACACATGCTCACTCCATCCATACATCGATGCCTGCCCTGAAGGAAATATGCCCTAGAGGCAATAATAAAAGTTATTATTTATTTCCTTATATCATGATAAATGTTTATTATTCATGCTAGAATTGTATTAACCGGAAACATAATACATGTGTGAATATATAGACAAACAGTATGTCACTAGTATGCCTCTACTTGACTAGCTTGTTAATCAAAGATGGTTATGTTTCCTAACCATGAACAAGGAGTTGTTATTTGATTAACAAGGTCACATCATTAGTTGAATGATCTGATTGACATGACCCATTCCGTTAGCTTAACAGTTGATCGTTTAGTATGTTAATGCTTTCTTCATGACCCATACATGTTCCTATAACTATGAGATTATGCAACTCCGTTTACGGAGGAACACTTTGGTACTACCAAACGTCTGGCGTAATCGGGTGATTATAAAGGAGTACTACAGGTGTCTCCAAAGGTACTTGTTGGGTTGGCGTATTTGAGATTAGATTTTGTCATTCCGATTGTCGGAGAGGTATCTCCAGGCCTTCTCGGTAATGCACATCACTTAAGCCTTGCAAGCATTACAACTAATGAGTTAGTTGTGAGATGATGTATTACGGAACGAGTAAAGAGACTTACCGTAACGAGATTGAACTAGGTATTGGATACCGACGATCGAATCTCGGGTAAGTAACATACCGATGACAAAGGAACAACGATGTCGTTATGCGGTTTGACCGATAAAGATCTTCGTAGAATATGTAGGAACCAATATGGGCATCCAGGTTCCGCTATTGGTTATTGACCGAGAATGGTTCTAGGTCATGTCTACATAGTTCTCGAACCCGTAGGGTCCGCACGCTTAACGTTCGATGACAGTTCATAATGAGTTTATAAGTATTGATGCACGAAGGTTGTTGAGTCCGGATGTGATCACGGACATGACGAGGAGTCTCGAAATGGTCGAGACATAAAGATTGATATATTGGAAGCCTACATTTGGACATCGGAAGTGTTCCGGTGAAATCGATTTTATCGAGTACCGGAGGTTACCGGAACCCCGGGAAGTCCATGGGCCTTAATGGGCCATGGGAGAAGAGGAAGGGCAGGCCAAGGTGGGCTGCGCCCCCCCCCCTCTAGTCCGAATAGGACAAGGAAGGGGCGCCTTCCCTCTTCCCTCCTCCAATCCTAGTCCAACTAGGAGGGGGGAGTCCTACTCCGTGGGAGTAGGACTCCTCCTTAGTGCGCCTCCCCTAGGGCGGCCACCTCCCCTTGGCTCCTTTATATCTGAGGGGCAGGGGCACCCCAAGACACACAAGTTGATCTACGGATCTTGCCTTAGCCGTGTCGGTGCCCCTTCCACCATATTCCACTTCGGTCATATCGTCATGAGCTTAGAAGAAGCCTGCGCCGGAGAAGTCATATCGTCGCGGAGCTTAGGCGAAGCCCTGCGTCGGTGGAGCATCAACATCGTCCCACGCCGCGTCTTGTGGAACTCATCCCGACACTTTCTGGATCGGAGTCCGGGATCGTCATCGAGCTGAGCGTGTGCGAAACTCGGAGGTGCCGTCGTTCGGTGCTTGGATCGGTCGGATCGTGGGGACGTCGACTACATCAACAGCGTTGTTATAACGCTTCGCTTTCGGTCTCACGAGTGCGTGGGCGGACACTCTCCCTCTCGTTGCTATGCCATCACCATGGTCTTGCGTGATCGTAGGAAATTTTTGAAATTACTCGTTCCTCAACGATGGCATCCGAGCCTGGTTTTATGCGTTGATGTCATGTGCACGAGTAGAACACAAGTGAGTTGTGGACGATACAAGTCATACTGCCTACCAGCATGTCATACTTTGGTTCAGCGGTATTGTGAGATGAAGCGGCCGGACCGGCATTACGCGTGCGCTTACGCGAGACTGGTTTCACCGCTCCGAGCACTCGTTGCTTAAAGGTGACCGGCGGGTGTCTCTCTCTCACTTTAGTTGAATCGAGTGTGGCTCGCCGGTCCTTGAGAAGGTTAAAGCGGAGTCTATTTGACGAAGTATCGTTGTGGTTTTGATGCGTAGGTAAAACGGTTCTTGCTCAGCCCGTAGCAGCCACGTAAAACTTGCAACAACAAAGTAGAGGACGTCTAACTTGTTTTTGCAGGGCATGTTGTGATGTGATATGGTCAAGACATGATGCTATATTTTATTGTATGAGATGATCATGTTTTGTAACGAGTTATCGGCAATCGGCGTGGAGCCATATGGTTGTCGCTTTATTGTATGAAATGCAAGCGCCATGTAATTGCTTTACTTTATCACTAAGGAGTAGCGATAGTCGTAGAAGCAATAGTTGGCGAGACGACAACGATGCTACGATGGAGATCAAGGTGTCGCGCGGTGGCGATGGTGATCATGGCGGTGCTTGGCGATGGAATCACAAGCACAAGATGATGATGACCATATCATATCACTTATATTGATTGCATGTGATGTTTATCCTTTATGCATCTTATCTTGCTTTGATTGACGGTAGCATTATAAGATGATCTCTCACTAAAATTATCAAGAAGTGTTCTCCTGAGTATGCACCGTTGCGAAAGTTCTTCGTCTTTGAGACACCACGTGATGATCGGGTGTGATAGGCTCTACGTTCAAATACAGCGGGTGCAAAACAGTTGCGCACGCGAATACTCAGAGTTAAACTTGACGAGCCTAGCATATAACAGATATGGCCTCGGAACACGAGACCGAAAGGTCGGCGTGAATCATATAGTAGATATGATCAACATAGTGATGTTCACCATTGAAACTACTCCATCTCACGTGATGATCGGACATGGTTTAGTTGATTTGGATCACGTGATCACTTAGATGACTAGAGAGATGTCTGTCTAAGTGGGAGGTTTTAATATGATTAATCAAACTTAAATTTATCATGAACTTAGTACCGATAGTATTTTGCTTGTCTATGTTTGATGTAGATAGATGGCTCGTGCTGTTGTTCCGTTGAATTTTAATGCGTTCCTTGAGAAAGCAAAGTTGAAAGATGATGGTAGCAATTACGGACTGGGTCCGTAACTTGAGGATTATCCTCATTGCTGCACGAAAAATTACGTCTGGAAGCACCGCTGGGTGACGAACCTCTGCGGATGCTAAGCCGAAGTTGTGAGCGTCTGGCAAAGCGAGCTGATGACTACTCAATAGTTCAGTGTGCCATGCTTTACGGCTTAGAACCGGGTCTTCAACGGCGTTTTGAGCGTCATGGAGCATATGAGATGTTCCAGGAGTTGAAGTTAATATTTCAAGCAAATGCCGGATTGAGAGATATGAAGTCTCCAATAAGTTCTATAGCTGCAAGATGGAGGAGAATAGTTACATCGGTGAGCACATACTCAAAATGTCCGGGTATAACAATCACTTAATTCAGCTGGGAGTTAATCTTCCGGATGATAGTGTCATTGATGAATTCTCCAATCACGCCACCAAGCTACAAGAGCTTCGTGATGAACTATAATATGCAAGGGATGACTAAGACAATTCTGAGCTCTTGGCGATCTTTGAAAGCATGCGGAGGTAGAAATCAAGAAAGAGCATCAAGTGTTGATGGTCAGCAAGACCACTAGTTTCAAGAAAAGGGCAAAGGGAAGAAGAAGGAAACTTCAAAAGAACAGCAAGAAAGTTGCTGATCAAGAGAAGAAACCCAAGTCTGGACCTAAGCCTGAAACGAGTGTTTTTACTGCAAGCAGACTGGACATTTGAAGCGGAACTGCCCCAAGTATTTGGCGGATAAAAGGATGGCAAGGTGAACAAAGGTATATATGATATACATGTTATTGATGTGTACCTTACTAATACTGCAGTAGTACACAGGTATTTGATACTGGTTCATTGCTAATATTTGCAACTCAAACAGGAACTACGGATTGCGAAGATTGGCTAAGGACGAGGTGACGATCTTGCGTTGGAAATGGTTCCAAAGTCGATGTGATCGCAGATCGGCACGCTACCTCTACATCTACCTTGGGATTAGTTTTAGACCTAAATAATTGTTATTTGGTGCCAGCGTTGAGCATGAACATCATATCTGGATCTTGTTTATTGCGAGGCGGTTATTCATTTAAATCAGAGAATAATGGTTGTTCTATTTATATGAGTAATATCTTTTATGGTCATGCACCCTTGAAGAATGGTCTATTCTTGTTGAATCTCGACAGTAGTGATACACATATTCATAATATTGAAGCCAAAAGATGCAGAGTTGATAATGATAGTGCAACTTATTTGTGGCACTGCCGTTTAGGTCATATCGATTGTAAAGCGCATGAAGAAACTCCATCTTGATGGGCTTCGGAATCACTTGATTATGAATCACTTGGTACTTGCGAACCGTGCCTCATGGGCAAGATGACAAAACGCCGTTCTCGGAACTATGGGCGTGCAACTGATTTGTTGGAAATCATACATACTGATGTTTGTGGTCCAATGAATGTTGAGGCACGCGGCGGATATCGTTATTTTCTCACCTTCACAGATGATTTGAGCAGATATGGGTATATCTACTTAATGAAACACAAATCTGAAACATTTGAAAAGTTCAAAGAATTTCAGAGTGAAGTGGAAAATCATCGTAACAAGAAAATAAAGTTTCTACGATCTGATCGTGGAGGAGAATATTTGAGTTCGAGTTTGGTTTACATTTGAAACAATGTGGAATAGTTTAAAACTCACGCCACCGGAACACCACGGAGAAATGGTGTGTCGAGCGTCGTGTCGTACTTTACTAGATATGGTGCGATCTATGATGTCTATTTCCGATTTACCGCTATCGCTTTGGGGTTATGCTTTAGAGACGGCCGCATTCACGTTGAATAGGACACCGTCAAAATCCGTTGAGACGACGCCTTATGAACTGTGGTTTGGCAAGAAACCAAAGTTGTCGTTTCTTAAAGTTTGGGGCTGCGATGCTTATGTAAAGAAACTTCAACCAGATAAGCTCGAACCCAAATCGGAAAAATGTGTCTTCATAGGATACCCAAAGGAGACTGTTGGGTACACCTTCTATCACAGATCTGAAGGCAAGATTTTCGTTGCTAAATTCGGGTCCTTTCTAGAGAAGGAGTTTCTCTCGAAAGAAGTGAGTGGGAGGAAAGTAGAACTTGATGAGATAACTGTATCTGCTCCCTTATTGGAAAGTAGTTCATCACAAGAAATGGTTCTGTGACAACTACACCAATTAGTGAAGAAACTAATGATGATGATCATGTAGCTTGAGATCAAGTTACTCTTGAACCTCGTAGGTCAACCAGAGTAAAATCGCACCAGAGTGGTGCGGTAATCCTATTCGGAAGTCATGTTACTTGACCATGGCGAACCTACGAACTATGAAGAAGCGATGGTGAGCCCAGATTCATAAAATGGCTGGAAGCCATGAAATCTGAGATGGGATCCATGTATGAGAACAAAGTATGGACTTTGGTTGACTTGCCGATGATCGGCAAGCCATTGAAAATAAATGGATCTTTAAGAAGAAGACTGACGCCGATGGTAATGTAACTGTCTACAAAGCTCGACTTGTTGCAAAAGGTTTTCGACAAGTTCAAGGGGTTGACTACGATGAGACTTTCTCACCAGTGGCGATGCTTAAGTCTGTCCGAATCATGTTAGCAATTGCCGCATTTTGTGATTATGAAATTTGGCAAATGGATGTGAAAACCGCATTCTTGAATGGATTTCTAGAAGAAGAGTTGTATATGATGCAACCAGAAGGTTTTGTCGATCCAAAGGGTGCTAACAAAGTGTGCAAGCTCAACGATCAATTTATGGTCCGGTGCAAGCCTCTCGGAGTTGGAATAAGCGCTTTGATAGTGTGATCAAAGCATATGGGTTTGTACAGACTTTTGGAGAAGCCTGTATTTACAAGAAAGTGAGTGGGAGCTCTGTAGCATTTCTAATATTATATGTGGACGACATATTATTGATTGGAAATGATATAGAATTTCTGGATAGCATAAAAGGATACTTGAATAAAAGTTTTTCAATGAAAGACCTCGGTGAAGCTGCTTACATATTGGGCATCAAGATCTATAGGGATAGATCAAGGCGCTTAATTGGACTTTCACAAAGCACATACCTTGATAAAGTTTTGAAGAAGTTCAAAATGGATCGGCAAAGAAAGGTTTTTACCTGTATTACAAGGTGTAAGATTGAGTCGGACTCAATGCCCGACCACAATGAAGATAGAGAGAAAATGAAAGATGTTCCTATGCTTCAGCCATAGGCTCTATCATGTATGCAATGCTGTGTACCAGACCTGACGTATGCTTAGCTGTAAGCTTGGCAGGAAGGTACCAAAGTAATCCAGAGTGGATCATTTGGACAGCGGTCAAGAACATCCTGAAATACCGAAAAGGACTAAGGATATGTTTCTCGTATATGGAGGTGACAAAGAGCTAGTCGTAAATGGTTACGTCGATGCAAGATTTGACACTGATCCGGACGATTCTAAATCGCAAACCGGATCGTATTTTTATTAAGCGGTGGAGCTGTCGGTTGGTGCAGTTCTAAACAAAGCGTCGTGGTGGGATCTACATGTGAAGCGGAGTACATAGCTGCTTGGAAGCAGCAAATGAAGGAGTCTGGATGAAAGAGTTCATTTCCGATCTAGGTGTCATACCTAGTGCATCGGGACCGATGAGGATCTTCTGTGACAATCTGGTGCAATTGCCTTGGCAAAGGAATCCAGATTTCACAAGAGGACCAAGCACATCAAGAGACGCTTCAATTCCATTCGGGACCAAGTCCAAGTGGGAGACATAGAGATTTGCAAAATACATACGGATCTGAATGTTGCAGACCCGTTGACTAAGCCTCTTCCACGAGCAAAACATGATCAGCACCAAGACTCCATGGGTGTTAGGATCATTACTTTGTAATCTAGATTATTGACTCTAGTGCAAGTGGGAGACTGAAGGAAATATGCCCTAGAGGCAATAATAAAGTTATTATTTATTTCCTTATATCATGATAAATGTTTATTATTCATGCTAGAATTGTATTAACCGAAACATAATACATGTGTGAATATATAGACAAACAGTATGTCACTAGTATGCCTCTACTTGACTAGCTTGTTAATCAAAGATGGTTATGTTTCCTAACCATGAACAAGGAGTTGTTATTTGATTAACAAGGTCACATCATTAGTTGAATGATCTGATTGACATGACCCATTCCGTTAGCTTAACAGGTTGATCGTTTAGTATGTTAATGCTTTCTTCATGACCCATACATGTTCCTATAACTATGAGATTATGCAACTCCGTTTACGGAGGAACACTTTGGGTACTACCAAGCGTCTAACGAATCGGGTGATTATAAAGGAGTACTACAGGTGTCTCCAAAGGTACTTGTTGGGTTGGCGTATTTGAGATTAGATTTTGTCACTCCGATTGTCGGAGAGGTATCTCGAGCCTTCTCGGTAATGCACATCACTTAAGCCTTGCAAGCATTACAACTAATGAGTTAGTTGTGAGATGATGTATTACGGAACGAGTAAAGAGACTTACGATAGCGAGATTGAACTAGGTATTGGATACCGACGATCGAATCTCGGGTAAGTAACATACCGATGACAAAGGAACAACGTATGTCGTTATGCGGTTTGACCGATAAAGATCTTCGTAGAATATGTAGGAACCAATATGGGCATCCAGGTTCCGCTATTGGTTATTGACCGAGAATGGTTCTAGGTCATGTCTACATAGTTCTCGAACCCGTAGGGTCCGCACGCTTAACGTTCGATGACAGTTCATAATGAGTTTATAAGTATTGATGCACCAAGGTTGTTGAGTCCGGATGTGATCACGGACATGACGAGGAGTCTCGAAATGGTCGAGACATAAAGATTGATATATTGGAAGCCTACATTTGGACATCGGAAGTGTTCGGGTGAAATCGGGATTTTATCGAGTATGCAGGAGGTTACGGAACCCCGGGAAGTCCATGGGCCTTAATGGGCCATGGGAGAAGAGGAAGGGCAGGCCAAGGTGGGCTGCGCCCCCCCTCCCCTCTAGTCCGAATAGGACAAGGAAGGGGGGGCGGCGCCTCCCTCTTCCCTCCTCCAATCCTAGTCCAACTAGGAGAGGGGGGAGTCCTACTCGGTGGGAGTAGGACTCCTCCTTAGTCGCGCCTCCCCTAGGGCCGCCACCTCCCCTTGGCTCCTTTATATCTGGGGCAGGGGCACCCCAAGACACACAAGTTGATCTCGGATCTTGCCTTAGCCGTGTGCGGTGCCCCTTCCACCATATTCCACTTCGGTCATATCGTCGCGAGCTTAGAAGAAGCCTGCGCGGAGAAGTCATATCGTCAGCGGAGCTTAGGCGAAGCCCTGCGTCGGTGGAGCATCAACATCGTCCTGCGCCGTCGTCTTGTGGAACTCATCCCGACACTTTGCTGGATCGAGTCCGGGATCGTCATCGAGCTGAGCGTGTGCGTAACTCGGAGGTGCCGTCGTTCGGTGCTTGGATCGGTCGGATCGTGGGGCGTCGACTACATCAACAGCGTTGTTATAACGCTTCGCTTTCGGTCTCACAGTGCGTGGGCGGACACTCTCCCTCTCGTTGCTATGCCATCACCATGGTCTTGCGTGATCGTAGGAAATTTTTTGAAATTACTACGTTCCCCAACATGCCCAACTCCACGCATGCAAGTTATTCATGTGATAGAAATCACCCAATTGTTCTAGCATTGCTATTCATGTGATGAGCACAAATATTCATATTTGTATTAATTGCACCTTTGTCAATTTGGGGGTAGTCGTGTTGGTCACGTCACATTAGGGTTAAGGGTTCATGGGTCGATGGCATTCCATATGTGCTCACTAGATACAAATGAAAGTGCATTTGGGGATCAAGGTTAAGGGTTTTTCGTGTTGGGGGAGGTGTTTTTCGTGTTGCTCACACCATAGATCAAGGTTAAGGGTTCATGGGTCAATTAAATTCCATATGTGCTTGCTAGATGCAAATGAAAGTTCACAATTTTGGAATGAGGATATATGTTAACGATATTAAGGACAGTATAACTGCACCTAAAGCGAGCCCTCACAGCGATTTGGATTTTCGGCCGTCCGTTTTCGTGATCTGGGAGTTCTGGCCGTCAGATTTAATGTGAAAAGCGCTCTGTTTCGTAGTGTGGCTAATCTGGCCCAGCTGTCCTGTGGGCTGCTGCTCCACGGGCCAAAACGGATGATTCTGGTGCATTGGGCCTTTGCGAGCCAGCAGCCCATTCAAAGGAGGGAGGCCTACGAGCTACGCGTGAGGTCCATCCACTCCCGAACCCTAATCCAGCCCCAATCGAGACCGCATCCACTCGCCCTCAGCTTCGATCCATCCACCCGCTCAATCCCGATCGATACATCCACCCGCCCAATCCCGATCGAGGCTGTTGGTCGTTCCCAGCGACCGGAGGAGAGGAGCAGCCGGTGCGGCCGGTTCCATCAACTGAAGACGAGTTATTTACCCAAAACCACCACATTATGGGCTAGGGTAACAGATCGGTACCACATTTGAGGCAGGGCACAAAAAACCACCAACAATGAGGCTAATCTGTAATGCGGGGCACTGATTGTCTCATTTACTCACGAAAACAGCGAAACTGACAGGTCGGACCCACCGGTCAGGCTGACGTGGCAAAGACCAAGCACAAAAAAAAAACAGTAAACAGCTGAGTTGGCAAATGATATGCAGACCCCGCATGTCAGTGACTACATGATCATCTTCTTCCTATCTGCCTTTCTATGGGGCATTACATCGAGCAGCTTGTGGGCAGCCGGACTCCAGCGACCAGAGGCACCGGCGATTCAGCGGCGAGCACCATGGTGGTGGTGGGGGTGGGGGGCACCGTGAGTCCTCGAAGGCCGATGCTGCTCCCGTCGGCATGGATGCCCGAGTCATCTGCGTCCGTGCGAGCCGAGAGCTCCATGGCCACCGTGGCCATGGCAGCCGAGCCCCTGTTCGAGCTAGCCCCTAGCCGCCTCGCCCTGTAGCCGCACGCCTAGCTGCTGCGAGTCACGCACGCATCCAGACGCGCCGGCGAGATTCGGCAGCCGCTCGTCCCGCTCACGTCCGAGGTCGTCGGCCATGGCACGCACGCGTAGATGCAATCACAGCAGGGAGTAGCTCGAGCGGAGCCATGGTGTTCTTCTGCAGTTGTGGAGGCGCGCGGCAAACGCGTTGGCGGCGCACGACCGGAGCAACGGCGAGACGAGGGGTGGTCTGTGCGGCGGCCGTGGGCTCGTGCGGCGACTGGCGGAGCAGCTCGGGGCAACATCGTCTGCAGAGCTTCGGGAGGATAAGGTGGGCGGCCGGCTGCCTTGGCCTACGATGGCCCATGCGGAGCTCCTCGACGAGCCGGTGCGCGAAGGCCTCGGGTCGTCGGCGATGGCGACCCTGGTGGGATAGGATGGGGAGAGAGAGATAAAGATGAGGAGGAAGAAAAAGAAAATAAGGGAAAAATATATGAGGCTGACATGTGGGACACCCCTCCAACTCAGCATATTGTCCACACAAGCACGCCACATCAGCCCGACAGGTGGGCCTAACTTGTCAGTTTCGCTGTTTTCTCGACCAAATCTGAGCATCAGTGCCCCGCGTTACAGATTAGGCACAATTTTGGTGGTTTTTTGTGCCCTGCCTCAAATGTGGTACCGATCTGTTACCCTAACCCATAATGTGGTGGTTTTGGGTAAATAACTCACTGAAGACGGGGTGGGGGCGAGGGAGATAATGGCTGACTCCTCGCCTACTTGAAACTGCTCTGGAAACTGCTATCCCCTCTTGAAGCTCGCAATCATGGCCCTCCTCTGGTGGAAACTGCTCTTCCCTCTTTGAAGCTCGCAATCATGGCGTATTATTCATTCATGGCTGGTAAATTTGCAAACCTTTCTTAGGCGCATTGGTACTATATAATGCTTCACTCCCTGGCTTTGTATGCATGCCCTGCTCCAGCATTTAATTACATATTCTTCAGCGATAAGTGTTCCCCCACCTCACCTAGCGTGCAGGCGAGGAGATGAAGGCGCTGCAACATCGAGTGGCAGACCAAAACATAGGAGTCGGCACATATTTTCAAAGATCCAAAGCAATGGGCCACGGTGCACCAGATTCGTGGCGACACCTCTGCCACCTACACCTGCCTCATTCGCCACCTTGCATCCCCAAAACCTCGCAAGTTTGCAGGTAATACCCTCGATCTGGTCAATGGTCTTGCTTTCCCTCTCCCTGTTCTTATCGACTCTCTGTTGTTATCTGCAATCTCTGATGTTATTATTGCTGTCACTAATTTCTATATCGATGAACATGGTAATATGCAGGGAGCCAGGGAAGGGGTGGCATTTATAAAGAATTAAGTGAAAAGAATGGATGCAGAGATGTAATGATCAAATCTGTACATGTATATGGCAGTTCCAAATTTCTGTAGAAACAAAGTGAAAAGGAAGGAACGATGTACTGTACTCGTAATGTTGAAGGAAGTTTCCCAAAACAGCACAGTTTAGTCCCTAAACAATATTTGATGGAAGAGTCAAATTTGAGCATGTCCGGACATCTTCTTTACCAATATTATCTTATGTACTAAAACTAAAAAAAGGTTACAAAGAAACCTTCATTTAGGAAGAGAGTAAACCTTTGGTGGGTTCTCTCCACTGCTCCCATTGTTGATTCCAGATTGTATATTTGAACTGACATTGCTTGATTCGGTTTCTTCAGGAAATGCTGCCCCATCATATGCATTTGAGAATCACACAATAGCAGTGTTCTGGGTCTGAGAAAACTTGCTCAAATTTACAAGATCACGTTACTCTTTATGGTCAACTAAGAAAGTATATGGTTAAAGCCATCTAATGGAAAACCATGGAAGATCAGTGATAAAACCATAGGCATATACATTTGCAAAGTATTTCCAGGACATGATGTTGCGTAATTTTTCGAAGTCATCAACTGAGAATGAATGTTGGGATACGCAGGTACTGTTTCTACAGCCTATTAAAGAGATACAAGTCACAACAGATTATTTATATTGAAATGTTGTCTCTCTGAAAAGATGATGTCAGATTTTTTACCTTTCTTTGGTCAAGGAAAATTTACACGGCTAGGGGATGCATACAGTTTTTCTTCCTTAATTGGTTATTTACCAGTTATTGCTCTGCATCACTCCACTGTGCCACCATTGAAGTTACTAAAAAACAAATTATGAAGTTACTGTAAAACAAATCACTAGATGTGCTTCCTCATGAAATTACATGCTTTATTTTTCACTTTATTGGATGAAGGTAATTTTTTTAATTATGAATGAAGATATACGCATGGGATCAACATGAACTTTTGTATGAATTGAAATGTCTATCCAAGAACAAACAATCACCTTGCATTTCAACTTTGATTCAAAGTACACGAGTCATCTTTGCAGGTGCAGCTTAGTTGCCTGCAAGGGTTTTTTTTTTTTTTGAGAAACGAAACTTCGAGATCAGCGGAGAACTTGATTGACATGTGTTTCCCCCCTATATGACAGGTAGTAGTTGTTTAGGAGAGGATCTGTGTTTGTATTTTCTCATTTTGGATAGGGCCAACAATGTATCAGATTTGTTGTAACAATGTCGAAGAGTATTGAAGTATATGACTGGGACACTAGGGGATGTATTTGTTGATGTCAACTTGTACCATTTTAGTGAACAATTGGTAATTCAAGCTTTTTGCTGAATCATTTAGAAATTATTGTTCTATGTTTGATTATTTGTAGTTCAGAGGTTGTCCTTAATTTTTTTGGCAGTTTTCTGTGTGTGTTTGATGCCATCTCATATATGAAAAACCACGCTCACACGCGACTTGTGGCTACAGAGTGATACGTCTCCAACGTATCTATAATTTTGATTGCTCCATGCTATATTATCTACTGTTTTGGACCATATTGGGCTTTATTTTCCACTTTTATATTATTTTTGGGACTAACCTATTAACCGGAGGCCCAGCCCAGAATTGTTGTTTTTTGCCTATTTCAGAGTTTCGAAGAAACGGAATATCAAACGGAGTCCAAACGGAATGAAACCTTCGGGAACGTGATTTTCTCACCTAACATGATCCAGGAGACTTGGACATTACGTCAAGCAATCAACAGGGAAGGAACGAGGTAGGGGGGCGCGCCCTCCACCCTCGTGGGCCCCCTGTTGCTCCACCGACGTACTTCTTCCTCCTATATATACCTACGTACCCCCGAACGATCAGATACGGAGCCAAAAACCACCACCAATTGTGATACAGAGCCAAAATCACACCTGGTGTGGATCTTGTCTTATTTGAGTATGTTTCTCTTGTGTTCATCATGTTTTTACAAAAATCCACCACCAATTTGTGAGGATCAGGCCACCCTAGATGCTTGCCCTATATCGCGAGGGCTTAGACGCAGGAAAATGCAACATCATCAGCAAAGATAGAAGCCCTATGCTTGATGCCCCAAAGGGATAGGGGAAGGCGAATCTGCTCGATGTCAAATTACTGGATCATAGCGTCAACCATGTCATTGATGAGAAGTAAAGTTGTGGCTAATAATTCTTGCATCTACTATTAAGCAGCAATAGGCCGACAACAAACAGATATGTCGATGATACGGACAGTAACGAAAATTGCCAAATGTAACTTTCAAATCGTAAGGTCTCTTGTTTGACAAGAATATACAAACTTTCCACATATTTATGGCGAAAAACTATTTATCTAAAGTTATTGGGAGTTGTAACTATGAAGGTATGCATTGGCTTCCGCACCAACCCTTCTTGTACTTACTACCAAGCAACTATGGATGCCAATGAGCCAGACATACAGACATACTTGTGGCTGCTCATTCACATTAATTTATGGTAGTGAGCCGGGCAGCAACAATGGTATCTTCTTGACGAGGACAAAAATTGTGACATGATTGCTGACGAGTAGCACCTTAGCCTTTTTTTTTCTATATATTATCATAGATAAGTCCTTACAGAAAAAGTCGCACCTCCGTCTGTGACCGAAAGTGTAGAATTGTATTGAATAATACAATATTGTGCTGGTACAAGAAGTATATATAAGAGTCAAGCCGCACCTGACCTAGCGTTATTACAATCCGAGTAGGAGACTTAATCCTATTACAAGTTGTATTCTAACATCCCCCCAAAGTCAACAGTAGGCTCGACGACGTTGAGACTGAAACAAATGTCTTGAAACGCAGTAGTCGTCAGGCCTTTAGTAAAGATATCAGCGAACTGAGCAGAAGTAGGCACGTGAAGAACGTGAACTTGACCAAGAGCCACCTTCTCTCGAACAAAATGAATGTCGATCTCAATATGCTTGGTGCGACGGTGTTGAACCGGATTCCCTGACATGTAGACAGCTGGAATATTATCATAGTAAACAATGGTAGCTTGCTCAATAGGACGGTGCAGCTCCGACAGCAACTGGCGCAACCAAACCGTTTCAGCAACCGCATGAGCCACAATGCAATACTCAGCTTCAGGAGACGAGCGGGTAACCGTAACCTTTGAGACAAGAAAAGACCAGAGGAGTCACGGATAACAAGAATACCTAAAAAGTGGTGAAGAAGACCTAAATCTGTCATAGAGAATTCATGGCGAAGAAGAGAGATAATATGATCTAAAAACTGTTGTGAGGAAGCTGTGAGGATAATATCATCAACATATAAAATAAGGTAAGCAATTTTGGTGTTGTGATGAAAGGTGAAGAGTAAAGTGTCAGAACGGGAAGGGGTAAACCGATGGTTTGAGCATAAGTAGAAAAGTGTTGGAACCAGGCACATGGTGCTTGTTTAAGACCATAAAAAGATTTGTTAAGAAGACAGACATGATTAGGATAGGAGGAATGTTCAAAGCCAAGAGGTTGTTGACAATAGACTTTTTCTTGAAGTGAGCCATGAAGAAAAGCATTTTTGACATCTAGTTGATGAATTGGCCAGGAAGAAGAGACAACGATGCTAAGGACAGTGTGAATAGTGCTAGACTTGACAACTGGAGAGAAAGTCTCATCATAATTGATGCCGTGTTGCTGAGAGTAACCACGGCATACCCATCGAGCCTTATAACGTGGCGAAAAACCCATTTGCCCGAAACGATATTTGTATTGGAAGTACGAGGAACTAACTGCCACATGTTATTCTACAGAAGGGCATCATATTCATCTTTCATAGCTGCTGCCCAATTAGGATCTCACTAGTAGAAAAAGGACCTAATGTGAGACACATTAGTGCCGGTTCGATTTTGACCCGATACTAATGGTACCATTAGTGCCGGTTCGAACGGCTATGCATTAATGCCGGTTCGTTTTAAACCTTTAGTATCGGTTCGTGCCACGAACCGGTACTAAAGGGGTGGTGGCAGGCTGGCGTCAGGCCGGGGCCCCGCGATTACCTTTAGTACCGGTTCGTGCCGGTTCGCAGCGTCGGTAATACCAGTTTTTTTTTCATGTGATTCTACTTCATCCGTTATATGTTGGGTAGGCGGTTCATCCTTGAGTAGTCGAACTCCTCCATGCAGGGATCATTCTCCTTTATTATGCTCCATCGATGTTGCCATATGAATGGTACTTTCAACAATTAAGGTCGTGAGACCAGAGCAACGCTTTAAGTGTCGTGGATTCTCGTTATCCTCATACCATCTTTGATCCTCATAGATACCAACACCTGTCACCTGAATGTCATGAGTTTGCTGGATGATATTAGGTCTTTGGATCATGTTTCGTGCGCCGTTAAATTGGATAACACGTTCACCATAAATAAACATCTCAATAATCAATATTAGAAATAGTCTAACAAATAACTACATATAGAATAGCCACAAATAAATCTCACGAATCTCCTATATCTCACACACATATTTTTCCGGGAATTACTCATGCATGAGAGGGGGGTAACCGATAAACAGAGAGATTACATGAATACGAATCATATTGATAATATCGCAAAGAACCACAACACAATAATATGAATGATCGATCAGATGTCAATCTCTGAATAAGTGCAAATAGAGTCACAAACCCTATTAGTACAAATTGGAATAACTCTCTCTATGGTGGTGTTGTCGATGAAAAAGAGGGGTTGAAGGCTGGAATGAATCTAAGTGAAGGTCTTGTCTCGCGGATCTCTTGAAAACTTTCAAGTGAAGGTCTATGTATGGTTCGATAAGGATAGCCAAATTTCCCACATGTTTTTGGGTAAATTCTACTACACTATCTATCTAAAGTGATTGATGGGCACCAGACCAACCCTTGTTGCTTGCTTGCTTGTACAGCAGCGGCAGCTATGGGTGGCAATGAGATACAGACAGACAGACTTGTTGCTGCTCATTGGCATTCATTCAGGTTGAGCAGCTATCTATGGCGATGAGACCTTCTTCTTCTTCTTCTTCTTGACGAGGATGAAGATGGCGACCCGGTTGGTGCGGAAGTCGGGGTGCCACTGCTCCTGCTCGATGCACCCGATCTCGAACTCCGCCATGGCCGCCTCCAGGAAGCACTCCACCACCACGTCTGCTCATTCATTCATTCATTCAGCAATCAGCAGAAAGGCATTGTTTGATCATCGGATCAAACAGACAAGTTATGGATGATGGATCGCTCACCGTTGCGGAGCTCTCCGGCGAGCAGCACGGTGGTGCGCGGCCCGGCGAGGCGGCCGAGCGTCGCCAGCAGGTCGCCCACGGCCTCCTCGCTGTACACCACGTCCGACCCCAGCACCAGCTCCGGCGGCTCCGGGTCCAGCTCGTCGTGCTCGTCGCCCCACACCAGCTCCGCCACCCTCGCCGACCCCTCAGCGCCGACGTTCTCCTCGAGGTTCTTGCGGAGCAGCCGGACGCGGTCGGGCAGGTCGGTGGCCACCACGCGCGCGCCGAGCAGCGCCGCGACGGCGGATACGAGCCCGCACCCGGCGCCGAGGTCCACGGCGCGCGCCCCGCGCACGGAGAGCAGCCCCGCGTCGGCCGCGTGCTCTAGGAACTTGGCGAGCACGACGGCGCTGTCCCAGACGACGGCGCCCGTGACACCGGAAGCCCCCCGGAAGGAGGACGGCTGCTGGTGGAGCGTCAGGCGGCGGCCGCACGCGTCCATGGGGAAGGCCGGCAGGCCCTGCCGCGCGAAGGCGTTGGGGCGGTGCGACGCCGGCTGGCCCAGGCCCCACAGCAGCATCGTCTCCGACGCCCCGCTCTCCACGCGGCGCGCCGGGCCGCCGTACGCGCCCATCACCACCGTCGGCGCCTCCTCCATCGCCGGTCGGTCGGCGGCGGCGGCCATGGGGAGGAAGGTAGGAAGGAGAGGGAGGAGGAATCTGGCGTGGTGGGGGTGCTACCACGCTGTGTGTGGTGGGCTTGTGGCCTGTGTTGCTTCTGGGCCGGGCCGGGATGGGATAGTGTGACTGGGCCGAGATGGGATGGAGGCCCGGCCCGGCCCGGCTGGCGACGCTCCATCCTCTTTCTTTCTTGTGGACGGATGTGCTCCCCATCCCCATCTCCATCTAGAGCCATTTCGAATTCCCCATCCCCATCTCTCTCCCCCCCGCAACGGCTCTCTCTCTCTCTCTACAAGAAGAAAGATTCGCCATTGATTCCGCCCCGGCCTCCCCATCTGCCGCTCTCTCCACCCGAAGGTGCTCCCGAGGCAGCAGCTACCGTTGAGCGCCGCAGATCCGGTTTCCATGGAGGTGGAGGCGGTGGCATCGGCGGCGCCGGCGCTGCCCGGAGGAGGGGACGGCGCCGTCAGGGTCGTCGCCAGGATCTGCCCCCCTTCTTCTGCCGCGGTGGCCACCACGACGGCGCCAGCTCCTGCCGCCGGGACCTCGCTCTTCCAGGTCGCCGCCGCGCGTGGCCGCCGCCCCCGCGCCTCCGGGCCCGGCGCCGGCGCGACCCTCTCCTTCACCCCCGCCGCCGCCGCAGCTCCTGCCCCTTCTTCCACCTCGTCGTCTTCGTCCCAAGGGTAATTCAAAGATCCCAAGGGTAATTCCTTCCCGACTGAAAGAAAGATGGATCCAACAACTCAACTTTTTTCCCCCCACATCGCGCGTTCCCCTGCTGCAGGAGGGCCGCCGCCGCCGGCCAGCGCAAGGAAGAGCACAGGCTGGACTGGTGCTACCTGCAGGACGAGGGCAACCACCAAGTCTTCCTCCACGAGCTCCAGCCCATCCTCGCCAACCACCTGCACACCCAGACCATCGCCGGCACCGCATGCGTCGTGGCCTGCGGCGCGGCCGCCGCCAAGGACCACCTCTTCAAGGTACGCACACAGCGCGCCCACCGTCCCTGCCGTTTCAGAGAGACCATATGCAACAGTCAGATGCATCTGTAATTTCGAATGTCTGCACATTGTTCCTCTTTTCAGAGAGACCATATGAATCTCATTTGAATTCCTGCTCTGCCTGTCTGTCTCAGGGGTCGCAGGAGCAGCCGGGCCTGGTCACCATCGCCATGGAGGAGATCCTCGGCTTCGCGGCGTCCATCGGCGGGGCCGTCAGGGTGTCGTCGTACCAGGTGGTGCAGGACACCCACGTCTTTGATCTGCTGGAGCCCAAGGAGCAGGAGGTCCTGGTTCTGGAGGATGCCCAGGGCAAGACCCATCTCAAGGGCCTCTCCAAGGTATAAATAAACTCTGCTCTCACAATGCAATGCAATGCAATGCAGCCTCTTTTCAAATTAAACAGAGGATAACAAAATAGATTCAGATTAGATCAGCTTTATGGATGCCTTGCAATGACAATCATACTACCAATTGTTTTGACATCTCACCCAATTTAACCATCTTAATTAACTGTGTGGTGATTTCGCTCTATTAACAGGTTTTTATCTGTCTTCCTTTGCAGGTGCATGTCAAGTCCATTGAGGATTTTGCGCAGCTGGGTTGTTTCGATGAGAACCAGGACAAGCAGCAACCCTCTAAATCTTCCTCCACCCAGCAGCAACCCACCAAACCCTTTTCTACCCAGCCGCAACCCGCTAAAGCTTCTTCCACCCAGCTACCGACCAGAGGGCACCAAGGCCTCATCATTCACGTATCTAGCTCTGACCAGGACGGCAAGGAGCGTGCTGTGGCCAAGATCAACTTTCTCAGCCTCTCAGGTTTGTGTTGTGGTCCTCTCCTGCCTCACTGACCCTTTTCTACTAGTATGTGGCATCTGCCTTATTATGTTTGCTTCTTGTTGTCAGACTATGTGGACCCCAAGCAGAAGACCGGGGGTGGAGCGGCCGCTCTGTCGAGCAGCGGCAACAAGTCCATGTACACCTTGATGAATGTCGTGCAAGCGCTCAACAGCAACCAGAGCTTTGTGCCCTACAGGCAGAGCAAAGTTACTCGCATTCTGCAGGACTCTTTGTGCAAGACGAGCGGGGCTGTGGTGATCGCCTGCTTGGTAAGCTATACTCACCGTCTTCATCTCGTGTGATGTTGTTTTGTTCATTGCAATTTGCAAGAGGCACGGAATTTGAAGATAAGTAGTGTTTGCATATTGTAAATCTGTATGTATGTCAGCCTGTTACTGGAATGCAAGTTCTAGCTCTTTGTAAGCACTCCCAGAAGCTGACATGAATTAGATGAACTTTATTACTCCTTATTATGTCGCAATACTTTTGTTCCTTGACTACCAACCTTGCAGATCTCAATATGTATGTATGGCAAAGTGTTCAAGTTGCTAGAAAAATAAAGCTGGGCACCATAATTTTAATTTATTTATATAACAGCACCTTCTTGGCCAGTAGGGGTTTAGGGTTTAGGGTGCAATCTTTGTACATTCAGATCTGATAAATTCTTAGGCGCTAGTAAGTAAACAGAACATGTGGTCCAAAATATGTTAAGCTACCATTACTTGTGACTGTTTGCTATGCGTGTACTCTTTTATGCTTTATTACTAGCTTACCTACCTGTTGGAATTAATATTAATACGTATCAGCCATAAATATTCAATTTCAAACTTTGTTTATCACGTCATGGTTGATGCAGGAAGAAGTTTCCTGCCAAGATGCGGTTTCTACTCTCAGCCTGGCCGCTCGCTCGAGTCAAGTGGCCACTCAAGTGGCTAACGAACAATGCCGCAGATCCGCGAGTGTCACAAGTTTCAAAAGGGCAGATGTTAACTTGTCTGCAGTTGCTAAAAGCTCCTCAAGGACAATTCTTTCTTCTACACACCAACCGAATCCCGTGGTAGAGAAGCAGCAGGATCGGCCCCAATGGAATATGAGCGCAGTAAAAGCAGCTCGAACTCCCATTCCCAATAAGAGGTAGCATTCTAATCTATCTGAGAGGATTTGAGCTTGGCACTTGACTAACATCGTGGTTACTAACTTTTGTTTTTGATTTGTTACAAGGTCTCAACCAACCATGCATTCAGCGAAAAAAACTGAAAACTCGCTCCCTACTCCTATCAAAATTACCCAAAAGGCTGCTACACCCACAATGAGTGGAAGGTACCACACCGTTCATTCATTGCATAAGGCTGGTGAACGATTTGAGCTTGGCAATTGACTTTTGTTTTTGATTTCTTACAAGGCCTCAACCAATCACGCTTTCAGCAAAAAACCCCGAAAGCACTGTCTCTCCAACCAAAATGAAGCAAAAGGATGCCAAACCCGCAATGAGTGGGAGGTACTACACCGTTCATTAATAAATCCTGTGAAATGCTGGTGATGGATTTGAGCCTGGCACCTGACTAATATCGTGTATTTTTTATTTATTCCGTAAAAGGTCTCAAGTAATGATGCGCTCAGCAAAGAAAACTGAAAGCTCGCTTTCTGCTTCTATCAAAACGAAGCAAAAGGATGCTAAACCTACTGCAACGAGTGGAAGGTACCACACCATTCGTTAACTCCAGGAAACTTCTTGTCAAATTTTTCCTTTCATAAATAACTTGTGTCTTCTGTACATGTACAGTGCCTTGTTATGCCCAAGCACCAATTCAGCAAAGGTAAATAACTTATTGCAATGTTGCAAGCAGAGTAATATATGCAGGTGTTGAAGTTGCTATTCTAATGTTCCTAACTAATCGATTCCAATCTATGAAATTTGTAGGAAGAGGCAGCAGTCATTGCGCCAGCAACAGTAACAGAAGTCAAGGTTAGTTACACGGATCGCACTTGTGCATTATTGTTTGGTTATCAGTTACTTAATTTAAATTGTTTCCGCTGCATCATTCTACAGGAGGTACAATCGTCACAGGGCATGGAAATCGATGCTCCATCAGCAGATGAGGTACATTTGTTTCTTTTCAGTAATATAGTGTCACTAGGAACATTGGTTTCACAATCTACAGATGATAACCTTGTTAATAATGATGATTGCCATATGCTGGACACAAATATGCAGGGATTTGATAAAACAAGCAATGCTTTAGATACTGTGCCATCTGAAGTGCAGAAGGTGGTCTCAAGTGGTACAGCAATCGATGCCCCATCTACAGATGAGGTACGTTGGTTTCTTTCTGGTAGTATAGTGTCACTAGGTAGATTGAGAACCTTGTTAGTAATGGTTTCCATATGTTGGATGTAATATGCAGGGATTTGGTAAAACAAGTGATGCTTTAGATACCGTATCATCTGAAATACAGAAGGTGGCGGTCTCAAGTGGTATGGAGGAAGAGGTACATAGCCTTGTGCAGAAGAAGGAGATATGTTTTCTATTTGTTTTAGTACTTCTGTCTATCATGAAAAAACATCATCATCTTTATCTCTTCATTCAGGACCATTCATCGTCAAGTCTGGATGCAGCGAGTTCGTGTACCATTGACCTGGGCGAAACCTGCTCTTCAAACATTCCTGGTATAAACACAACTCTTGGTACTATTTTCTTGGCAAATCTTTCGGCGTACACCTAGCTGACAATCAATCGTCATTCCCAGATGCCTTTGTCGAGAAGACTCCAGTCAAAACTCACATGAACACTCCGAAGATCAGCGACAAGCTGAGAGAGATATCAAACTCACTGAAGCTTCTTAATGCTCGTCCATTGAGCGTAATGGCGCAAAAGGTAGCCATGGAGAAGACACAAGAAGAGGGCATGGAGAAGACACAAAAAGTGGCCATGGAAAAGACAGAAGAAGTGGCCATGGAAACAACACAAGAAGTGGCCATGAAGACGACACAAGAAGAGGGCATGGAGACGACACAAGGACTGGCCTTGGGAAAGACACAAGAAGAGGGCATGGAGACGACACAAGAAGTTGCCACTGGAACGACACAGGAAGAGGAGGGCATGGAGACGACACAAGAAGTTGCCACTGGAACGACACAGGAAGAGGAGGGCATGGAGACGACACAAGAAGTTGCCACTGGAACGACACAGGAAGAGGAGGGCATGGAGACGACACAAGAAGTTGCCACTGGAACGACACAAGAAGCTGCCACTGGAACGACACAAGAAGTGGCCATTGAAACAACACAAGAAGTGGCTGTTGAAACAACACAAGTGGCCATTGAAACAACACAAGAAGTGGCTGTTGAAACAACACAAGTGGCCATTGAAACAACACAAGAAGTGGCTGTTGAAACAACACAAGTGGCCTTTGAAACGGCACAAGAAGTGGCTGTTGAAACAACGCAAGAAGTGTCTGTTGAAACAACGCAAGTAGTGGCTGTTGAAACAGCACGAGAAGTGGCTGTTCAAACAACACAGGAAGTGGCCACTGAAACAACACCGGAAGTGGCTGTTGAAACAACGCAAGCAGTGGCTGTCAAAACAACACAGGAATTGGCTGTTGAAACAACGCAGGAAGTGGCTGTCAAAACAACGCAAGAAGTGGCTGTTGAAACAACGCAAGAAGTGGGCATGGAATCTGTCCAGGGTGGGACCAAGATAGATGCACCTGAACCAAAGACTCCTGCGATGCACCTCAAGGTTGAGCAACCAGCAGATCCAAAGACTCCTGCGATACACCTCAAGTTTGAGCAAGCAGCAGATTATCCGACTAGTTCTTTCAAGACTCGTAGCACCGGGATAAAGGTTGGTAGTTCACACACACCTTGCTGGCGCATCCTTTTCATATCTCCTCTACGTTATTGACCTTGTTGATGAACACTTGCTCTTTGTGTTACCACAGAAATCCATAGTCCAGGAGTGCCTGAGTTTTCTCAACAGCGCTAACAAGTGAGTACAATCCTAACTAATAACAAATCAGTTATTGGGAACCTTGTCTGCTTATCTAATGCATGTTTGTATGTCCATTGCAGGGAGCAACTGAAGAGCTTGAAGGTTTGCTCTCGGTTTGGATTGTTACCTCTCAGTTTTGTTTAGTTTTCACTAACCTGGTGTGGGTTTCCAGGGCATCGGAGAGAAAAGAGCGAATTACATCATCGAGCTTCGTGAGAACTCACCGGAGCTGTTTAAAGGGGTAGGTGTTGTAGCTTGATATGTAGAAGAAAGTTTAGGCACAAGTAAAAGTAATAAGAATCTAGTACCCTAGTTTAATTATGACTTGTTGCATGGTTTTGCAGATAGATGATCTGAGGGATGTCATTGGAATGAATAAGACGGAGGTACTGACCAAGTAACCCTATATTATTTTACTGCATATATACATATAACCTCAATATTGTTGTATTTGGTTGGTTTATACTTGCTAGTGTTTCATCACAAGGGAAAGGGATAGAGACAGACAGAGTATTTTGGTGTGAAATACTAGTATTCCATCACTGTTGATATGATGTGGGTCGCAAGCATCTATCTCTGTCACATAGTACTTGCTGTAGATATGCTAGAAGATGTGTTTGGTTCCCTAGAAATAGAATGGATAGACTATGCAAGGCAAGGTGTTTAGCGGATGTGATGGGTTTGTGAAGAGATGTGTGTGTTTTGTGGTCATTGGTAATTAATAATAGAGATAATAACAATGAGGTGTTGTTGTTGTTGTTGTGTTTGGGCAGATAAAAAAGATGATGGCGGGGATCATCAACAGCCCCTAATCCTAATCAAATCCCCTTGCTGATGACCGATGGAGTGGACGGATGCACAGTGAGGGAGGGAGGGAAGACAACGGTTGGTTGTTGGTTGTTGACAAGGCAGAAGAGAAGACAAGAGAAGCATTATAACTTGTGTGTTTTTGGTGGTTTGGTCTCTGCATTTTGTGGAGAGGTTCATGAATGAATGAATGAATGCAGTAAGTAGTACCCAACACAGGAGAGAAGGCTACTACCTACTAGTGCAGTGCAGGGTGGTGTTGCAGTTAGTTAATTAGTAGTATATTTCTTGAGAGTGTGTATGTTGGTGGGAACTCCTCCCTTTCATTTCATGGAGCCTTTGCACTCGACTCGAGATTAGACTGCAAAGGCAGATTCATCAATCAATCTAAAACATCAATCAATCAATCAATCAAATGTATTATTATCTATCTCCGTGCCAAAATATAAGATGTTTTCTTGCTGTTAAAATTGAACTGCAAACACGTCTTATATTTTGGTACACGTATTTGGCTAGCCTCACTTATGAATTAGTAGTATCACTCTACATCATGGCCACACCATGTGATATGGGCTTGGCTTTTTCATACTGAACACTTCACTGGATTAGAACTATAAGTGGGTTTCTGAGTATTTGTGGGTAGATCAAAGGTAATGGCTCTCAGCAGTAAAACCAACATGCATCAGGTTCTTATTAAGACATCACTAAATTTCATACAAAATGCGTTTTGCTTATTCACAACACTTATCAAAAGTTTGCTAATGCCAACATAGATCGGAGGGAGGATCCAATCAAGCAATGTACTCCCTCCGTTCGGAATTACTTGTCGCAGAAATGGATGTATCTAGACATATTTTAGTTCTAGATACATATTTTAGCAAACTGAAGCAAAGTCACTGTGTCTTCATCATGTCAGAAACTCGACAAACAGATGTATTTTTTTCCTAAAACCCCAACGGTTTGCTGGCAGCTACTTTGTTTTTGCTGGACCGCTTTTTGGTTGAACAGAGGTTGAACAAAGCAGAGTCTGAATTTTTAGACATTCAGAGTGGGGCAGCTTTGACTCTTGATTCTTCCACAGGAGCAGGCAGAGTGCAGCATAAGCTTAGTGTAGACTAAAAGAGGGAGAGAGCAATGCTCCTTTGTGGTGCTGCAATCGTATTATGCTCGTATATATGGTGTTACAACAGTTGCCTAGGCATGATCTCCATTAACCTGCAATCGTATTCTGCAGTAATTACTAGAGGAGAGCTACATAAACTCTTTTTTGTCTCTCCATTTGGAGTGCAAATCTGCCGACACTCTTATATTATGGGACGGAGTCACGGAGGTAGTATTTCTTAGCTGAGCGCAAAGACTATATTAGCTGTCATCTGGTGCACTGTATTTAATTAAGCTGCAGACCAGAGGAGAACAACAAACAGACTTGACATATTCTTGAATTAGCGTGATCGTGATCAATAACAGTTGCGTATTCTTGAATTAAAAAGACATGCTTAACATATACTTATCAAGATAGAGTTGTGCATCCATGATGAGAATTTAGTACCAGTATAATCACTTAACAATAAAACTTCAAGCCTTTTGTGTGGACAAAGGGCCTCTAAAATTCCTTCTGCGTTAGTATCTACTTCATCTCCATCATTTGGGCTATCATGTCCATACCAACCGAGTGACAATCGTTTCAAATTTTGCTTGGCGGACATATTGCCTTGTTTAGCATTTTCTGCACTATGCACTTTTCTCAGCCCTATCAAAGAAAGACCACCACCTAGATTCAAATTTTCAAGTTGATCAATTCCGCGGCCTGCATCACTGTCAATGACATAATTCGTTAATGTTTGTAGAGAATTCAGCTGTCAATATATATATATATATATATATATATATATATATATATATATATATATATATATATATATATATATATATATATATATATATATATATATATATATATATATATATATATATATATGCTCTTCATAACAACCATAGTTTTAACTGCAGCCAAACAACCAGGAGCTCGTGCATGTTGAGGAAGCCCCGTGCAGTGCAGGCTACCAAACACCCAAAAGTGGGTCGAGGAGGAAACTCTTGAGCTCATGCACCCTTCATGCACTTTATCAAACACCGAGAACAACACCCTCAGCGAGAGGGTCCATGTCGACGGCGGCGAGGTGATCGTCTGGATGACCCAACACGTAATCGGCAGCTCCACACGCACGGAAGCGAAAGTTTCAGAAACATTCAGTTTCGTCAGGCGTGGCTGTGCTGTTAAAAGTTGAGTTTCGTTAGTTAGAATTTTCTTCAGTTAGATGCGGCGATGATGATGATATGGTGACCGTGGCTACTCACACACATAAAATCATGGGTGGTTTTCTTTTCCTTTTATTCCGTCGAACTGATAGCAGAAACAGTAAGAGAAGAGGACCCGAGCTTTACCTCCGCCTGTCTGGTCCAGGAAAAGGGACCAGCGCGCTGCTCGGTCCGGTTCAAACGGCGGCTCGGTCAGGGACCCGACCGGCCTGGACCGTGTCGGTCAGGTCTGCGGGCGGGGCTCAAGAGACTCCACGACCCTCCGATCCTGTAATCGTTGGACGCTGGAACAGAAAGCAACTGTGCTGCTCCGTTTTGGTGGTCCATGGCAGGCATGCAGGAAGGAGCTACTAGACGAAAATGGCATCGAGGATGAAGACAAGAAGGATATACAGGGTTTAGGGTTTTTAGGGTTAGGGTTTAGGGTTTAGGGTTTAGGATTTAGGGTTTAGGGTACTAAACAAGTAGTAGATGCAGGAAGGAGCTACTAGACGAAAATGGCATCGAGGATGAAGATAAGAGAGAAGAAGAAAACAAGTGTGGACCTGCGGCTACTACTAGAAGAGAGGAGAAGCTGCTGGATTTGATGCAATATAGTACGACCAACACATATTTCATATGCAGTGTGACAGCGATATATATCCTACCAAGATCGTGTAACACGACCTAATAAGGAACAAGTGGACCTGGTGCGGAAGGAATAATGGCGAACAACCGATAGAAACAAGAGCTAGAAAAATCAATTCGGTCTGAGTCAGCAATATACCAGCTTACAATAAAGAGCATGGTTCAGTATTGATATACAAGGCTTTCAACAACATCATCCGGACAATGGATATGGTTTTATTTTATAATGGAAGGAATAATCTCGAGTTGCTCCAGGCATACAACCCGGCATTTGGGGGCTACATTATTCAAATCATGATTATATCAAGTATACAAGTCCCATGTCACTGCAAGCATGCACCACGACACTTGAGGGCTAATGCAAGTTGCTTTTCAAATAATCACATTGTTAACAGACCCAGTTATCTCAGGGAGATGAGTCAGCCTTCGATCATTTTCTAAGTCCCAGCCCGGTATTGTCTTACTGAGATGACCCTTGGGGGCTACAAATTGCTTTTCAAGTTAATATAATCATATCTGCAAAAGTCCCTGCTCATTATTGCATAATGACCCGGCCCTTGGAGACTACACTAGCTAAAGTTTTATAAGCATAAGACTGTTATAAGTACCTGATTGCTGCAGGCAAGGCAACCATGCACTTGGGGGCTACACATGTGAGGTAAAAATAATGACTGAGATGAACAAACCCGGATTTCTTAAAGGTTGCAATATTTATATTTGAAGCAAGTCTTAGGCTATCATTTTGTTCTACTCAAGACTTGGGGGCTACAGGTGAAGGAGAACACCTTCAAAAAAATTCAGTGTTGAGCAAACTAGGTCTCATATTTTTTGATGGAGAAATTTGCAAAGATTATTTGCTCTAAGCTATTCAGACAACCGAACATCACACGGATTTTTCATCGAAGTCTGAAATATTGAAAGTTGGCACAATGTCAAACGAATTTTATGAAGCCAAGGCAGTTAAAGATAATAAGGGTTATTGTTCTCCAAAGAGCCAACGTCAGTTTATTGATATGACAGAGATTAAGAATTTTGAGGAGCTGGTCAACTGGTATTTTTTGAGTGAGCCGGTCCCTTTACATGTTCTTATTTTAAGAGTCTAGCATGAATAAATTCAAAGCTAAACTGGGGCTAATGTTGGGGATATTCCCCACGACCAATAACCGACTCATAAGGATAAACCGCCCTAAGGCTTAAGTCATCTTTGGGTTTAAGTCATCCTGAAGTTAAGTCATCTTAGATCTTAACCCGGCTGGCGAGTCCCGACAGGTGAGACCCGGCAGACAGTTGTAAGCTGACATACAATCTCTAACCCGACAGACAGTTATGACCCTGCAGACAGGTTGTGATCCGGCAGATGCATGGAGTCACGGAGATGAGTCGCGTGGAGTTAAGAAGCCCAAGACGTTAAGAGTCCCACGAACAGAAGCCCAAAGTGTTAAGAAGCCCACGGTGACTTGGCAGAACAGTTAAGTCTTAATCCGACTTGGATTCTACATGTAACCCGGCCGCCCCTTCAACTTATATAAGGGGGGCGGGGCACCCCAAGAGGGTCAGGTTTTTTAGACGTCTCAATAGATAGGTCTCAATAGACAAGTCTTAGACAAGATCAAAGTAGATGTTCTCCAGATAGAGGTAGCGAAACCTCGCCCTTTTAACCGAGATCATCATCATCATCAATATGAATCAAGAAGGATGTAGGCTTTTACCTCCACCGTCAGGGGCTGAACTTGGATAAAAAACTCGCGTCTCTCATGCCGCTCAACCCTTCTCAAGCTACCAGTTAGATGCGTTGGCCTCACGACTAAGTCCTCACACTACACATCTGTCATGACAAAACCATGGCAATCTCCATGGACCGAAGCCTCCGAGACTCCCCTGTGCACTCATCCCAAGCGACCAGGACCACGGCGCCCTTCTGCCTCTGCGCCGGCCGTGCTGGCACGATCTTCCTGTGATCCATGCGAGTTGGGTTTGTGCCTGCTGGTTGCGCTTACCGGCCATTGGTCTGGAGCGGACATGTAGGCGCACCAGTTAGTGCCTTGACTCTTGTTGCTTGATGGTATCCCGGCTAAGGGGCCTCTCACCGTGTTGACTCCCGGCCTGGTGGGCCGAGCTAAGGTCCCCTTGTCGGTTCCGTCCTGGGCCATTTTGGGCGGCCCATGATGTGTTATATGGAAGATTCATGTGGCCTTGCCAATCAAGACAAGGACTTTGGATCCATGGAGGACTCTGTCTCCACCGACGTAACCTATTAGGACTCTTGTAAACCTAGGCTTCCGGCATCCTTTATAAGCCAAGCCCGGGCTTGTCGATAGAGGACATTAGACACAACATACAATCTTCGGGTAGTTTGTTTGTACTCTGTACAAACTCCAATGCAAAAAAAAACTAGAGCAGGATGTTGGGTTTTATCTCCTCAAAGAGCCCGAACCTCGGTAAAGCCTTGTGTCCTTGTTATCATTACTCCAAGACACCTAACTTAGGATCCCCTACCCCGAGATCTGCAGGATTTAGCTCCGTCAGTGATGGCCCATACAGGTCCTTCTAGGTGATCACCCTCCGATGGTGTAATCGTTGGACGCGGCACTAGTAGAAAAAGGGGCTTTCGTCCAGGGCAGTTTAGCCCATTAGTCCCGGTTCAATCCAGAACCGGGACCAATGGAGCTATTTGCCCCGGTTCGTGAGCCCAGGGGCCGGCCGGGCCACGTGGGCCATTGGTCCCGGTTCGTCTTGACCTTTTGGTCCCGGTTGGTGGGACGAACCGGGACCAATGGTCCTGCTCTTAACCCACCACTATTGGTCCCGTTCGTGGCATGAACCGGGACCAAATCTTCCTTTAGTCCCGCTCATGCCACGAACCGGGACCAATAGTGCTGCCTATATATACCCTCGCTCATGAAAGAGCACTCCATTGCTTTGTTTTTCTCTTGCGGCGAGGGGGCATTGTGGTGCTCTAGCTCACCTCCTATGCACATGAGGTGTTCGATGAAATGCCCGAGCCACACTACTTAAGCTTTCTCCTCTCAAGCTCGACCTCCAACCTCCATTTTCCTCAATATTTGTCTAGGTTTAGCGGTCCGTCACGCCCGTCCCGTCTTCACCGCCGTCGATCACCAGCGCCGATCTCATCGCCAACACCACCGTGGTGAGCCTCTTGTTCTTATCTTCTTTCAAAGGAAAAATATTCTTACTTGTATTATTTTCTTACTTTTATTATTGCATCTTATATAGTGCGATGGTTTTGGTATCCGCCCGTCAGCCCCCTCGTCCCTGTCTATGATTCGGATGTGGTATATATTATCTTTTCATAACTATTGGTTCATTTATTGTTTATGAAAATTATGCCACCAACGTGACATAGATTTTATTTATCTAGGAGGTTGTTGAACCGAAATTCCAACCGACCCTATTGTCGAGAGGTTAAATTTAGTTGAAGAAGAAAACAATTTCTTGAAGGAAAAATAAAAAACTTGAGGAGGAGAAGATGATATTGGAGTTGCATGTTGCGGATGTCGCCGATGATCACAAGATCAAGATGGATGCAATGCGCTTGAAGATGAGAAAGATTAGAAAATATGCCATTCATACCGAGGCTTGGTATCATTATGCCGTTGGATCAGTTGTTACCTTGGTTGCGATTATGATCGATTTGTTTTCACATTGAAATGTTTTACATAGTTTCAATGTATGGTTTAATTAATTTAGATGCTCTGCAGAGCTTTATGTTGTTAGATGAGAACTATGTATGTACTTTGGTTTTATGTGATGATGAACTTCTATTAATTTGGTCACTTAATTATCTATTCATGATGTTACGTAATGATTTTTGACACACTTAATTATATATAATGCATGCAGATGAACCGGCAATGGATGTACGGTGACAGACACACCTCCGAGTACATTAAGGGCGTGCATGCTTTTCTCGAAGTGGCTGAGGCAAACAAGCAGAATGGTTTTATGTGTTGTCCATGCCCTATATGTGGGAATACGAAGTCTTACTCTGACCGGAAAATCCTTCACACCCACCTGCTTTACAAGGGTTTCATGCCACACTATAATGTTTGGACGAGGCACGGAGAAATAGGGGTTATGATGGAAGACGGCGAGGAAGAAGAGTACGATGACAACTATGTGCCCCCTGAATACGGTGATGCTACTGAACATCAAGATGCACCAGATGATGTGCACGATGGTGCTGCAACGGGCGAAGCTGCTGAAGATCAAGAGGAACCAGACGATGTGCCCCATGATGATGATCTCCGCCGGTCATTGTCGATGCAAGGACACAATGCGAAAGTCAAAAGGAGAAGCTGAAGTTCGATCGCATGTTAGAGGATCACAAAAAGGGTTGTACCCCAATTGCGAAGATGGCAACACAAAGCTCGGTGCCGTACTCGAATTGCTGCGAAGGAAGGCGAGAATGCTGTGCTCGATAAAGGATTTGAGAAGCTACTGAAAATAATGAAGAAGAAGCTTCCAAAGGATAACGAATTGCCCGGCAGTACATACGCAGCAAAGAAGGTCGTATGCCCTCTAGGATTGGAGGTGGAGAAGATACATGCATGCCCTAATGACTGCATCCTCTACCGTGGTGCCTACAAGGATCTGAACGCATGCCCGGTATGCGGTGCATTGCGTATAAGATCGACGAGATGACCCTGGTGATGTTGACGGCGAGCCTCCCAGGAAGAGGGTTCCTGCGAAGGTGATGTGGTATGCTCCTATAATACCACGGTTGAAACGTCTGTTCAGAAACGGAGAGCATGCCAAGTTGATGCGATGGCACAGTGAGGACCGTAAGAAAGACGGGAAGTTGAGAGCACCCGCTGACGGGTCGCAGTGGAGAAAAATCGAGAGAAAGTACTGGGATGAGTTTGCAAAGGACCCAAGGAACGTATGGTTTGCTTTAAGCGCGGATGGCATTAATCCTTTCGGGGAGCAGAGCAGCAATCACAGCACCTGGCCCGTGACTCTATGTATGTATAACCTTCCTCCTTGGATGTGCATGAAGCGGAAGTTCATTATGATGCCAGTTCTCATCCAAGGCCCTAAGCAACCCGGCAACGACATTGATGTGTACCTAAGGCCATTAGTTGAAGAACTTTTACAGCTGTGGAATGGAAACGATGTACGTATGTGGGATGAGCACAAAAAGGAGGAATTTGACCTAAAGGCATTGCTGTTCATGACCATCAACGATTGGCCCGCTCTCAAGAACCTTCGGGACAGACAAACAAGGGATACCACGCATGCACGCACTGTTTACTTGACACCGATAGTATATACCGGGAAGCTGCAAGAAGAATGTGTACCTGGCCATCGCCGATTTCTTCCGACCAACCATCAATGTCGAAAGAAAGGCAAGCATTTCAAAGGCGCAGGCAGATCACCGGAAGAAGCCCGCCATGCGTATCGGTGATCACGCACTTGCTATGGTCAATGATTTACACGTAATCTTTGGAAAGGGTCCCGCGGACTAGCTGTTCGAATGACGCTGAGAATCACGCACCCATGTGGAAGAAGAAATCTATATTTTGGGACCTACCCTCTGGAAAGACCTAGAGGTCCGCTCTTGATCGACGTGATGCACGTGACGAAGAACCTTTGCGTGAACCTGCTAGGCTTCTTGGGCGTGTATGGAAAGACAAAAGATACACGAGGCACGAGAGGACCTCCAACGCTTGTACGAAAAAGAGGGCATGCCTCCGAAGCAGATGAAGGTCCTGCCAGCTACGCTCTTCGAAAGAAGAGAAAGAAATATTCTTTCAATGCCTGCTCAGTATGAAGGTCCCGACTGGCTTCTCGTCGAATATAAAGGGAATAATAAATATGCAGGGAGAAGGACGAGCTCACAATGGCCCTCGGGAATCCTGAGCACCCTGGACGGACACGAGGCACGCCAGGCTCCGTTCGTGGAAGGCTGGATTTCGACGCAGGGGTTACAAAACCCATGAGAGGAGGAAGAAACTGGAGCAGAGCCTAATGCAGGCGCTGCAACGAAAGGGTAATGGGGCTAGAGGAACGAGAAGCAGCAGATCACAACAAACGACCTGCGAAGCTTCCCCGGCTACCCCGCCATCTCAGCGGAGAAGCAGCGTGGCTTCCACCGAGCTGCTTCAGCCGAGCAGCATGCCTTGACGGCTCCTGCCAGCTATCCCGTGGATGCTATCACGGATGCTGAAAATTGCCACCTTATGGCGCAATGGAGCAATTTGAAGGTCAAGGCGGCGGTTGGCTCTGTTTATCCTACTAAACCCGACTCAACTTTTCACCGCCGCCGATTCGTAAGGATATGCTAAGGTGATGGTCGATGAAATAACAGAGGATTTGAGGACCTCCGCTTGAGCACCCTACCGGTGAAGGGAGTATCGGCTGGGTTCTGCTCAAGACTCCATGCCTATGGCGGAAGGATCTCATCAACCTTCCGAACTGGGCGCCTCCGCCTCCTCCTCCTCCTCCGTGAGTCAGGGCACTCCGCCTCCTCCTCCAGCGAGTGACGATCAGGGCACTCGGCCGACTCCTTCTCCGGCGCGTGGCGGCACTCCGTCTCCTTCTCCGCTTGCACCGGCGCGTCCGGCAGCCAGCCTCCTCCTTCTCCGCCTCGTCGGCAAGGGCGGAAGAGACCCGCCGCCCTCCGCTGGTCCGACGCGTCATAGTCCTTCTCCTCCGCCTCGTAAGCAAGGAAAGAAGACATCCGCTCCGTCTGCTCTGCCGGCGTCTAGCAGTACAGCCAAAGGCGGAGGAGATATAGATTCGGTCCTTCTCTGAAGACTCGGAGAAGTTACCGTCTGAGAGCGAGGAGGAAAACGCGAAGATCGCGCAGACCGAAGTGGATGACTGGTTTCAAGGGTTGAAAGCAAAGAGACATCCACCTCCGGAGGAGAAGGTAGATCCGGTCAAAGCGAAGCGCACTCTGGCTGCCCTGACAAAACCACCCAAGTCTCCGCCGAAAGGCAACTATGAGCGCATTATTGAAAGGCATTTGCCAAGCGGAGAGATCGGGAAGTACTGTCGTGATCAAAGGATGAAAGAACGACGAGCTGGGAAACAAATTGCCCAGCTCGGCGAACAAGCCGGGCAATCGTGCCCCCGCTCAAGGTGCCTGCTAGCGATATCGCCGATCCGAGGATGGTGCCCGGTTATGGCAATCCTGCAGATTACCTGCCCGACGATGTACATTATGATTTCTTGGAGGTGCAGATACAAAGATACGAGTACGGGAAGCCTCTCGTCAAAGATGAAAGCTCTCTAACAACGATGATGCGAAGATTGCATGATTGGTACATGAAAACCTGCAAAGAGTCTGAGGGGAGGAATACTTTGTATGTGAGAGTTAAAAAGGAGCATGACCTCCTTGGAATTGAAATGTTGCCTATTCCATTTGAGGAGTTCTATCAGTTTTTCAATCAATTGGCCCTCGATAAAGCAACAGTCACCTGCTACTGTCTGTAAGTAGTACTACTTCTGTCATTAAGTATCTCTATATAACTCAGCTCTTTCATTGCATGTATTTATAAATATCCTCACATATTTATGCAGATTGAAGATCGCAGAAATGAAGAAAAAACAAGTGGGTGATATTGGGTTCATTAACACATATCTCATAGATGCAAATGAGGTTAAATATCGTGCATTGAAACCGAGGCCAACTTGCTACGATCGTTGGAAATAAATGAACACAAAATATAATACTCTTTCCTTACAACTACAAGTGAGTGTTACTGTCTTGTGGCATATTCGGTTTCCTTATTTAGTCCAGGTTATAGTAATGTAATATTGATGAGTTATGCATGCGCAAGAGGTTCCACTATATTCTCCTAGAGATTAAGCTTGAGCAGGGAGTAGTAACTGTCTTAGACTCGAGACGAAAAGATCCCAAGGAGTATGCGGACATGACTGAAATGCTCGAGAAGTAAGTTAAATCGATCATTATCCACCATATCAGCAACTTTGTTCATTTCTGATCTCAAGTAATTGTTTTCTTTGTATGGCAGGGCTTGGGGAAAATTCACCAAAAAAGCTCCGGGACTACCGAAGAAGCTGCAATTTAGACACCCGAAAGTAAGTACTATATAGTAGCATATTCCACGCGCATCTCCTAGTGATTCAAGCGCTAGTTTCATCAATACCATTTAGCATGTGCTTGCTAATTATCAGTTTGATTGACCTCTGTTTCTTGTAAAGTGGTTGTGGCAGGAACAAGGGAATGATTTCTGTGGATACTACGTTTGCGAGTCCATCCGCCACACGACCTGTGAGAGGGGCTACTCCGACAAACAATTTGAAGTGCGTAAATAAAAATATTCACAATTTTATTTTATTACCATCATTTGTGTTGAGTTTCATTCATATATATATATATATATATATATATATATATATATATATATATATATATATATATATATATATATATATATATATATATATATATATATATATATATGTATTGACCCTTTCTTAAAATTAGATGTTTGAAGCGGGATGAACTCCTAGCACCAGATCGCATGCGAGCAATTCAAGAGAATTGGCGGCATTCTTTCTTGACCATGTGATCGCTGAAGACGGGAATACTATGTGGACCACGCGTCCGTATTGTAAAAGATAATTATTGTATATATGTAGCCGGTAGTGTCGGATAAATATACGAGAACTTGTTGTTCGACCAATCTCTCGGAGAAGGAGAGGTGGTCGATATCACTTCTCTCTGTATGCATATATGTTCATGACGATCTTCTGTTTGCTTAATTACTAGCTAGCTAGCATGTCTAGTTAGTCCTCTCTATACGTATGTATAGTACGTAGCGTCGACCAAGCACGGACAAAAGAAAGGACACTTTTCTCTATTAATTAGCTAGCTATAGCACAATATATGAAACACCTAAATTAACCCCCAAAACCCCCAACCCCCCCTTTTCAAAAAAAAAAAAAAAACCAGAGCCAAAGAAATGCTGACGCGTGGATGTTTATTGGTCCCGGTTGGTGCCACCAACCGGGACCAAAGGCCCTCCCCGCCTGGGCTCAGCGGACAGGCCACGTGGAGGTTGATCTGTCCCGGTTCTGGATTGAACCGGGATTAAAGGGTTAGGGCATTAGTACCGACCCTTTAGTCCCGGTTCATGAACCGGGACTAAAGGCCCTCACCAACCGGGACTATAGGCCCTTTTTCTACTAGTGCGGGAACAGGTGGATGGAGGGCGAGGGAGGATGGGCATCCCAGAAAGCAACTGTGCTGCTCCGTTTTGGTGGTCCATGGCAGGCAGGCAGGAAGGAGCTACTGCTGGAATTTAGTCTATATTGGGGCAGCCCAATAACTATTTCAGAAATTCCTAATAAATCCTAGAGGCCCACTTAGCCCATTTGTGCAAGGCAAGGGATACTACTAAAGTTTAGTCCCACATTGCTAGTTGAGTGGGAATTGGACTTCCTTATAAGGGAGGTTCTTTCTCCACTTGTATGAGCATGAGAACAAGAGGGACATCCACGCGCGCTCCTCCTCCGCCGCCCGCCTCGCCACGCCTCGTCACGACGCGCCGCGCCGCGGGTTGCGGGAATGAGCCGAGCCGATGTCTAAATTTTTGCCACGCACTACGGGTATGCGAAAGGTCACTCGGAAGCTGAAACATTTTTTCTGTAGTGGACACTGAATCCGAACGGCGCGCCTCTTCGGCTGCTGTCTGTTCGTTTCGTCTCCCGCATTCCCTTCAGCTCCCGGCGCCTATAAAAGGGAGGTCGCTCCTCTCAGAGAGATGCACCAGAATCTCTTCCTCCTCTCGCCACAAGTTCCTGAGCACTGAGCTGCTGCTACGATCTTCCTCATCCCGGCTTGCGGCGTGCACCGCACGTCGGGACAGTAGGCCTCCGGAACCGCACCTTTTGAGTCCTGTACGGGAGAAGGGTGATAAGGTTTTTGGGGAGCGCTCAGCGCGACTACTGGCTGTTTCATCATCACGGACGATCCGGTCGCCGACGACTACTTCCCCGACGACGACTTCTTCCCCGACGTCCACGACCTCCTCGACGACATGGCAGGCGAGGACACCGATCCCAAGTCCGGCGCTTCTGCTGCTGCTGTGCCGTACGTGTTCTTCTCCTTTCTGTTAGAAGTCCTCCTACAGTTCTTGGCTCTAGTCTCTGTCCTACGTATGTTAGGTTCTGTTTCGTATAAGCATCTTCATCTAGAGTCTGTTCTAGATGTGTTTACCACAAGTTCATATATGCAGACGATGTTTACCTTCTCTCTGTCAGAATGCATGACTTGCTCTATATTTGCAATTTTAATCATGCTTTATTTAGTATTTCTGTTAATAAAATTATTCGGTAAATTGCTCATATTTCCAACAGCTACTAGACGAAAATGGCATCGAGGATGAAGATAAGAGGGAAGAAGAAAACAAGTGTGGACCTGCAGCTACTAGTAGAAGAGAGGAGAAGCTGCTGGATTTGATGCAATACAGTACGGCCAACACATGACAGCGATATATATCCCACCGAGGTCGTGTAACACGGCCTAATAAGGAACGAGTGGACCTGCTGCGGATGAGATAATGCCGAGCAACCGAGAGAAACAAGAGCCAGAAAAACAAATATTAAAAACAAAGAAGCCTCGGTATTTCATTGTGTTGGGGCTATAAATAGAGCCCCTCGATCTGCTCCTCTCGCCCTCCACCATAGATCAAACAGCTCAACACGCCTGCATATTGAGGTGCGTATACATCTCTCCCTTTTCTCTTTTTTCGGCAACTTCGTATTTACCTGAATATTTCAATTACAATGTGAAGTCTTTATCTGAACGTTTCAATTATAAAGATCAACAGACAGTGATGGAACCAGGATTTCCGATATGGGTATGCGTGGTAAAAAAAATTTCTTCACGACATTGTAAGAAATAGAGAAGTTCATAATAATAACAAAAAGAAACATGTTAGATTGTGATGGCGGCATACTGGCATGGTGGGCAGTCTCACAAATTCAAATATTCATAATTCAGAAATTTATATGCAACGTAGCAGCCCAATCTTGGCCCAAGTGGCGCTGGAATCATTCTCTTCTTCGTTTCTCTTCTCTGTGCGTACAAAAATATTGCCATATGTTATATAAAGGCATATAGGAGCTTATATACTGATTTTTTTTTTGCAGAAAAGATTGGGTATGCATTGCATACCCTTGCATTAGCCTAGCTCCGCCACATAATAATGTTGTTTTCCTTGTTTTTTTTATCCCACACTGATGACTCTGGATAAATGTTCCTAGTCACTTTACATACTAATCAAAAGTGTGCCACTCTATAGACAAAGTACCGACAATATGTTTTACGCCTCGTATGAAAATTATTTTATCTCAACAAACAACTCTAAACTTGAATCACAGTTGTTTATTATATAGATGTAAAGAGTTTGGTGGTCCTAACGCTGATAGCTTGGCGCTCATTGCAAGGAACAAACAATATGCTAACATGTAGGAGTACAATGCAAGTATGTTGTACCTCTAAAATTTACAAAGATTGCAGCAGTTTATTTTCACAGGCTCCTACATGTTACTCCTTCTGTGGCAAAATAAGTGTCTTGAGCTTAGTACAAATTTATAAAATATTGCTAGCTCGTGTTGCACGGGCTGATAGACTAATATAGCATAAGCCAGTGCCTACAAATACTTGTTCACATTCCTTTATTTAATTTGAATTTACAGGGTGGCCAAGCATTTGAGTCATTAGATAGCCCTTTTTTTTGCTTTACATAATATATTTTTTAACCTCATATCAATATATTTCAACCGTAGGATATATTAATACATGTATGACACACAACAAAAGATAAAGAGGTTCAAGAACCGTAGGTTTTTTTAGTTTCTTGTTCCTATTATACGCCAAAAGATCAATTTTATATTTTCACAAGTCATAAGGAACTTACTACCTTCAGCCTAAATT
The DNA here is from genome assembly GCA_021605205.1 of Aegilops longissima. Taxonomy (NCBI): domain Eukaryota; kingdom Viridiplantae; phylum Streptophyta; class Magnoliopsida; order Poales; family Poaceae; genus Aegilops; species Aegilops longissima. The sequence continues at coordinate 1,103,262 of JAHIAM010006564.1, read as the reverse complement.
CCTCGGAACTTGTTCCACTATTAAGAGTCTAGTTCCTTGAGTCCACATTTCTTGACCTGACATTCTTCCTTGCAGATTTGTTTTTTCTTCCTTCATCATAATCTTACCCCCTCAGTCTCAAAATAAGTTCAATTTTGGGTTTGGTCAAACTCGACTTTGACCAGTAATTGCTACAAATCTGATTAAGTTTAATATTATTTAAAATATATTATAAAAATGTATCGTATGATGCATCTAAAAGTACAAGTCTCATATTGTTGACCGAATCAACAGAAATCCTCGTTCAAGTTTGACCAAACCCAGATGTAAAGTTATTTTGGGACAAGTTTGACCACATATATATTAATTTTACCATTCTCAAAGTTAGTTTTTCACTAGAAAACATACATAAGAGTAAGGTCAGCATTTATAATGTAACTATGATGCAATTGTTTTGTTTTGCAGCCGAACATATCAAGGTGAACATAGCAAGGTGAATAGTGAAAGCGGTAATGGTGAGCAAAGTCCCAGCCAAACTGGCAGGCCTACTCAAGACGGCTATAAAAAATGGCGCAATAACTATTGTTGGAGAACGTATTGTGAGCGTTTCTGTTGATCAGTTAGAAGCTCCCTTGAAAGAATTCTTCAACAATCTTCCAGGAGCTGTAGAATTAATTTCTGACGGTGTGGTGGACATAGCTGAAGATGGTTATCGCACCGTTAAGAGCATAGCTGAAGAAGTTATTAATGAAGCTGAAAACATCGGTAAAACTATTGGCCATGAATTTGAACACGCTGGAAAAGTTGTTGTTAAAGAAATTGAAGAGGTGGGAAAGGAGATTGAAGAAGCGGGCAAAAAGGTTGGATCTTTTCTCAAGGGGATATGGTCTAGACTGTGAAAAGGAGGGGATAAATAATACTACTAGTATTATTCCTACTTCATCTGGGCTGCTTTACTAATATATGAACATCTATCTATATATATGTCGACTTTTCCCTGTTGTAAACTCAAGTTGATTAATGAATAAAGAGAAGGGTTACACACATACATCTGTGTCTCTTGTCTAATTTGCCTCCTTTGATTGATTGTTATTCCTCATCGGCAATGCGACACGCTAGCTACTCGGAAACTCCAGTTTCACAAAACGTTATGTCCAGTGAGTTGTTCAATTTTTTCTGCTATTTGTATTATGACTTACGAGTCACAGGAATAAGCAAAAAAGTTAAATCAAAGATTGGTGTATTAACAATGTTTGTGCGAGAACATTCTACTAAGAATTTGAGCACATCATGTTATGTCAAGCTATAGAGTGAAGGAAATATGCCCTAGAGGCAATAATAAAATTGTTATTTTATATTCCCTTATATCATGATAAATGTCTATTATTCATGCTAGAATTGTATTAACCGGAAACTTGATACATGTGTGGATATATAGACAAAACACCGTGTTCCTAGTGTGCCTCTATTTGACTAGCTCGTTAATAAAAGATGGTTAAGTTTCCCAACCATAGACATGTGTTGTTATTTGATGACCGGGATCACATCATTAGGAGAATGATGTGATGCACAATACCCATTCGTTAGCTTATCATCATGATCGCTCAGTTTTATTGCTACTGCTTTTTTCATGTCAAATACATATTCCTCCGACTATGAGATTATGCAACTCTCGGATACCGGAGGAATGACTTGTGTGCTATCAAACGTCACAACATAACTGAGTGATTATAAAGATACTCTACAGGTATCTCCGAAGGTGCTTGTTGGGTTGGCATAGATTGAGATTAGGATTTGTCACTCCGAGTATCGGAGAGGTATCTTTGGGCCCTCTCAATAATGCACATCATAAGAAGCCTTGTAAGCAATGTGACTAATGAGTTAGTTGCGGGATGATGCATTACAGAACGAGTAAAGAGACTTGCCGATAATGAGATTGAACTAGGTATGAAGATACCGATGATCAAAACTCGGGCAAGTAACATACTGATGACAAAGAGAATAACGTATGTTGTTATTAGGGTTCGACAGATAAAGATCTTCGTAGAATATGTGGGAACCAATAGGATCATCCAGGTTCCGCTGTTGGTTATTAACCGGAGAGGTGTCTCGGTGTCGGTGTCAAAACCGGCAGATCTCGGGTAGGGGGGCCCAATCTGTGCGTCTGAGTATCAATGGTAACAATGGACAAAGGGACACAATGTTTACCCAGGTTCGGGCCCTCTTAAAGGAAGTAAAACCCGACATCCTGCTTGATTGTATTTGATGAGTATAGGGGTTACAAGAGTTGATCTACCTCAAGATCATAATGGCTAAACTCTAGCTTGTCGAGCCTATGAATATTATGATTCTCCTTGCGAACTAAACCCGCCGGTTTATATAGACACCGGAGGGGGCTAGGGTTGCATAGAGTCGGTTTACAAAGAAATGAAATAGCATCCGGACACCAATCTTGCCGTTCACGCATACATGAGTCCTACCCGGACACGAGAGGTGGTCTCCTCTATTCCTTCTTCTTCTTCTTCTTCTTCTTCTTCTTTTTCTTCTATTTCTTCTTCTTCTTCTCCTCTTTTCTTATTCTACTATCTTTTCTTATTTTTTTATCGGGAACGAGGGTGTCGAGGATCGCCGAGCGGTCGCGGGTCGGGAACTAGGGTAGAGGGTCGAGGGTCATCGAGGGGTCGAGGGTCGTCGCGGGGTCGAGCGTCGAGGGTCGTCGAGGGGTCGAGGGTCGTCTAGGGGTCGAGGGTCTCCGTTTAACAAGAATGCCCCCATTATGGATGTGCACAAGTTGATCCATTATATATATATTCCTCTATATGTCACGTTTTCTGTCAAAGTATTGAAGATATCCATTGCTACGTCATTAACTGGAAGTAACACGCGTATGATGCTACGAAACTCTTCAAAGTTGTTTTGGAACAGAGTTCCTGATAGAATAATTCGCTTTTTCGTATGAATTTCTGTTGGGGAACGTAGTAATTTCAAAAAATTTCCTACGCACACGCAAGATCATGGTGATGACATAGCAACGAGAGGGGAGAGTATCCGTCCACGTACCCTCGTAGACCGAAAGCGGAAGCGTTATAACAACGCGGTTGATGTAGTCGTACGTCTTCACGATCCGACCGATCCAAGCACCGAACGTACGGCACCTCCGAGTTCTGCACACGTTCAGCTCGATGACGATCCCCGGACTCCGATCCAGCAAAGTGTCGGGGATGAGTTCCGTCAGCACGACGGCGTGGTGACGATGATGATGCTCCACCGACGCAGGGCTTCGCCTAAGCTCGCGACGATATGACTTCTCCGGCGCAGGGCTTCGCCTAAGCTCATGACGATATGACCAAGTGGAATATGGTGGAGGGGGCACCGCTGCGGCTAAGGAACGATCCGTAGATCAACTTGTGTGTCCATGGGGTGCCCCTGCCCCGTATATAAAGGAGTGGAGGAGGGAGGCGGCCCTCTCTATGGCGCGCCCTAGGGGAGTCCTACTCCCACCGGGAGTAGGATTCCCCTTTCCTAGTCCAACTAGGAACCCTTCCATGTAGTAGGAGTAGGAGAGAAGGAAAGGAAGAGAAAGGAGAAGGAAGGAAGGTGCGCCTCCCTAGTCCAATTCGGACTAGTCCAAGGGAGGGTGCGCCACCCTTTGGCCCTTTCTCTTCTTTCCCGTATGGCCCAAAGAGGCCCAATACGAATTCCGTAACTCTCGGTACTCGAAAAATACCGAATCATTCGAACCTTTCCGAACTCCGAATATAGTCGTCCAATATATCGATCTTTACGTCTCGACCATTTCGAGACTCCTCGTCATGTCCCCGATCTCATCCGGGACTCAACTCCTTCGGTACATCAAAACTCATAAACTCATAATATAACTCGCCGAAACCTTAAGCGTGCGGACCCTACGGGTTCGAGAACTATGTAGACATGACCTAGAACTATTCTTGGTCAATAACCAATAGCGGGACCTGGATGCCCATATTGGCTCCTACATATTCTACGAAGATCTTTATCGGTCAAACCGCATAACAACATCGTTGTTCCCTTTGTCATCGGTATGTTACTTGCCCGAGATTCGATCGTCGGTATCCAATACCTAGTTCAATCTCGTTACGGCAAGTCTCTTTACTCGCTCTGTAATGCATCATCCCGTAACCAACTCATTGGTCACATTGCTTGCAAGGCTTATAATGATGTGCATTACCGAGAGGGCCCAGAGATACCTCTCCGACAATCGGAGTGACAAAACCTAATCTCGAAATACGCCAACCCAACATGTACCTTTGGAGACACCTGTAGTACTCCTTTATAATCACCCAGTTACGTTGTGACGTTTGGTAGCACCCAAAGTGTTCCTCTGGTAAACGGGAGTTGCATAATCTCATAGTTACAGGAACTTTGTATAAGTCATGAAGATAGCATAAGCAACATACTAAACGATCAAGTGCTAAGCTAATGAAATGGGTCATGTCAATCACATCATTCTCCTAATGATGTGATCCCATTAATCAAATGACAACACATGTCTATGGTTAGGAAACATAACCATCTTCGATTAATGAGCTAGTCTAGTAGAGGCATACTAGTGACTATCTGTTTGTCTATATATTCACACATGTATTATGTTTCCGGTTAATACAATTCTAGCATGAATAATAAACATTTATTATGATATAAGGAAATAAATAATAACTTTATTATTGCCTCTAGGGCATATTTCCTTCAGTCTCCCACTTGCACTAGAGTCAATAATCTAGATCACATCACCATGTGATTAACATCGATAGTTCACATCATCATGTGATTAACACCCATAATTCACATCGCCATGTGACCAAGACCCAAAGGGTTTACTAGATTCAGTAATCTAGTTCACATCGCTATGTGATTAACACCCAAAGAGTACTAAGGTGTGATCATGTTTTGCTTTGTGAGAGAATCTTAGTCAACGGGTCTGCCACATTCAGATCCGTATGTATTTTGCAAATCTCTATGTCAACAATGCTCTGCGGAGCTACTCTAGCTAATTGCTCCCACTATCAATATGTATCTAGATCGAGACTTAAAGTCATCCAGATCGGTGTCAAAACTTGCATCGACGTAACCCTTTACGACCTAACCTTTTATCACTTCCATAATCGAGAAACATATCCTTATTCCATTAAGGATAATTTTGACCGCTGTCCAGTGATCTATTCTAGATCACTATTGTACTCCTTGCTAAACTCAGTGTAGGGTATACAATAGATCTGGTACACAGCATGGCATACTTTATAGAACCTATGGCCAAGGCATAGGGAATGACTTTCATTCTCTTTCTATCTTCTGCCGTGGCCGGGTTTTGAGTCTTACTCAATTTCACACCTTTGTAACACAGGCAAGAACTCTTTCTTTGACTGTTCCATTTTGAACTACTTCAAAATCTTGTCAAGGTATGTACTCATTGAAAAAACTTATCAAGCGTCTTGATCTATCTCTATAGATCTTAATGCTCAATATGTAAGCAGCTTCACCGAGGTCTTTCTTTGAAAAACTCCTTTGAAACACTCCTTTATGCTTTGTAGAATAATTCTACATTATTTCCGATCTACAATATGTCATTCACATATACTTATCAGAAATGCTGTAGTGCTCCCACTCACTTTCTTGTAAATACAGGCTTCACCGCAAGTCTGTATAAAACTATATGCTTTGATCACATTATCAAAGCGTTTATTCCAACTCCGAGATGCTTGCACCAGTCCATAGATGGATCGCTGGAGCTTGCACATTTTGTTAGCTCCTTTAGGATTGACAAAACCTTCTGGTTGCATCATATACAACTCTTCTTTAATAAATCCATTAAAGAATGTATTTTTGACATCCATTTGCCAGATTTCATAAAATGTGGCGATTGCTAACATGATTCGGACAGACATAAGCATCGCTACAGTTGAGTAAATCTCATTGTAGTCAACACCTTGAACTTGTCTAAAACCTTTCTGCGACAAGTCGAGCTTTGTAGATAGTAATACTACTATCAGCATCTGTCTTCCTCTTGAAGATCCATTTATATAATATGGCTTGCCGATCATCGGGCAACTCCATCAAAGTCCACACTTTGTTCTCATATATGGATCCCATCTCAGATTTCATGGTCTCAAACCATTTCGCGGAATCTGGGCTCATCATCGCTTCCTCATAGTTCGTAGGTTCATCATGGTCTAGTAACATGACTTCTAGAATAGGATTACCGTACCACTCTGGTGCGGATCTTACTCTGGAAGACCTACGAGGTTTGGTAGCAACTTGATCTGAAGTTTCATGATCATCATCATTAACTTACTCACTAATTGGTGTAGGAATCACTGGAACTGATTCCTGTGATGAACTACTTTCCAATAAGGGAGAAGGTACAATTACCTTCATCAAGTTCTACTTTCCTCCCACTCACTTCTTTCGAGAGAAACTTCTTCTCTAGAAAGGATCCATCTTAGCAACAAATATCTTGCTTTCGGATCTGTGATAGAAGGTGTACCCAATAGTTACCTTTGGGTATTCTATGAAGACGATTCTCGATTTGGGTTCGAGCTTATCAGGTGAAAACTTTTCACATAAGCATCACAACTCAAACTTTAAGAAACGACAGCTTAGGTTTATGCTAAACCATAGTTCATACGGTGTCATCTCAGCGGATTTAGATGGTGCCCTATTAAACGTGAATGCAGCTGTCTTTAATGCATAACCCCAAAACGATAGTGGTAAATCGGTAAGATACATCATAGATCGCACCATATCAAAATAAAATACGGTTCTGACGTTCGGACACACCATAATGTTGTGGTGTTCCAGGTGGCGTGAGCTGTGAAACTATTCCACATTGTTTTCATTGAAGACCAAACTCGTAACTCAAATATTCATCTCCACGATCAGATCGCAGAAACTTTATTTTCTTGTTGCGATGATTTTCCACTTCACTCTGAAATTCTTTGAACCTTTCAACTATTTCAGATTTATGTTTCATCAAGTAGATATACCCATATCTACTCAAATCATCTTGTGAAGGTCAGAAAAATAACGATACTTGCCACGAGCATCAACATTCATTGGATCGCATACATCGGTATGTATTATTTCCAATAAGTCAGTAGCTTGTTCCATTGTTCCGAGAACGGAGTTTTAGTCATCTTGCCCAAAAGGCACGGTTCGCAAGCATCAAATGATTCATAATCAAGTGATTCCAAAAGTCCATCAGCATGGAGTTTTCTTCATGCGCTTTACACCAATATGACCTAAACGGCAGTGCCACAAATAAGTTGCACTATCATTATTAACTTTGCATCTTTTGGTTTCAATATTATGAATATGTGTATCACTATGATCGAGATCCAATGAACCATTTTCATTGGGTGTGTAACCATATAAGGTTTTATTCATGTAAACAGAACAACAATTTATTCTCTTACTTAAATGAATAACCGTATTGCAATAAACATGATCAAATCATATTTATGCTCAACACCAAATAACACTTATTTAGGTTCCACACTAATCCCGAAAGTATAGGGAGTGTGCGATGATGATCATATCAATCTTAGAACTACTTCCAACACTCATCGTCACTTCCCTTCAACTAGTCTCTGCTTATTCGCAACTCCTGTTTGAGTTACTACTCTTAGCAACTGAACCAGTATCAAATACCGAGGGTTGCTACGAACACTAGTAAAATACACATCAATAATTTGTATATCAAATATACCTTTGTTCACTTTGCCATCCTTCTTATCCGCCAAATACTTGGGGTAGTTCCGCTTCGAGGACCAGTTCCATTGTAGCAAAAGCACTTAGTCTCGGGCTTAGATCCAGACTTGGGCTTCTTCACTCGAGCAACAACTTGCTTGCCGTTCTTCTTGAAGTTCCCTTCTTCCCTTTGCCCTTTTCCTTGAGACTAGTGGTCTTGTCAACCATCAACACTTGATGTTTTTCTTGATTTCTACCTTTGCCGATTTTAGCATCGCGAAGAGCTTGGGAATTGTTTTCGTTATCCCTTGCATATTATAGTTCATCACGAAGTTCTAGTAACTTTAGTGATGGTGACTAGAGAATTCTGTCAATCACTATCTTATCTGGAAGATTAACTCCCACTTGATTCAAGCGATTGAAGTACTCAGACAATCTGAGCACATGCTCACTAGTTGAGCGATTCTCCTCCATCTTTTAGCTATAGAACTTGTTGGAGACTTCATATCTCTCAACTCGGTATTTGCTTGAAATATTAACTTCAATTCCTGGAACATCTCATATGGTCCATGACGTTCAAAACGTCTTTGAAGTCCCGATTCTAAGCCGTTAAGCATGGTGCACTAAACTATCAAGTAGTCATCATATTGAGCTAGCCAAACGTTCATAACGTCTGCATCTGCTCCTGCAATAGGTCTGTCACCTAGCGGTGCATTAAGGACATAATTCTTCTGTGCAGCAATGAGGATAAACCTCAGATCACGGATCCAATCCGCATCATTGCTACTAACATCTTTCAATACAATTTTCTCTAGGAACACATATAAAAACACAGGGAAGCAACAACGCGAGCTATTGATCTACAACATAATCTGCAAAATACTACCAGGACTAAGTTCATGATAAATTAAAGTTCAATTAATCATATTACTTAAGAACTCCCACTTAGACAGACATCTCTCTAGTCATCTAAGTGATCACGTGATCCAAATCAACTAAACCATAACCGATCATCACGTGAGATGGAGTAGTTTTCAATGGTGAACATCACTATGTTGATCATATCTACTATATGATTCACGCTCGACCTTCGGTCTCCGTGTTCGAGGCCATATCTGCATATGCTAGGCTCGTCAAGTTTAACCTGAGTATTCTGCGTGTGCAAAACTGGCTTGCACCCGTTGTAGATGGACGTAGAGCTTATCACACCCGATCATCACGTGGTGTCTGGGCACGACGAACTTTGGCAACGGTGCATACTCAGGGAGAACACGTCTTGATAATTTTTAGTGAGAGATCATCTTAAAATGCTACCGTCAATCAAAGCAAGATAAGATGCATAAAGGATAAACATCACATGCAATCAATATAAGTGATATGATATGGCCATCATCATCTTGTGCTTGTGATCTCCATCTCCGAAGCACCGTCATGATCACCATCGTCACCGGCGCGACACCTTGATCTCCATCGTAGCATCGTTGTCGTCTCGCCAACTATTGCTTCTCGACTATCGCTACCGCTTAGTGATAAAGTAAAGCAATTACATGGCGTTGCATTTCATACAATAAGCGACAACCATATGGCTCCTGCCGATTGCCGATAACTCGGTTACAAAACATGATCATCTCATACAATAAAATATAGCATCACGTCTTGACCATATCACATCACAACATGCCCTGCAAAAACAAGTTAGGCGTCCTCTACTTTGTTGTTGCAAGTTTTACGTGGTTGCTACGGGCTGAGCAAGAACCGTTCTTACCTCGCATCAAAACCACAACGATACTTCGTCAAATAGACTCCGTTTAACCTTCTCAAGGACCGGGCGTAGCCACACTCGGTTCAACTAAAGTGAGAGAGACAGACACCCGCCAGTCACCTTTAAGCAACGAGTGCTCACAGCGGTGAAACCAGTCTCGCGTAAGCGTACGCGTAATGTCGGTCCGGGCCGCTTCATCTCACAATACCGCTGAACCAAAGTATGACATGCTGGTAGGTAGTATGACTTGTATCGCCCACAACTCACTTGTGTTCTACTCGTGCATATGACATCAACGCATAAAACCAGGCTCGGATGCCACTGTTGGGGAACGTAGTAATTTCAAAAAATTTCCTACGCACACGCAAGATCATGGTGATGACATAGCAACGAGAGGGAGAGTATCCGTCCACGTACCCTCGTGAGACCGAAAGCGAAGCGTTATAACAACGCGGTTGATGTAGTCGTGCGTCTTCACGATCCGACCGATCCAAGCACCGAGCGTCGGCACCTCCGAGTTCTGCACACGTTCAGCTCGATGGCGATCCCGGACTCGATCCAGCAAAGTGTCGGGGATGAGTTCCGTCAACACGACGGCGTGGTGACGATGATGATGCTCCACCGACGCAGGGCTTCGCCTAAGCTCATGACGATATGACTTCTCCGGCGCGGGGCTTCGCTAAGCTCGCGACGATATGACCGAAGTGGAATATGGTGGAGGGGGCACCGACACGGCTAAGGAACGATCCGTAGATCAACTTGTGTGTCCATGGGGTGCCCCTGCCCCGTATATAAAGGAGTGGAGGAGGGAGGGCGGCCCTCTCTATGGCGCGCCTAGGGGAGTCCTACTCCCACCGGGAGTAGGATTCCCTTTCTAGTCCAACTAGGAACCCTTCCATGTAGTAGGAGTAGGAGAGAAGGAAAGGGAAGAGAAAGGAGAAGGAAGGAAGGTGCGCCTCCCTAGTCCAATTCGGACTAGTCCAAGGGAGGGTGCGCCACCCTTTGGCCCTTTCTTCTTTTTCCCGTATGGCCCAAAGAGGCCCAATACGAATTCCCGTAACTCTCCGGTACTCCGAAAAATACCCGAATCATTCGGAACCTTTCCGAACTCCGAATATAGTCGTCCAATATATCGATCTTTACGTCTCGACCATTTCGAGACTCCTCGTCATGTCCCCGATCTCATCCGGGACTCCGAACTCCTTCGGTACATCAAAACTCATAAACTCATAATATAACTGTCATCGAAACCTTAAGCGTGCGGACCCTACGGGTTCGAGAACTATGTAGACATGACCTAGAACTATTCTTGGTCAATAACCAATAGCGGGACCTGGATGCCCATATTGGCTCCTACATATTCTACGAAGATCTTTATCGGTCAAACCGCATAACAACATCGTTGTTCCTTTGTCATCGGTATGTTACTTGCCCGAGATTCGATCGTCGGTATCAATACCTAGTTCAATCTCGTTACCGGCAAGTCTCTTTACTCGCTCTGTAATGCATCATCCGTAACCAACTCATTGGTCACATTGCTTGCAAGGCTTATAATGATGTGCATTACCGAGAGGGCCCAGAGATACCTCTCCGACAATCGGAGGACAAAACCTAATCTCAAATCGCCAACCCAACATGTACCTTTGGAGACACCTGTAGTACTCCTTTATAATCACCCGATTCGTTGTGACGTTTGGTAGCACCAAAGTGTTCCTCCGTAAACGGAGTTGCATAATCTCATAGTTACAGGAACTTTGTATAAGTCATGAAGATAGCATAAGCAACATACTAAGCGATCAAGTGCTAAGCTAATGAAATGGGTCATGTCAATCACATCATTCTCCTAATGATGTGATCCCATTAATCAAATGACAACACATGTCTATGGTTAGGAAACATAACCATCTTCGATTAATGAGCTAGTCTAGTAGAGGCATACTAGTGACTATCTGTTTGTCTATATATTCACACATGTATTATGTTTCCGGTTAATACAATTCTAGCATGAATAATAAACATTTATCATGATATAAGGAAATAAATAATAACTTTATTATTGCCTCTAGGGCATATTTCCTTCAATTTCAGCAAAGCCTTTCAAATAGCGATATTCGGAAGGCTCTTGCTGAACTTCGTACCAAAAAGCTAATTATCCTATCCGGGACTCCGTTCCAAAACAATTTTGGAGAGCTTCGTACCATTATGCGCCTGTTACTTCCGGCAAATGATGAAGCAATGGTTTTCTTAAATACTTTGACACTAGACAACGTGACATATAGAAGAGTAGATGAGATCAGGAAAAATATGGACCATTTTCGGCACATGCAGAATGGCGCCATCTTGTTAAATCCCTTAAAGGTTAAGAGAATCCGAGCGATCGAGGATCGGAACTAGGGTAGAGGGTTAAGGGTCGTCGAGGGGATGAGGGTCGAGGGTCAAGGATCACCGAGGGGTCGAGAGGGGGACGTCGATCAACCCCCTCTTGCTCGATCAACTCTTGAGGACACCCAAACCATAGAAAAAAAACATTGTCGATCTCGTATCCCCTCCCGCCCCTACCCGACAAACTCTCTCGAGATTTATAAGAGATTTATCAAGAATGCCCCCATTATGGATGTGCATAATTAAGTTGATCCCTATTTTTCCTGATCTCATCTACCATTCTATATGTGCACGTTCTCTTGTATCAAAGTATTGAATCCTTTGACACTAGACAACATGACATATAGAAGGGTAGATGAGATCATGAAAAATAGGGACCATTTTCTGCACATCCAGAATGGTGCCATCTTTTTAAATCCCTTATTTGACATTCATGAGAGAGGCAGTCCGGACGTCGGACATTTATGAGGGAGGCGGTCCGGGCCAAACCCTAGAAGCGTTGCCAAGGCCACCCCAAACCCTAGAAGCGTTGCCGAGGCCACCCCAAACCCTAGAAGCGTCGAGGCCACCCAAATTTACCAAGTTAATAGAGCGTTGTCGAGGCCACCCCAAACTCTAGAAGCGTTGTCGAGGCCACCCCAAACCGTAGAAGCGTCGAGGCCACTAATTAATACTCCTTGTTGTGATTAGCTAGCTAGGTCTACGTTTTCCACTATTAATATATCCATCTCTCATGTTTGTATATTAATTGCCATATTGTAATATTTGCAGAAACTATGGATCAACAAAGAGACTGTTGGGGAACGTAGTAATTTCAAAAAATTTCCTACGATCACGCAAGACCATGGTGATGGCATAGCAACGAGAGGGGAGAGTGTCCGTCCACGTACCCTCGTAGACCGAAAGCGGAAGCGTTATAACAACGCGGTTGATGTAGTCGTGCGTCTTCACGATCCGACCGATCCAAGCACCGAGCGTCACGGCACCTCCGAGTTCTGCACACGTTCAGCTCGATGGCGATCCCGGACTCGATCCAGCAAAGTGTCGGGGATGAGTTCCGTCAACCTGACGGCGTGGTAGCGATGTTGATGCTCCACCGGCGCGGGGCTTCGCCTAAGCTCCGCGACGATATGACTTCTCCGGCGCGAGGGCTTCGCCTAAGCTCATGACGATATGACGAAGTGGAATATGGTGGAAGGGGCACCGCACACGGCTAAGGAAAGATCCGTAGATCAACTTGTGTGTTATGGGGTGCCCCTGCCCCGTATATAAAGGAGCCAAGGGGAGGTGGCGGCCCAAGGGGAGGCGCACAAAGGGAGTCCTACTCCCTCCGGGAGTAGGATTCCCCCTCCACTAGTTGGATTAGGATTGGAGGAGGGGAAGAGGGAAGGCGCCCCCTCTCCTGTCCTATTCGGACTAGAGGGGAGGGGGCGCAGCCCACCTGGCCGCCCTTCCTCTTCTCTCTTATGGCCCATTAAGGCCCATAGACCTCCCGGGGGGTTCCGGTAACCTCCCGGTACTCCGGTAAATTCCCGATTTCACTCGGAACACTTCCAATGTCCAAATGTAGGCTTCCAATATATCAATCTTTATGTCTCGACCATTTCGAGACTCCTCGTCATGTCCGTGATCACATCCGGGACTCCGAACAACCTTGGTGCATCAATACTTATAAACTCATAATGAACTGTCATCGAAGCGTTAAGCGTGCGGACCCTACGGGTTCGAGAACTATGTAGACATGACCTAGAACCATTCTCGGTCAATAACCAATAGCGGAACCTGGATGCCCATATTGGTTCCTACATATTCTCTGAAGATCTTTATCGGTCAAACCGCATAACGACATCGTTGTTCCTTTGTCATCGGTATGTTACTTACCGAGATTCGATCATCGGTATCCAATACCTAGTTCAATCTCGTTACGGTAAGTCTCTTTACTCGTTCCATAATACATCATCTCAAAACTAACTCATTAGTTGTAATGCTTGCAAGGCTTAAGTGATGTGTATTACCGAGAAGGCCTAGAGATACCTCTCCGACAATCGGAGTGACAAAACCTAATCTCGAAATCGCCAACCCAACAAGTACCTTTGGAGACACCTGTAGTACTCCTTTATAATCACCCGATTCGTTGTGGCGTTTGGTAGTACCAAAGTGTTCCTCCGTAAACAGGAGTTGCATAATCTCATAGTTATAGGAACATGTATGGGTCATGAAGAAAGCATTAACATACTAAGCGATCAAGTGTTAAGCTAATGGAATGGGTCATGTCAATCAGATCATTCAAATAATGATGTGACCTTGTTAATCAAATAACAACTCCTTGTTCATGGTTAGGAAACATAACCATCTTTGATTAACAAGCTAGTCAAGTAGAGGCATACTAGTGACATACTGTTTGTCTATATATTCACACATGTATTATGTTTCCGGTTAATACAATTCTAGCATGAATAATAAACATTTATCATGATATAAGGAAATAAATAATAACTTTATTATTGCCTCTAGGGCATATTTCCTTCAGAGACTTCGAACAAGAAGAGATATTGGGGGATATAATCCGCGACAGAGGTGATGTCTTGTCGTTATTTCTCAACTACACCGATGGTCTGGAAGGAGAAGCAGGCTACGGTGATCAAACAATGGAGGAGGAAATACATGATCATGATGGCTCCGGCGACCGTGATGACCCCTCTTCTTCGATTTAGATCTGGCAGTTGCATGATCAGCTCCTACCACATGATCACATAAAAGCAATTCAAGAGGAATTGGCGGGATTCTTTCTTGACCACGTCATCAATAAAGCCGGAGAATACCATGTGGCACTTGACATCAGATGTTAGGGATTGTAATAGATCTTATATTGTATGTATGTAGCTAGTAGCATCAGACAGATATACGAAAACTTGTTGTTCGACCAATCTCTCGGAGAAGGAGAGGTTGTTGGAAATATGCCCTAGAGGCAATAATAAATTAGTTATTAGTATATTTCCTTCTTCATGATAATCGTTTATTATCCATGCTATAATTGTATTGAAAGGAAACTCAGATACATGTGTGGTTACATAGACAACACCATGTCCCTAGTAAGCCTCTAGTTGACTAGCTCGTTGATCAACAGATAGTCATGGTTTCCTGACTATGGACATTGGATGTCATTGATAACGGGATCACATCATTAGGAGAATGATGTGATGGACAAGACCCAATCCTAAGCATAGCACAAGATCGTGTAGTTCGTTTTGCTAGAGCTTTTCCAATGTCAAGTATCTCTTCCTTAGACCATGAGATCGTGTAACTCCCGGATACCGTAGGAGTGCTTTGGGTGTACCAAACGTCACAACGTAGCTGGGTGACTATAAAGGTGCATTACAGGTATCTCCAAAAGTGTCTGTTGGGTTGACACGGATCGAGACTGGGATTTGTCACTCCGTATGACGGAGAGGTATCACTGGGCCCACTCGGTAGTGCATCATCATAATGAGCTCAAAGTGACCAAGTGTTTGGTCACGGGATCATGCATTACGATACGAGTAAAGTGACTTGCCGGCAACGAGATTGAACGAGGTATTGGGATACCGACGATCGAATCTCGGGCAAGTAAAATACCGATTGACAAAGGGAATAGTATACGGGGTTGATTGAATCCTCGACATCGTGGTTCATCCGATGATATCATCGAGGAGCATGTAGAGCCAACATGGGTATCCAGATCCGCTGTTGGTTATTGCCCGAGAGCCGTCTCGGTCATCTCTCAGATGTCTCCCGAACCCGTAGGGTCTACACACTTAAGGTTCAGTGACGCTAGGGTTGTATGAATATGAGTATGCAGCAAACCGAATGTTGTTCGGAGTCCTGGATGAGATCCCGGACGTCACGAGGAGTTCCGGAATGGTCCGGAGGTAAAGATCTATATATAGGAAGTCTTATTTTGGTCGCCGGAAAAGTTTCACGCGTTATCGGTATTGTACCGGGAGTGCCGAAAGGGGTCCGGGGGTCCACCGGGGGGGTCCACCTGCCCCGGGGTGCCACATGGGCTGTAGGGGGTGCGCCTTGGCCTATATGGGCCAAGGGCACCAGCCCCAAGATGCCCATGCGCCAAGATATAAGAAAAGGGGGAGAGTCCTAAAGGGGGAAGGCACCTCAGAGGTGCCTTGGGAGGATGGACTCCTCCCCCTCTTCGCCGCACCCCTTCCTTGGAGGAAGGGGCAAGGCTCGCCCCTCTCTTGCACCTATATAAAGGGAGGGAGGAGGGTGGCCGCACCCATAAGCCTGGCGCCTCCTCCTCCTGCAACACCTCCTCCTCCTCCCGTGGTTGCTTAGCGAAGCCCTGGCGGAGTTCTGCTGCATCCACCACCACGCCGTCGTGCTGCTGGATCATTATCAACCTCTCCTTTCCCCTTGCTGGATCATGAAGGAGGAGACGTCATCCGCTCCGTACGTGTGTTGAACGCGGAGGTGCTGTCCGTTCAACACTAGGTCATCGGTGATCTGAATCACGGCGAGTACGACTCCATCATCCCCGTTCCATTGAACGCTTCCGCACGCGATCTACAAGTGGTACGTAGATGAAATCACTCTCCCATGACTCGTTGCTAGATGAACTCATAGATGGATCTTGGTGAAACCGTAGAAAACATTTTAATTTTCTGCAACGTTCCCCAACAGAGGTCGATCACTTCTCTCTGTATATGTTCATGACGATATTATGTACTAATTGTTTCCATCATTTTCTTACTAGTTAGCGTATCGAGTCCTCTATACGTATAGTATGTAGCGTCGATGAAGCACGGAGATAAGAGAGGTCACTTCTCTCTATCAGCTAGCGAACAAAATATATGAAACCCCTAATTAAATTAATCCTCCAAAACCCCCAAACCCCCCTTAAAAAAACAAAAACCCTAGCCTCTGATCTACTGATGCGTGGATGCCTTTTGGTCCCGGTGGATGTTAGCAAACCGGGACTAAAGGCCCTCCTTCCTGGGCAAGCCGCAGGGCCACGTGGAGCCCCAAGGTAATGGGCTTTAATCCCGACCCCTTAGTCCCGGGTCCAGAACCGGAACAAATGGGCCTTTTTTCTACTAGTGCCTACTGTCATCAACCCCGACGGTACGAAAAGAAGAATCAGATCCTAAAATTTTATCAAAGCAGGGTCAAATATCATTCAACTTTTGCAAAAGAGTCAAACCATCAAATTTGGCTGCTATAGTAAGGACCCTGGAATCTTGTACCAGCCTACCATAGATACCATGTCGATTAGAGAGATGACAAGAGAAAATAAAATAAAAGCCCAATAGCCATCTCTGCCTAGCTAGGCCAGCCCTCAAAAATAAGATCTCTGCCTAAGCCTAGGGCCACTAGTAGAAAAAGGGCCTGTTGACCCGGTTGGTGAGGGCCTTTAGTCCCGGTTCATGAACCGGGACTAAAGGGTCGGTACTAATACCCTGGCCCTTTAGTCCCGGTTCAATCCAGAACCGGGACTAATGAACCTCCACGTGGCCTGTCCGCTGAGCCCAGGCGGGAGGGCCTTTGGTCCCGGTTGGTGGCACCAACCGGGACCAATAAACATCCAGCGTCAGCATTTCTATGGCTCTGGTTTTCGTTTTTTTTTTGAAAGGGGGGGTGGGGGTTTTGGGGGTTAATTTAGGTGTTTCATATATTGTGCTATAGCTAGCTAATTAATAGAGAAAAGTTTCCTCTCTTTTGTCCGTGCTTGGTCGACGCTACGCATTATACATACGTATAGAGAGGACTAACTAGACATGCTAGCTAGCTAGTAATTAAGCAAACAGAAGATCGTCATGAACATATATGCATCTGAGAGAAGTGATATCGACCACCTCTCCTTCTCCGAGAGATTGGTCGAACAACAAGTTCTCGTATATCTATCCGACACTACCGGCTACATATATACAATAATTATCTTTTACAATACGTCGCGTGGTCCACATAGTATTCTCCGTCTTCAGCGATCACATGGTCAAGAAAGAATGCCGCCAATTCCTCTTGAATTGCTGCATGCGATCTGGTGCTAGGAGTTCATCCCGCTTCAAAACATCTAATTTTAAGAAAGGGTCAATACATATATATATATATATATATATATATATATATATATATATATATATATATATATATATATATATATATATATATATATATATATATATGAATGAATGAAACTCAACACAAATGATGGTAATAAAATAAAATTGTGAATATTTTATTTACGCACTTCATATTGTTTGTCGGAGTAGCCCTCTCACAGGTCGTGTGGCGGATGGAGTCGCATAACGTAGTATCCACAGAAATCATTCCCTTGTTCCTGCCACAACCACTTTACAAGAAACAGAGGTCAATCAAACTGATAATTAGCAAGCATGCTAAATGGTATTGATGAAACTAGCGCTTGAATCACTAGGAGATGCGTGGAATATGCTACTATATAGTACTTACTTTGGTGTCTAAATTGCAGCTTCTTGGTAGTCCCGAGCTTTTTGGTGAATTTTCCCAAGCCCTGCCATACAAAGAAAACAATTACTTGATATCAGAAATGAACAAAGTTGCTGATATGGTGGATAATGATCGATTTAACTTACTTCTCGAGCATTTCAGTCATGTCCGCATACTCCTTGGGATCTTTTCGTCTCGAGTCTAAGACAGTTACTACTCCTGCTCAAGCTTAATCTCTAGGAGAATATAGTGGAACCTGCGCGCATGCATAACTCATCAATATTACATTACTATAACCTGGACTAAATAAGGAAACCGAATATGCCACAAGACAGTAACACTCACTTGTAGTTGTAAGGAAAGAGTATTATATTTTTGTGTTCATTTATTTCCAACGATCGTAGCAAGTTGGCCTCGGTTTCGTCGGCACGATATTTAACCTCATTTGCATCTATGAGATATGTGTTAATGAACCCAATATCACCCACTTGTTTTTTATTCATTTCTGCGATCTTCAATCTGCATAATATAGTGAGGATATTTATAAATACATGCAATAAAAGAGCTGAGTTATATAGAGATACTTAATGACAGAAGTAGTACTACTTACAGACAGTAGCAGGTGACCGTTGCTTTATCGAGGGCCAATTGATTGAAAACTGATAGAACTCCTCAAATGGAATAGGCAACAGTTCAATTCCAAGGAGGTCATGCTCCTTTTAACTCTCACATACAAAGTATTCCTCCCTCGGACTCTTTGCAGGTTTTCATGTATCAATCATGCAATCTTCGCATCATCGTTGTTAGAGAGCTTTCATCTTTGACGAGAGGCTTCCTGTACTCGTATCTTTGTATCCGCACCTCCAAGAAATCATAATGTACATCGTCGGGCAGGTAATCTGCAGGATTGCCATAACCGGGCACCATCCTCGGATCGACGATGTCGCTAGCAGGCACCTTGAGCAGGGGGCACGATTGCTTCGCTTGTTCGCCGAGCTGGGCAATTTATTTCCCAGCTCTTCGTTCTTTCATCCTTTGATCACTGACAGTACTTTCCGATCTCTCCGCTTCGGCAAATGCCTTTCCAATAATGCGCTCATAGTTGCCTCTCGGCGGAGACTTGGGTGGTTTTGTCAGGGCAGCCAGAGTGCGCTTCGCTTTGACCGGATCTACCTTCTCCTCCGGAGGTGGATGCCTCTTTGCTTTCAACCCTTGAAACCAGTCATCCACTTGGTCTGCGCGATCTTCGCGTTTTCCTCCTCGCTCCTCTCGTGCGGTAACTTCTCCGAGTCTTGAGAGAAGGACCGCTATATCTCCTCCGCCTTTGGCTGTACTGCTAGACGCTGGCAGAGCAGACGGAGTGGATGTCTTCTTTCCTTTCTTACGAGGCGGAGGAGAAGGACTACTGGCGCCGGAGCAGCGGGCGGCGGCGGGTCTCTTCCGCCCTTGCCGACGAGGCGGAGAAGGAGGAGGCTGGCTGCCGGACGCGCCGGTGCAGGAGGAGAAGGAGACGGAGTGCCGCCACGCCGCGGAGAAGGAGCCGGCCGAGTGCCCTGATCGTCACTCGCCGGAGGAGGAGGCGGTGGAGGAGGCGGAGTGCCCTGACTCGCGGAGGAGGAGGAGGAGGCGGAGGCGTCCAGTTCGGAAGGTTGATGAGATCCTTCCGCCATAGGCATGGAGTCTTGAGCGAACCCAGCCGATACTCCCTTCACCGGTAGGGTGGTCAAGCGGAGGTCCTCAAATCCTCCGTTATTTCATCGACCATCACCTTAGCATATCATTCGGAATCGGCGGTAGTGAAAAGTTGAGTCGGGTTTAGTAGGATAAGCAGAGCCAACAGCCGCCTTGACCTTCAAATTGCTCCATTGCGCCATAAGGTGGCAATTTTCAGCATCCGTGATAGCATCCACGGGATAGCTGGCAGGAGCCGTCAAGGCATGCTGCTCGGCTGAAGCAGCTCGGTGGAAGCCACGCTGCTTCTCCGCTGAGATGGCGGGTAACCGGGAAGCTTGGCGGGTCGTTTGTTGTGATCTGTTGCTTCTCGTTCCTCTTCTCGTTCCTCTAGCCCCATTACCCTTTCGTGCAGCGCCTGCATTAGGCTCTGCTCCAGTTTCTTCCTACTCTCATGGGTTTTGTAACCCCCTGCGTCCGAAAATCCAGCCTTCCATGAAACGGAGCCTGGCGTGCCTCGTGTCCGTCCGGGGTGCTCGGGATTCCCGAGGGCCATTGTGAGCTCGTCCTTCTCCCTGTCTCGAACGAACTTCCTTGCTGCGCTGCTTCGATATAATGCTGAAGCCTCTTGACTGGTATGTCCAATTGTTCGTCCGTCCCAAATGCACTTCCCCGTTATAGGGTCCAAGGATCCGCCGGCCCCGAAGAACCAAGTCCGGCAACGGTCTGGCCAGTTCATTGTCTCGGGTTCGATCCCTTTATCAAGCAGATCATTCTCAGCCTTGGCCCACTTAGGCCGGGCTACGAGGTAGCCACCTGACCCCGTGCGATGGTGAAGCTTCTTCTTCGCAGCATTTCTCTTGTTTGTCGCTGACATCTTTTTACTCTTTTCCGATGTCTTGTAGGCCACAAATGCGGGCCATCATCTCGATCTTCTCATATTTGCCCTTGAATTCTGGTGTCTCATTTTTTCGACATACGTATTGAGTTCTTTCTTCCAATTCCTGAATAGTTCTGCCATCTTCTTAAGAGCAAAAGACTTGATTAATGGCTCTATTCTGGCTTCTCCGGATCATCCTCTAGCGGTAGGGTAAAATTTGACTTCAGCTCAGTCCAAAGATCATTTTTCTGCATATCATTGACACAAGACACCTCGGGGTCTTCGTTCTTAGGCTTATACCATTGGTGGATGCTGATCGGGATCTTGTCCCTAACCGAACCCCGCCCGAGCAACAAATGCCTTCTTTGTCGGTAGGGTTCAATCGGTTGGCCGTCGCGCGATTTGTAAGATCTCAAACTTTTCATCCGAGCTCAACTTTTCTTGGGCCTCGTCTCTTTACGAAGTTGTGCTCGATCTGGAGGGATAGAAAAAGAACAAAGACGAGAGTTAATTAATATGTGTACATATATACCAAAACAAAGGCGAGAGCTAGTCAGCACAGGCTTAACTAATATATATACCTGGCGGACTCGGTTTGGTGATCACCGGAGCCGTCCTCATGGTCTACTTCTTCACCCTCTCCTTCTTGCACGGCATTGGGTCATCGAAGCCATGTAAATCATAGCCAGCTGCTTCTTCACCCTCTCCTTCCAGACCATCGTTGTCGTTGAGAAACATCAACGAGCGAGGCGACATCACTTCCTTGTGCGATTATGTCCCTCAACAACGCTTCTTGTGCTTCGTGTCGGGGGTGTCCATAGTTTCTACAAATATTTACAACATGGCAATTATTATTCAAACATGACAGATATGGATATATTAGTGCCAGCGTAGAACTAGCTAGCTAATCACAATAAGGGATCATATTAGTGGCCTCGGCGCTGCTTCTCTAGGGTTTGGGGTGGCCTCGACAACGCTTCAAGGGTTAGGGGTGGCCTCGAGAACGCTTCAAGCTAGGAGGGTAATATCGACCCCCCACGTGTTGAAGCTATCGGGAGGGTCGGCGTTGAACAGGACATCTATGTCCCACAAGTGACATGGGCATCGGCGCTTGCGGTAGGGTAGAGGGTCGTGGATCGCCGGCGGTCGAGGTCAAGGGTCGAAGATCGCCGAGGGTCGGGAGGTTGCCTAGTGTCAAAGTTCAACAAAACCATGTCTTCATCATTAGGCGAAAATGTGGGTGCATGATGGTGCAAGCTCTCCAAAGTTGTTTTGGAGCGGAGTCCCAGATAGGATAATTAGCTTTTTGGTACAAAGTTCAGCAAAAGGCAAATTATCCTATCCGGGACTCCATTCCGAACAACTTTGAGGACTTCATACCATCATGCCATGGTTACTTCCGGCTAATGATGAAACCATGGATTTCTTCAATACTTTGACACTATAGGAACCCTCGACCCTGAAACCTTGGACCCTTGACCCCTTAACGACCCTCGACCCTCTACCCTAGTTCCCGACCCTCGACCCCTCGGTGATCCTCGACACCCTCGTTCCCGATAAAAATTAAGAAGAAGAAGAAAAAAAAGAGGAGAAAAAAAGGAGAAGAAGCTCCTCTATTCCTTCTTCTTCTCCTCTTTTTTCTTCTTCTTCTTTCTCTTCTTCCTCTCCTCGTCTTCTCCTTCTTCTTCTCCTTCTTTCTCTACTTATTTTCCTTTTCCTTATTTTACTTTTTCCTCTCCACTAACATAAAATGCACTAACCTAAAATGCAACAAACATAAAATGCACTAAATCGATCAACTAACCTAAAATCAGTGATAAAATGCACTAACCTAAAATCGATATCTACTAACAACTTAAAAAATAATACATATATGAAAAAATGCATATATTAAAAAACATCATCATATCATCAACAGAAAAAATAGTATATTTTTCTAAAATCTATCTTTTGCATATATACATCAACATATATATACACTAACCTAAAATGCACAAAATGCTATCGGAGAGGGGTATATCGACCCCCTCATGTATCCACATACATACATCTATACATACATATATACTTACATATATGTATAAATTTTTACATATAAAACTTTTGCATATATAAAGTTTTTCTAAATCTAACTTTTGCATTATATGAACATATATACACAGAGAACATATACATAAAATGCACAAAAAATAAGAGGAAAGGGCGCCGGCGGCGGACCGGCGGCGTGTGGTGGGGCAGGGCAGGGCAGGGCGGCGGCGACGGGTCGGGGCAGGGCAGGGCAGCAGGCGCGGCGGGCGACAGCGACAGCGACGCGACGGGTCGGGGCAGCAGGGGGCGGGCGGCGACAGTGTCGGGCAGCGCTGGTAGCGGCGAGGTGGGGGGCAGCAGCAGCGGCGTCGGGGGCGGCAGCGGCGACGATGTCGAGGCAGTCTGGGTCGGGGCGGCAGGCGGCGGCGCGGCAGCGACGGGTCGGGGGCAGCAGGGCGGCGGCGATGGCGAGGTGGACCAGCTGACGGCGTCGGGGCAGGCTCGGCGGCGGCAGCGACGAGGAGCGAAGCGTCGGGCGAGAAAAAGCAGATGAATTTTGGCGAAAACTGCTAAGTGCTGTATATATAGCAAGGTATTAGTCGGTTCGTGGCTCCAACCGGGCTAATGCCCCTTAGTCCCGGTTGGAGCCACCAACGGGACCAAACCAATTTTCAGCAGCCCAAAGGGCGGAAGCGGCGACCTTTGGTCGGTTGGTGGCACCAACCGGGACTAAAGGGGCATTAGTCCCGTTGGAGCCACGAACCGGACTATCTGCTTTTTAGTCCCGGTTGGTGCCACCAACCGGACCAAAGGCCATGTGCTGCCCGCGCCAAATGTTTAGTCCCACCTCGCTAGTTGAGAGGAGCCGCACCAGTTTATAAGGTGCGGTGCGGCTCCCTCTCGAGCTCCTCTCTAAAGCAGGCTTTGGGCCTAACTCGCCATCTGTGCTGTGGGCCTCTGCTGGCCTTCCAGCGGGCCTGAATCCTGGCCCATAGGGTTTCTAGTCGTATTCAGGTCGTGGGGGCCCGATGGGTGGCACTTTTTTTTGCTTTATATTTTATTTCTTTTTGCTTTTAGTTTTAGAAAAATATAAACTTTCTATTAGTGCCATTAGTTTTAAAATTTGAAAACACTTTTTTGTTTTGTTTTCTGCATTATTTATTTTCTTTTGGTTTTTGCTTTATTTTTAATTCTTTTTGCTTTTAGGTCAGCAAAATTATAAACTTTCTGTTAGTGCTTTTAGTTTTAGAAAAATATAAACTTTCTGTTAGTGCCATTAGTTTTAAAATTGAAAACACTTTTTTGTTTTCTTTGTTGCTTTATTTATTTTATTTTGTTTCTACTTACAACAAAATGCTTATTGTTGCTATTTTTATTTTTTTCAAGTTTTTTGTTTTGTTTTCTGCATTATTTATTTTCTTTTGGTTTTTGCTTTATTTTTAATTCTTTTTGCTTTTAGGTCAGCAAAATTATAAACTTTCTGTTAGTGCCATTTGTTTTAGAACAATTATAAACTTTCTGTTTGTGCCATTAGTTTTATAAAATTTGAATTCTTTGAAATTTGTGTGAATCACAAGTTTGTCAGCTCAACAAGGCGTAGAGGGGGTTTATAAACCGGTGTGAGCGCCCTTCGGTTGGCGAGGTTTTCAAATTCATAGTTTTCAAATGAACTCTGAAAAAGTTGGCATAGCATGTTCATGAACAAAACGGACAATGGTATCATACTCGTGTGTTACAAAGTTGGCATGGTATCATCAAAATAGTTGCGGGAGAAAGTCTTCATTTTTTCTTCGCTTGTGTCGTTTGCTTATTGCGCCGTAACGATGGATAATCTTCATCGTTTATCAGGATGCTTGGGTCAGCCTTGACTTTGAAGGGGGAATTTCATGAAACTTTTCATACTCTTGAGACATGTCATCTTGCCCTCCACTCCCGGATGTCCCTTTTCCTGAAAGAACTATGTGGCGCTTTGGCTCATTGTATGATGTATTCGCTTCCTTATCTTTTCTTTTCCTCGGTCTGATAGACATGTCCTTCACATAGATAACCTGTGCCACATCATTGGCTAGGACGAGCGGTTCGTCGATGTACCTAAGATTTTCAGATCCACTGTTGTCATTTCGTCTTGTGGGTCTACCTGCACTCCCGCCTCGACAGATTGACCCACTTGCACTTAAACAAAGGGACCTTAAAATCTACTCCGTAGTCAAGTTCCCATATGTCTACTATGTAACCATAATATGTGTCATTTCCTTGTCGGTTGCTGCATCAAAGCGGACACCGCTGTTTTGGTTGGTGCTCTGTTCATCTTGGTCAATCGTGTAAAATGTATTCCCATTTATCTCGTATCCTTTCCAAATCATTACAGTCGAAGATGGTCCCTGGACAACAAGTACAGCTCATCACAAACAGTGCTGTCACCTCTGAGGCGTGTTTCCAACCAACTGCTGAAAGTCTGATGTGTTCACATGTAATCCGATCGTCGCCTTTGCTCCGGGTGTTTGGGCGCAGACTGTTCTTGTGTTCATCGACATCACGGGTCACCAAGGTAGAGTTCTGTAGAACTGTGTAGTGTGCTTGAGACCAAGAATATCCGTCCTGCATATTATTGAGTCTCTTCCAAGCGTGCCTTTTCCAGTCAGTCTCCCCTCATACCGCGATTTAGGGAGACCTATCTTATTAAGGCCAGGAATGAAGTCAACACAAAACCCGATGACATCCTCTGTTTGATGGCCCATGGAGATGCTTCCTTCTGGCCTAGCACGGTTACGAACATATTTCTTTAGGACTCCCATGAACCTCTCAAAGGGGTACATATTGTGTAGAAATCGGTCCCAGAATGACAATCTCGTCGACTAGATGAACTAGGACGTGCGTCATGATATTGAAGAAGGATGGTGGGAACACCAGCTCGAAACTGACAAGACATTGCGCCACATCACTCCTTAGCGTTGATACGATTTCTGGATCGATCACCTTCTGAGATATTGCATTGAGGAATGCACATAGCTTCACAATGGCTAATTGGACATTTTCCGGTAGAAGCCCCTCAATGCAACCGGAAGCGATTTGCGTCATAATCACGTGGCAGTCATGAGACTTTAGGTTCGGAACTTTTCTCGGCATATTTATTATTCCTTTATATTCGACGAAGCCAGTCGGGACCTTCATCTTGAGCAGGCATTGAAAGAATATTTCTTTCTCTTCTTTAAGTAGAGCGTAGCTGGCAGGACCTTCATCTGCTTGGAGGCATGCCCTCTTTTTCGTGTAAGCGTTGCAGGTCCTCTCGTGCCTCGGTGTATCTTTTGTCTTCCCATACACGCCCAAGAAGCCTAGCAGGTTCACGCAAAGGTTCTTCGTCACGTGCATCACGTCGATCGAAGAGCAGACCTCTAGGTCTTTCGAGAGGGTAGGTCCCAAAATATAGATTTCTTCTTCCACATGGGTGCGTGATTCTCAGCATCATTGAACAGCTAGTCCGCGGGACCCTTTCCAAAGATTACGTGTAAATCATTGACCATAGCAAATGCGTGATCACCGATGCGCATGGCGGGCTTCTTCCGGTGATCTGCCTCGCCTTTGAAATGCTTGCCTTTCTTTCGACATTGATGGTTGGTCGGAAGAAATCGGCGATGGCCCAGGTACACATTCTTCCTGCAGCTTCCGGTATATACTATCGGTGTCAAGTAAACAGTGCGTGCATCGTGGTATCCCTTGTTTGTCTGTCCTGAAAGGTTCTTGAGAGCGGGCCAATCGTTGATGGTCACGAACAACAACACCTTTAGGTCAAATTCCTCCTTTTGTGCTCATCCCACGTCGTACCGTTTCTATTCCACAGCTGTAAAAGTTCTTCAACTAATGGCCTTAGGTACACATCAATGTCGTTGCCGGGTTGCTTAGGGCCTTGGATGAGAACTGGCATCATAATGAACTTCCGCTTCATGCACATCAAGGAGGAAGGTTATACATACATAGAGTCACGGGCCAGGTGCTGTGATTGCTGCTCTGCTCCCCGAAAGGATTAATGCCATCCGCGCTTAAAGCAAACCATACGTTCCTTGGGTCCTTTGCAAACTCATCCCAGTACATTCTCTCGATTTTTCTCCACTGCGACCCGTCGTGGTGCTCTCAACTTCCGTCTTTCTTACGGTCCTCACTGTGCCATCGCATCAACTTGGCATGCTCTCCGTTTCGAACAGACGTTTCAACCGTGGTATTATAGGAGCATACCACATCACCTTCGCAGGAACCCTCTTCACAGGAGGCTCGCCGTCAACATCACCGGGGTCATCTCGTCGATCTTATACGCAATGCACCGCATACCGGGCATGCGTTCAAATCCTTGTAGGCACCACGGTAGAGGATGCAGTCATTAGGGCATGCATGTATCTTCTCCACCTCCAATCCTAGAGGGCATCGACCTTCTTTGCTGCGTATGTCTTGTCGGGCAATTCGTTATCCTTTGGAAGCTTCTTCTTCATTATTTTCAGTAGCTTCTCAAATCCTTTATCGAGCACAACATTCTCTGCCTTCCACTGCAGCAATTCGAGTGCGGTGCCGAGCTTTGTGTTGCCATCTTCGCAATTGGGGTACAACCCTTTTTGTGATCCTCTAACATGCGATCGAACTTCAGCTTCTCCTTTTGACTTTCGCATTGTGTCCTTGCATCGACAATGACCGGCGGAGATCATCATCATGGGGCACATCGTCTGGTTCCTCTTGATCTTCAGCAGCTTAGCCCGTTGCAGCACCATCGTGCACATCGTCAGTGCATCTTGATGTTCAGTAGCATCACCGTATTCAGGGGCACATAGTTGTCATCGTACTCTTCTTCCTCGCCGTCTTCCATCATAACCCCTATTTCTCCGTGCCTCGTCCAAACATTATAGTGTGGCATGAAACCCTTGTAAAGCAGGTGGGTGTGAAGGATTTTCCTGTCGAGTAAGACTTCAGATTACCACATATAGGGCATGGACAACACATAAAAACATTCTGCTTGTTTGCCTCAGCCACTTGAGAAAAGCATGCACGCCCTTAATGTACTCGGAGGTGTGTCTGTCACCGTACATCCATTGCGGTTCATCTGCGTGCATTATATATAATTAAGTGTGTCAAAAATCATTACAGAACATCATGAATAGATAATTAAGTGACCAAATTAATAGAAGTTCATCATCACATAAAACCAAAGTACATACATAGTTCTCATCTAACAACATAAAGCTCTGCAGAGCATCTAAATTAATTAAACCATACATTGAAACTATGTAAAACATTTCAATGTGAAAACAAATCGATCATAATCGCAACCAAGGTAACAACTGATCCAACGGCATAATGATACCAAGCCTCGGTATGAATGGCATATTTTCTAATCTTTCTCATCTTCAAGCGCATTGCATCCATCTTGATCTTGTGATCATCGGCGACATCCGCAACATGCAACTCCAATATCATCTTCTCCTCCTCAAGTTTTTTATTTTTCCTTGAAGAAATTGTTTTCTTCTTCAACTAAATTTAACCTCTCGACAATAGGGTCGGTTGGAATTTCGGTTCAACAACCTTCTAGATAAATAAAATCTATGTCACGTTGGTCGGCATAATTTTCATAAACAATAAATGAACCAATAGTTATGAAAAGATAATGTATACCACATCCGAATCATAGACAGGACGAGGGCCGACGGGGGCGGATACCAAAACCATCGCACTATATAAGATGCAATAATAAAAGTAAGAAAATAATACAAGTAAGAATATTTTTCTTTTCAGAAAGAAGATAAGAACAAGAGGCTCACCACGGTGGTGCTTGGCGATGAGATCGGCGCGGTGATCGGCGGCGATGAAGGCGGGGGCGGGCGTGACGGACCGCTAAACCTAGACAAATATTGAGGAAAATGGAGGTTGGAGGTCGAGCTTGGAGAGGAGAAAGCTTAAATAGTGTGGCTCGGGCATTTCATCGAACACCTCATGTGCATAGGAGGTGAGCTAGAGCACCACAATGCCCCCCTCACCAGCAAGAGAAAAACAGAGCAATGGAGTGCTCTGCTTTCATGACGAGGGTATATATAAACACTATTGGTCCGGGTTAGTGGTATGAGCGGGACTAAAGGAAGCCTTTGGTCCCTGCTCATATCACGAACCGACCAATAATGGTGGGCCAGAGCGGGGACCATTGGTCCCGTTCGTCCCACCAACCGGGACAAAAGGTCCGGACGAACAGGACCAATGGCGCGTGGCCCGGCCGGTCCCCTGGCTCACGAACGGGCAAATAGCTCCATTGGTCCCGGTTCTGGATTGAACCGGAACTAATGGGCTAAACTGCCCTGGACGAAAGTCCCTTTTTCTACTAGTGGGCCTAGGCCGAGAAAAAACTCACGGAGCCCTACGTGCGACCTCCTAATTTCGCCGTCTCGCCGCTCGCCGGCGTAGCTACTCACGGAGCCGCAGCCACCGCAACTGTGCGGCCGTGCTCCCTGCAAGTCCGCACACGCACACCTTGGCGATTTGAGGTCCAGTTCATCTCGTCCACTGCTACTCACGGCCGGCAGACAGGCAGCAGCCATCCTTGTCGATTTGAGGTCCAGTTCATAATTTTTGATTTTTGATTTAGGATTTGCTCTTTCCTCGGCTACCCACTATATATCCAGTAGTACATAATTTGTGTCCAGTTATGTCATTATTATGAATTCATGATTGATACGAGTAATACTACTTAATTGAGAATTTTAGTATGTTTGTAACACCATATCCATCTATTTTTATGTGGTACTGGTGGTTAGTTAGTACTTTCACATGTCATATTTGTTGTCCAGGACAACCATCCTACCCTGTTTTCAAATCCTAGATCCGCCATTGCTGCAGACTACTTGGCGAACCGATTTTCTTCATGCAGTGTAGATCCATGATTTCTTCTACCCATCTGCATGCAGATCGACCAAGTCGATCTGGCCTCGCTTGACCCCGTCCCCTGCCTACGCAGCGCTCCATGGAGATGGAGGCAAGCTTCGAGAGGAACACAAAGCCAAGGCTGGACGACCATCCGGGGGCGACGGCGGCCAGCCTCTTCACCGACGACCTTATCCTGGAGATCCTCTCCCGCCTCCCGGCCAGGTCCGTCCACCGCTTCAAGTGTGTCTCCGTGCCATGGCGCGACCTCATCGCCGACCCCGCCAACCGTAACAAGCTGCTCCTGATACTCGCTGGCTTCCTCTACATGACCGTCAGCGACAACAGGCGCGGCCACCACTTTGCCAGCATCTCCAGCAACGATGCAGCAGCCCCGTTCGACCCCTCCCTCCCTTACCTACACGACCATGACAAGGACGAGGGAATCATCCAGGTGAACTCCTGCAATGGCCTCCTTCTCTACCGCCACTACATGAAAAACAACGAGGTGACCCCTTTGATGAAAGAGGATGATTTCCGTTTCGTCGTGTGCAATCCTGTCACCCGGAGGTGGGTGGAGCTGCCCCCGCTGCCCCCAAAGCCGGTGGGCAACAGAAGTAGCCGTACCACAGGCTTGGCTTTCGATCCGGCCGTATCATCCGACTTCCACGTTCTTCACTTTGAGCAGACCTTTCACGAAAAGTACATCACAGGAGTGAACAGTCATAGGGGTAATGAGATGGCTAAGAAAGTCATGCTATTCTTTCGGAGTAGATGCATCTTTGTTGGCGGCATGCTCTACCTGATGGGCAGCCTTGAACGCAACGACGGTCATCATCTGTTGCTGGGGGTGGACATGGAGGGCAAAGTGTGGAAGACCATCAGTCTGCCGTACGGCTGAAGATTTGGTACGATCGGATCGTCGCAGGGGTGCTTACACTATGCTGTAGCTTTCTTCGATGATAACAACCAAATCTCTCGGTTAGAGCTCTGGTGCCTTCAGGATTGCGATAGTAAAGAATTGGTCCTGAAGCATACTGCCAGCTTCAATAAGCTTATGAGAATGACTGGGAAGGTGTACATGGCGGCTGAGATCCATCCAGATTGCGACACCATTTTCCTCATCTCATGTTTAGGTGATACCTTGGTAGCATATGATATGCGACATCAGAAAGTTGGATATATTTTCAATCTTGAGAAGAGCAACACACAACAGCTTCTACCCTATGTTCCTCAGTTCTCAGAGTCATTAGGAGATGCAGATGGGCAATAGTTTTTTTACCTTCAAACCAAGTATTGGCTCTTCTGTTGGCTGAAGTATTTGCATGTGTACTTTGGAATCTGCTTGAATCATACGGCTCAATTTGCTGGTGCTTACACTTGTGCCTTCTTGATTTCCAGTTTATAGCAAATGCCTTGGTAAATCTACAGTCGTGGCTATGGTTGTTGCCTGTAGAAGTACTCCAGTAACCACTTATGAATTTGAATAGGTGTGTTCTCTTTTCTGCTTTCTTTATAGGTGTGTTCCACGCTGCCTTTTGTCCAAAACATATGCAATGTGGAGTTTCATTCGCTTTCAGTTAAACTTCACCTTCCTTGTCTGCAATGCATAACAACTTTGCTTGCAATCTTATTTCACAGTAAGAGAATGAATGCAACCTTATTTCTGCTTGTAATTTTATTTCACAGTAAGAGAATGAATGCAATTTTATTTCAGCCACCGACGTGCTGCCCATGCATTTACCTAAACTCGCCAGCCCGTGTAGCTTATAATTTTCCTACCTCGTTTTTGAAAGAGTTTGTGTAAGTTGGTGAAAATGCAACTTTAGGTATGAACTGAATGAAGAATTCAAGTAGATATATTATTACCTTGTGGCTTATAATGTCACATGCTGCCCTGCTGCATATTGGTCGTGTTACTATTCTCAACATATTTATGTCAGGTGAGAGGAGAAGCAATGGGGTGTTCCCAGTTACAGTTATTGGCTTCAACGGATATGATTTATACACTGCAAGACCTTCCTTTGTTTGAATATACTCCTTCCTTATTACTGGAAGAAGCTCCTACCTTTCCTTTCCTTTCCTTTCCTTTCCTTTCCTTCCTTATTACTGGAACAATGCGTCCTCACAAATAGAGGATGATCTCGCACATATTATGAATCAAAAGAGAGGTATTCAGTAACAATAACACTTTACTATATTCTTCAGTACTGACATATGGTCTATAACGTCCCAGTTTCCCTACTACTTGTACAACTGTCAAACATTTCATCACATTTCTTTCATAAAAATATACTCAGGTGAAAATATACTCGGGTGAAATCAACAGAGTACTCTGTCAAACAACAGAGTACTGACATATAGTACTGCTGTATTTTACTCTATGCCTGGGTGAACCCTTTCCCTCAAAAAAAGTATCTTCTTTTGTTTGCGGCGATGCCAAGCTGCCAATTTACAGATCTTTCATATGGGAGTCATGCTGGCACACTTGTACTCCCTCCATCCGGAAATACTTGTCCGAGAAATGGATGTATGATACATGCAAAGACATGGGAGGACCTTACTACCGGCACAAAAGTATCATCCTTGTCACTGTTGGCAGACTTAAACATGCCGGGAATCTTCCCTGTTTCTGCAATACAACCAATGAACATAGAGTAGCTAATTTAATACTCCCTCCGACCCATATTGATTGTCTCTCACTTAGTACAACTTTAGTAAATCTCTAAAGCAAAATAAAGATAGTGAATAATCTTATTTTGAAGGTGGTAGTTTTCCAATGCATCCCATATATATCCAACATATATAGCAACCGAAGTACTATTGTATTCAGCGTAGACATTAGCATCAAATGTCTGTAGTTTCACCCGCAAAAAAGAAAAGAAAAGAAAACATGTCTGTAGTTCATGGCTGGAATACATGTAGCAGCAGTGTACTTCTTCACTGGAACACATATATTAGCAGCAAAACAGGACATCAGTTGAACAAGATTTCCAAGTCTGGACATCGGCACAACCAAAACACTGCGAAACTGATCGTCAACCATGCTTGAGCAAGAAAGGAAGACACTTGACTTAATTAATAAGCTCCTCATCCCGCCAAGAATTTGCATCTCGTGCTACAGAATGCATCAGTGGTTCTGAATCTTGTGAAGGACAAGTAAGAAGTAACACCACCACCTCGTGCTCAGTAGAATATGCATCACCTTTTCTGGCTGTGCTGCCAGTCACCAGGCAAGAGCACCGGACCGGGCAGGTGAAATCAGGAGCTCCCGAAGATAAGCGTCCCCTCCCGGCTGCTCCCACGAGCGCCACGTGGGGGGGCTCGCTTCTCCCTCCCCTCGCCGCCGCCCAAGCGTGCTGGCGGGCAAAACCCGGCCAGCTCGGGTGGTGGCAGGGCCTCTTCCTCCCCCGCGCGGCGCTGGATGGCGCGGGCCATCCTTGTTGGGCGGCTGCGCGGCGCTGGATGGCGCGGGCCATCCTTGTTGGGCGGCTGCGCGGCGCTGGCTCAGGGCGCGGCGGCAATCTTTTTACTTTTAGCATGTTTACTACCTGCAGCTCATGTCCGACGACATGTTCAAGAGCGTGGTGGCAATCTTTTTACTACCCATCCAATGGTGGAATTGTGAATTTAATTGTCTTATGGGAATACTCACAGCCAAATGGCAAGTTATTCACAGCGACAAGCAAGACACTGAGTGGAACTCTAAGTCTGTAACTGACTTCAAACGAACCGGAGACAAAAATACTGGATGGCTCATGACTTTCTTCGGCATCTGCCATGGCGATGACAACTATACAAGAAAACTGCTTGCATGCATACATACAAAAGATACTACTAGTACACCACCTTGTACTCCGTTTTCTAAGAGAGTACAAAGATGGAGCTGCGACTCCATTTTTTATAACCTTGATGTGCACAAGATGAAGTTGATACGCATCATATATGGGGAAGTTACTGACGACGTGCTTCTTTATTCTACTCTAAATTAGTACTCCCTCCGACCCGAATTACTTGTTAGTGCTAGATACATCCTTTTGAGCGACAAGTAATTCGAGACGGAGGGAGTATATAATTGCATAACAATTGTTGGTTTCTTACTCCATAGGCCGAATCATGGCTGACACGGAAGATGAGAAGATCAATTTACCAAACAGGCTATGCGCTCACGAAAGGCACTATCGATGCACAAGTGTTGGAGATTGCTTCTATTGTTTGGCAATTGGGGTCTGCTTCACGACTATGGACGAGTGCAAGGGAGAGTGTGAAAAATCCTCTTCTTCTTCACAAGACATCTACTGACGATGACTTCCCCTCCTCCTTTACGGTCTCCTTATTTTCCAGCCTAGTCAAATTGGTTTACTTGTCCCGAGAAATAATGCCTGATGTGCGGCCATTGTTGTTATTTGGTTTGGCAAATTGTATTTAAACTTTTACCAACTATTGCCGGCTGAGCTCTAGTGCATATATATGAAGGAGCTTCCTTCTCTGAACCTTCTTCAGTTAACTGAACAGCATCTTCACTCTTCAGGAACAGGTGCTTGGTCGTCAGTCACCCACTTGTTCTTCACGGTTGCATATCTACGTACCAAAAAATGCTTCAAACAATGAGAATAAATTTTCAATTCACCCGAAAAATCATGACAAATAATAATTAGTCTTAGAAAGAATTCCTTATTTACACACTGTTTTAAATGTTGTTTCCTATTTGACACTGAAACTTTTTCCTTCCTTATCTAATAGCAAATCTAAATTGTGTTCCCTTTCTGACAATTTCATCCATTTTGACTACTGACGGTGTTAATTGACATGTGAAAAGAAAATTTCACCCTTATTGCATTATTCACATAACCAAAAAGGCAATATTTTTGGGTGGTTACATGAACAATGAAGTTTTAGTGCGCGATGACGCCGTCGGGTATTTGGGTCCATAAAAAAGCAGTATTATTATTATTATTTGGGTCCATAAAATCAAGGACAATAGACAAATCTCAAACCGTCAACATTTTTTTAGAAGTTGTATGAATAGTTTATACGCTGCATGGATATTTTTTAAATGTGCGATGAACTCCTTCAAAGATTTAAGTAAATTATGTTCTTGGAATATATGTTTTATATAAAATATATAAAATTAAATGACAAAAGAAAGAGAAAGATAAAGCGAACCAACAAAGAACAACGAGGAACCGGCCGAATAAAAGTTTGTTGTCCTTGTGCACGCTGACCTCCCCGACGGGCACCCTAATCCTCAATGTTACAGCATCGTCGGTGAGCTCCCTCCCCTAAAAAAATGACTCTGCTACGGCTGCTTGTCTCAATTTTCTCCTGAATTACTAGTAACCAATGTGCTTTTTTGCAAATAATAATAATAATACAAACCCCTGTACTTGAGGCCACTAATAGATACCGTACTTCTCTAGTGGGATTTCTACTGAACTAATGTACTCCCTACGTTTTTAAATATTTGTCTTTTTAGAGATTTCAAATGGACTATCACATACGGATGTATATAGACATATTTTAGAGTGTAGATTCACTTATTTCGCTACGTATGTAGTCACTTGTTGAAATCTCTAGAAAGACAAATATTTAGGAACGGAGTGAGTAGTCTGTATAGTAACATGGAAGTCTTAATTGACTACCGAGGAAGAAGTAATGATATGATAATTACACTTTCCACGTTCTCAACTTATAGCTGCTTTCCTACGGTTCACAACTAACAAATACTCCCTCCGTCTCATAATGTAAGACGCACGTCTTACATTATGGGACGGAGGGAGTAGCTTTTTTAGGATCTAAATTTGAACCAAACATACCCTAAATGAACCGTGGTTCTAACTCAGAGTTCGTAATTTATTATTGATTTATAATATGGCTCACAAACTAATAATAGTAACCAAAAAATTTCAGCACAGCAGTAAAATCATCTAGGAATTTCAGATGATTGGATGAACTCTTTTTCCAAGCTGTACAGTCTAGTTCCATCATTGGCTTTGCTTCCCTTGTATGACAGATCATTTACAGCATTTTGGTTCACCCTTGTAATCTGAGAATTGAGATGGACCTTTGAGTTCTGCACATCTTCAAGTGTTGTCTCCACTTGCCTCATCGTAGGCCTTTCTTCACCTTTTAAACTTAAGCATGCTTCTGCAAGTCTTGCAACGACCTTGGCATCATCAACCCCTCCCTCTTCAACAATTTGTGAATCAAGAATATCTAACAAGCGGTTGTCTCTCATAAGTGACACAAAATATGATGCCAGGCTTGTCCTTTCCGACGAATGAGAAGAAAAAACAGGTTTCACCCTTGTCAGTAGCTCTGCTAGGATAACACCGAAGCTATAAACATCACTCTTCTCTGTGAGGCGGCTAGTGTAGTAGTATTCAGGATCAAGGTAACCGTAAGTTCCTTGGACTGCTGTAAGTATTCCTGTCTCATTTATTGCAAGCCTCCTCCCCGAGCTGGAGGGGAGAATAATCGGGCATGTATTTGGTGGAAGATGAGCAACACTTTAACTTACCTCAAGATTAATCTGGTTCTTAATTAGATGTCGATATATATAGGCCGGCCATGACTATTAATTTTTTATATTATTTTATTATGAACAACGTGATGTTTTTTTTTTCTTTTTGCGGAAAACTGTCGATCTGTTCATCTCCAATCATGGCAGATGAACAACGTGATGTTGACCGGATCATGGAGACGCGAGATCTCTTTGTGTTAAACTGCATATATAAGAGGAATTCCACTCACGTATAAACCCCTATATGATGTGGAAAAGTGGACAGCAACGCAGGTAGAATAACAAAGAATTAACTAAGCGGGTACCTTGGCATCCATCAACAATGTAAGGGTTGCCTTGGTACCCATCCGAGCAGTTGCACCTTAGCATGTTAACGTTATTCTCCCCTGAGCTGACGTTGGTAGCGAAGCTGTTGGAGCTTATGCATCTCCGACGTGAAAGTCACGGTCTCTTTCTACGTCCAGCCACCATTCCAGCACGGTGGGCACCTTGGGACGCGGAAAAATATCAGTAAATCCATAGACATAGCCAGTGATGTCCCTGGACGCGGATACGTTAGTCCCGCTGAACCACTCGCGATCGAGTATGAAGGGAAGGCGCCCAACGCTGAACCATTATATTATTTGCCTGGTCCAAATCCACAGGTGAGGTTGAAGATGCCGAAAGGGTAGGGGATGGCAATGCCGCCGCAGGCTTCTGGGCAGCCAGGCAGGACTCCTGGGCCACCGGCGACCACTGCTCCTCCTACGAGGAGCAGCAGCAGTGCCATCATCACTACTGGTACTACGGTTGGCATGAGGAGCTTTGATTTTGGCGTTGGCCTTTGGGGAAGGAGGAGGACCATCTTGTCTTGCTGCAACTTGAGCTTGCTCTGTTATCTAGTGTATATGAAGGAGTAACTAGCTAGACGTACTCACACCTGGTATAAAGGCTACTCGAAATACAATCGATCTCTTATTTCGTACTCGGAGTTACTCGTCGCTTAAATGGATATATCTAGCACTGAATTATGTCTAACTACATCTATTTGAGTGATAAGTAATTCCGAAAAGAGAGAGTACTGCTAGAATTAATCTATTTTTCGGTTGGCTACTGCTCCAGAATAAATTGACAATAGAAATCTCATAACCAGGAGTGTGGAATGTATTGCCTAGATAAGTTCTACCTCTAGAGCTTAGATCGCCAAATAAATATCAGTGTTAACCATAAGTAAACTTGTATTATAAAGGGCACCAGAGTAAGATAAGTCATCTGGAGCACAAAAAATTACTCCCTTTGTAAAGAAATATAAGAGAATTACTTTAGATCACTGAAGTAGTGATCTAAATGCTCTTATATCTCTTTACGGAGGGAGTAAAACGTACTTCCACCGGAGCACATAAATAAACTTATTCAAATTTAAAACGGGGTACACAAGAAATAGAAATCCTGGAAAAAAAAAAATCTTAAACCACCTCTCACGTGTGACGCGGAAAATCAATACGTGGATAGACTCAGAGGTATGGCTCAAGAGGCCTACACATGGACAAATGGGGACAAGAACAATTCTTGAATAAATTGCGAAACCCAAAAGCCAGGACTTGAGAAATTAAGACCTTAGGCCTTGATACCATGTTAAGCTCCATGCACTAGCCAACGCAAGCAAAATTCCGAACTGATGAAAAAGGTAGACAATCCACATATACAATTCAACATATGCATCCTTGCCATAAGAAGAAAGGAAGCGCAAATACTCCTCTGGTGCATTATATCTAAGTACGCGGCAGACTTGGAGACCATTTAATTAGGCTGATTGAGTTGTTGTATTGACAAAATCTGATTTTCTTTTTGCAAAGAAAAACTGAATTGACTGGGAACTCCAACGTACCTGTCAGCCAGGGCCGGCCAAATTCCAAATTCCAGG
Source organism: Aegilops longissima (assembly GCA_021605205.1). Lineage (NCBI taxonomy): Eukaryota > Viridiplantae > Streptophyta > Magnoliopsida > Poales > Poaceae > Aegilops > Aegilops longissima. The sequence continues at coordinate 1,065,065 of JAHIAM010006564.1, read as the reverse complement.
GGCCCCCACCCCCAGGTATGCAACAACTAGGCCCTCTTCAAGAAAAACAAAAAAATCAAATTGGGCTTTAGTCTTTCAATGCAGACGGGCGAGGGCAGCAAGCAGCAGGCCGCACCCAGCGATCGAATTCGTTTGTATCACGATCGACGCGAAAAAATGAGCAATCGACGCGAGCTATTCAAGCAGGCCCTAGCTAGGCGCTTGTCTCAAACAAAAAAGAAAAAAAGAAAAAAAAATGCAGGCCCTATAGGCGCAGCTATTCAAGCCCTAGCCGCCGACGCCCGACGTTCGTGCTGATTCTGCCGGTGATGCCACATCCCTCCTGAGTGTGTCGGTAACCCATGCAACCTGTGGTACAATCTTGGCTCTGGAATCCCAACCCCACAAAAGAACGTTAACGACTCTCCAACCCATGTCAGTGAGAACATACTTGTCAGCTCTTTAGTGAAATGAAGGAAGTCCACCCCACAAAAGTTTCTCTACTTTTCTCCAGAGTAGTATTTCAGCAAGCAGCAGCAGAGAATGTACAACAGACTTGACTGGGAACTAAAGAAAACCCAAATCTCTGAATTCCTTCAAACAGAAACACCGATTACTTGAAGATACGGTAACCGCTACTTGTCGTGCCACCTTATTTTCACCTTGCATCACAAGAAATTGATACAGCTAAGTAGTTAAAATAAAATTTAAAATGTTAACAAATCAGTAACTACGCCCCTATTCCAATGCACGGGCAATTCACTAGTTGAAATGAAAAAAAGGTAACAACTAACAGGTGTCATAATTAAGGTCTCACATAGAAAAATGGTAGCATTACATGATCCATAAATGGGTAAAATTCTCACTGTAAAAAAATGGGTATAATTCCAGCAACACAATCTTGTTTTATAAATGAAACAAGCCAAGGTCCATGTTTCCAAGAGCTGGACACATGATTATTTGATGAAATAGGACATCACAATGGTAGAAATCACGATTACATTTTTAAGCAACCAATGCTTTTGCCTCTTTCACAAGATCTGAGAGGAGGGGCCTGGCAGTCTTCTTCGCACCACCATCAGTTCCAGCGAAGAGCATGCAGCTTTCAAGGTTACACATGACACTTGAAGCGTTAGACAATGTCTCAACGAATTTCTGATCCTTGAAGTGTGTGTTGTACTGGCTGCACCGCATCATTGTAACCGCAATCTGACCGCAAAGCTTGACGATTCTTAGGCTGTTAGCCGTGGCCTCGCAGTTCTCTTCTACTATAGTCTTGAGATTCGCCACAAATTCACCTTCTCCTGGGGCAACCTTTCGAGCCACATCATCAAATTCCTCCGCACTGATTATCAGCTTGTCAAATATCACCCAAGTAAGGGACAACAATGCTTCCTTCAATTCCATCATAGCTGCCTGCGTCTCATTTTTCTCGGATGAATTGATTTGGACATTACGTTCCAGACGTTGATTTTCTTCGTCGTCTTGAGGTGGATTTTCTTCAATATCTCCTGATGCTTTGGATGCCTGCCTTTCGGGTGCTTCTGATGGCGGCTTCTTTTTACTGGTTAAAACTTCTTCCAGCACCTGCAATAATAAGATAACTTAAACTTCAAATCACTTCACACATGGTACTGGTAAAGTTTTGCAATCAAGAGTTTTCTGATTAATATGTTTCAGTGTATGATTTCAGTCTTTAGGTTTACACTTTGCTAATCCTCACATGCCTAAAACTTCCGTAAATCTTAGACACTTAAAATTGCACATTAGTGAGCCTCAAATCGAAGCCTTGAAAATACACAAATACAAAAAAATATATATCTACTGGAGAAGTGCACAATTTTGGAACAACGTTACTGCAAGTTATATATTATTGTCTGTATGTTATGCATGGGGTGACGTGAGATGAGGATGGTTGGGTGTTTATCCGAAGTCTTAGAAGGTGATTCAGATGTAAGAAAAAAACAGGAAACATTAGAAATAGAAGACAATATCTTATGCTTTTAAGTTGCTAGTGATAGTATTGTGTTGCTTCAGATGTTAGAGTTACATAAACAGATGTTACCTTTGGCAGCAAGGTGTTCTTCACATGATTCTTGTCCATCATATGTAGAGTGGACAAATTCTCCAAGATCTCAGCAGCTATTGTTCTGTATATGGCCTTGTTCTTAGCATCAAGTATTTCAGTGACTTGATCAACAATGTGATTGTGTTCACTCATTAGAAACACCACGGAGATAGTTCCTGTCTTGGATAGTAATGCCAGTAGTGTTTTCCCAGACGTAACTTTAAGGTCTTGTTTTGTCCCTTCATTAAGGAAGATGTGCAGCTGCTTGTTGATCAGATTTTCTTTTGTTCCCATGGTGAGTTTAGCAGATGAATCCAAAGCCAATTCTGTGAGTATCTCCATGGCTCGCATCTGCACTTGTTGGCTAGCTGGGTTGGCCTGATCAAGAATCCTCTCCAGGTTGCTCACAGCCTGCTCGCTACAGCAGATTTCATGGGCTAGCCTTCTGCCGCCAGTCCACTCCGGAGCACGGATGAGCCGGTACACCACTCTGAGCGCTCCATTCACCACTTCTTGCCATGGAATTATGTTGATATCTTGGATTAGTGTGTCAGAGTAGATAGGTGACATGATCTTGGTGATTAGATGAGGGGTACCGCATATGTCCTTGCAATTCTGTTGGTCAGACGCCAGCCTCTCCAGAATTGCCAGGCCTTGCAGAATCAACTCATTCCAGCCATCTCCTTCAGTGTCCTCTAGATCTTGCTGATCCAATATACTTTTTATTTTTTTTATTTGTGTGTGTAAGGCCAATATATATATTTTTATTGCTGTGTATAGCTTAACCAATTTTCTCGGAGATGATTGACTACGGGTTCCTTGTTGGTTGTTCCAGTATGGCAGGGTGGTACCGTGATCGCCTTGGCTGTCCCCTGCACCTTGCTCATCCAATTTAATCTGGGGTGACTGATTACTGTATCCTTGTTGGTTGTTCAAATATATCAGCTGGGTGGCAGCACCGAGTAGGGAGGATACACACCGTATTACCCCAGGGAACTTGGTTAGATCCATGTCACATGCAAGATGTGCCAATATCCTAGCGGCCAGCTTGGTAATCTCTGTGTCGCTGCCGCTACTCCACCTCAGTGTATCCATCAGCTTCTGAACCTTTTGGCTTGAGGGCAGTATAAGTGGCCTTACATCCACTTGGTGCACCTTGATGAACACGTCCAGCATCCTTGCTCCGGAGAGGTAGTCTTCTTGCGACGATTCGGAGTCCAGCAAACCGACCGCGTACTTGATCAATCTCCTATCCTTCATGGATTCTGGGTTCCACCAGCAATTCGACAGGGTATCAACCACGTACTTTTCAACTGATTTTCTACCCCACATCTCCGGGAATTCGCATACTCGACAGAGTGAAGCGACAAGGAATGAAGACGCAGTTTGACATGCGACCCAAAAAAGGTAGAGTGCGCCTTGGCAGAGAATTAGATAATAGAATATGTCCAATGCTGGCATTAGATTTGCTTTGGTGCTGTCCCCGTCCCTGTTGCCATAATCACGCTGTATTACGCGCCACAAGGAGATCCCCCCACAGATCAAAGGCCCATTATAGATCACCCACCCGACTAGGATCATAGGCAACAACAAAGATACAATTGGCAAAAACAGGTACACCCATTGCTTAAGAAGAATAGACCTCGTGGGATAAGAGAAAACTTCCCGGACAATAAGAGGCACCTCAAAAGAGAAACTGAACATCACCCATCCCACGTCCCAGTCCTTGAAGATCCTGTGAAAACGTGGCATATACTATTATTTTTGAGAGGTAAAACATGGCATATGTATACTATATTTTTTTGAACCGGCATATGTATATTATATAGGAGTAGCAAATAATGCATCAATTTCGTAGTCGAGCCTAAACCTGGATCCGAGCCGGGCTCGTGCTCACCTCTCGTCGGGTCGAGCCGAGCTGGTGCTCAGGCGAGCCAGAGAAGGAGGCTTGGCCCCAGCTTATGATACATCTCCAGCGTATCTATGATTTATGAAGTATTCATGTCATATTTGCATAATTTTATATGGTTTTGGTACACTTTTATATGATTTTATGGACTAACTTATGTTGAAATATATGTGATTTTTGGGAGGTGGAATCAACACAAAAGGAGGCCCACAGCCGCCACAAGACACCAGGGCGCGCCCCAGGGCCCAGGCACGTGGTGGTGGATTGTGCTCACCTCGTAAGGCAGTTTCTACTCTCCTTCGGGCGCAAGGAAGCTCATATCCAGAAACAAATCATGTTAAAATCTTAGTACAATCGGAGTTACGGATCTCCGGATATTTAAGAAACGGTTTTCGGCCAGATCTGGGGAACGCAAAACTGAAGAGAACAGAGGGATAGATCCAATCTAGGAGGGTCTCCTGCGGAGCCCCTCCACTGCCATGGAAACCATGGACCAGAGGGGGAACTCTCCTCCCATCTAGGTGGGCAAGGAAGAAGAAGAAGAAGGAGGGGGCTCTCTCCCCCTCTCTCCCGGTGGCACCGGAACACCGTCGGGCAATCATCATGTGACGGTGATCTACTCCAACAACTCCGTCATCTTCACCAACAACACCATCACCTTCTCCCATCTATCTACAGCGGTCCACTCTCCCGCAACCCTCTGTACCCTCTACTTGAACATGATGCTTTATGCTTCATATTATTATTCAATGATATGTTGCCATCCTATGATGCTTGAGTAGATTTTTGTTCTCCTACCGGTAATTGGTGAATAGCTATGATTGGTTTAAGTTGCTTGTGGTTATGTTGCTGTCCTTTGGTGCCCATCATATGAGCACGCGTGTGGATCACACCATAGGGTTAGTCGTACGTTAGTACTATGCATTGGAGGGCAAGGGTGACATAAGCTTCTTCCTACCATAGAAATTGATGCATACGGGATTGAAGGGGGACCAATATATATCTGAATGCTATGGTTGGGTTTGACCTTAATGAACGTTAGTAGTTGCGTATGCTTGCTAATAGTTCCAATCATAAGTGCAGGGAGTTCCAAGTAAGGGACAACATGCAGTGGCCTCTCCGACATAAAAACTTGCTATCAGTCTAGCAACATAGTCAATTGCTAAGGGACAATCCCGCAAATCCTTCCACCACCAATCCACACTCGTTATACTAAATTAACTGTTTCTTTATCTAAACAGCACCTAACTTTTATTTTCACGTTCTTTATCATCTTGCAAACCTATCCTACCATACCTACAAAGTACTTCTAGTTTTATTCTTGTTCTATGTAAAGCAAACGTTAAGTGTGCGTAGAGTTGTATCGGTGGTCGATAGAACTTGAGGGAATATTTGTTCTACCTTTAGCTCCTCGTTGGGTTCGACACTCTTATTTATCGAAAAAGGCTACAAACGATCCCCTAAACTTGTGGGTTATCACTTCATCACTCTATATTTTTGCATTGTGCTTCTAATAGCATATCGTTGTAGATTCACAAATCTAGGTCTAGTAACCTCGCATTTCCTAGACAACCTTAGGGGCTTAAACTCTTTTACATTTTGAAACTCAATTCATGTTGTCATTGTACACCAAAAGTGGGGGATTGAATGGACATTTGTGCCTTGAGTTGGTTTTGGTGCAAGTTTCAAAGGACATTTCTTATTTATAGAAACTGATGCTTACGAAGTATGTGGACAGATTGTTATTACAAAAGGTTGCGAGGAAAGATGGATGGTAATCCCCTCCCCCAAATTGAAAAAGAGAGACGAAAATGCATTTAAATTACACAGAGGATAGCTGCACTATTAAGAGGGGTTACATGATGAACTTGGAATGGAATCCTATTTCCTACATATAGCCTATACAACATCCCAAGTTCCCTTGAAAGTGCCGCTAAATACACTCAGAGAGAAACCCTTCATACACATCGAGGAGTGATTTTCTTTGTGGCTTTACACTCACTCCGGAACATCCGGGATGAATGTCCAGAGCCCCCAGAATCTAATCTAACACAGCTTCCGAAGTAGCCTCTAGTTGAGTCCAATGCTTATGGTTTTAGTCGGATGCTATCCTGAATACTGGTCCAGAATCCGGACCGCTCAAAATCTGGAACATATCCCAGAGCAGCCTCCAGCTGACACCAGGACCTCTAGTGTGAGCCGGATTCTACCCCGAACATAGATTCCAGAGCTTCCTGGATCAATTTCCAGGATGTTGAAATTTTCCAAACGGGCAGATTTTTAAGTGAGCATATATAAAGCCCATTCCTTCCTCTCCAGTTGAGCTAAGGTGTTTCTGTCTCTCTTACTCCATTATTCAAAAGCTCGAATATCTCCACATCCCTACATCAAAACAGATCAATCCTTTGTGGGAATAGATAGAGGATCCCTCGATCTACGTTTCCGCCAATAGAAATTGGGTTCCCCTTTGTTTCCATCGTTAACTTGTTGATCTTGGATGTTATGTGGTAGGATTCTCTGGATTCCCTACTTGTAATTTACCCCATCGTTTGTAAATATTTGGAGGCCGCCTCAAGGTCTACACATGTGGTTGGGGATCGCCTTTGTGATGATATCTCAAGGGGAAGAATGTGAGCCTTTGTGGTGTTCATTTCCTTTATTGATTCCCACCTCTCCAACGGTGACTAGCAATCCTCCAAGGGAGTGAGCATCGTGGTACATCTTCGTCTATGCATGTCTTCGGTTATCCCTAACCCTAGCTCGTTCATTTGTGTTATTACTTTGGTACCTTGACCTTGCAAGCACCATATATGTTGTATTCTCACCATAGCATTCTTAGGCTTGCATTTACATTCCACAAAGCCTAATCTTGCTAAGAAAAGAGATAAAACTTGTAGACATCTATTCATCCCCTCTAGGTCCATCTCAATCCTTTCAATGACCCTAGCTGCTAGCCCGTCTCCACCATGCACACCCCTCGTTGTCACGATTGTCGGTGCCAACCGTGGTTGTGGCTTGCCTTGTCTCCAAGGAAGGAGGATTTCACGCCTACGCTGCAGAGTTCGTCAATGCAGAGCACGGAAGAGCGACAGCCTTAGTATTCGGTAGTGCCCGGTCGGCTAGGAGTGGCGGGCCGAGCAGGCAAGGTGCGACGGGGGCCATGCCTGGTAAGGTGGCTACGGATCTGGTGTGGCCGGTGTGAGGGGAACTAGTGCAGCTGGTGCATCGCTCTTGATCTGGCCTATCCACGGCGAGTGGTGGTAGAACTGTAGGCTCATGGCGGCACCTTCGGGATGGCAATCAAAGGATATGTGAGGCATGGCCCTAGAGATATATTGTGCTAAGGTGGTAAGCTGGAGGTTTCGCTTAGACACCGAGGTAGCGATCTCGAAAGGGGGTTGAAGAGATGTAAGAGGGGTAGTGGCTCACGAGGGCGACATGTACAACAGCTATTGTCCTCCCTCCCCTGTGACGTTGGGCCATGATAGAAGCCTTCCTTGCCTTCCATCTTCGTCCGCAATGGTTTCTGCATGTGTTGCTAGCATGGGAGTCGCCGGATAGATTGCATTACGATTGTTGAGTGGAAGAGGAAGAAATAGAAAAAAATGGGCTTTGTCTTCTCTTAGCTAGCTAAGAGAGATCTCTCAGCGAGGAAAATAAGACACTGTTGTACAACATGTCATCTCTTAGTCATATATTTTCTGGTTTAATTTAATCATTCCATAATTTTAGGAGCATGCAAGCACTATTTGTTAGAGATAACATGAATAGATAATCCATTGTATAACATATCTTTTGTCTTCTCGAAAGGACATGTGTTTCTCAACCATTGTACATGACCTTATCTTGCCAAAAAATACAACGATTGTTATGCGTTTTTCCTTTTTGTACTTGTGCTGTATTAATTTAGTAGTCAAAGCTTTTGGGTGAGTGGTTTAATAGATGATGTGCCTGCTCGGTCTCTCGAAGGTGCTTATAAGGTAGGGTTTGCGTGCGTGTGTTCATATGGATGGGTGTATGTGCGTGTGTGTTTATATATATAAGTGTGTGCGTCTGTACCGTGTTAAAGAAAAGATGACAAAATCTAGTGTTGCCCTCTCCTTGTAGCGCTGGGCAACAGGTGTGAGTGAGGTGAAGGGGTCAAGTACAGTTGGGTGTGCCGCTGAAGGTGATGAGATTTTCATGGTAGATGTCTGTGGTTGGAAAGGAGGCAACTGACAAGCAGCTTGAGCGAACCAGACCAGATTTCACGGTGACACAGCGTCCCTAAGCTTGAGGCGGCTAGATTTAGATTGGCTTGGCGTGGTCGTCATACTCAGAAAAGGCTGATTTCCGTAACTTTTTATATTATATATTACTAACTCAAATTGTTAGTCTGAAATCACGTACGGCAGCCATGAAAATGACTCAGACATGGACTGCACCAAGGCATTGGAGTGTCCAACAAGCCAATCTCGGCATTATATATAGAGCGAAAAGGGAATAATGAAGTTTGTATATGGAGATACGAGGACATTATTACTGACCTGGCTGCCTGTATCATGCTAATAAAAGTGAGGCTCCAAAAATCCTTCTTCCCCAGCACGGTGACGAAGCCACCCAGGAGGACTACCGTCGACCACGCAACCGCAAGGGCACCTATGCCGGTTACGGCCATCAGAAGGTATGCTTTCATCATAGCACATCGGTTGAGAGATAACTCTTCCGGCCATGCCTCTTGCTGCTGCTGCTGCTGCTTCTTCTTCTTCTTCTTCTTTGGACCGACGCCGCTGTTCCTCCCACTCCCAGCAGCTCCAGCGCGGCCGGCCATCCTCCTTCGCACTTGGGTTCGCCTAGCAAGTCTTGCTCTGTAATCGGCAGCGACTCATCTTGTAGAGCTGCTCGCAACGAAATCTCAGGACCGCCCTCTTAGGCAGCCCCTCATGAGAATGAATGTGGGGAAGAACCTAGATGGCTTAGCCCCAAGAACAAAAATGCACAATGAAGAAATGAAAAGATCCCCAGCCGGAGTGTCAGAGGATGCCTTGCTTTGCTTGTGTGCCGCAGAAAAAGAAGAAAGAAGCACATGCATGCATGCTTTGGCTCAGCATCGCTTGTGTCCCGAGGAAAAATCAAAAGAAGATGTTTTTCCTCTTTGCTCTGTCTCACGCTTCCTACCTACCACAGCACCTCATATATACATGCATGGTGGTCTATACCTAAAACAGAGGACCAAGATTAATAAAAAGAAATACATTCCTGTTGTATGTAACTTATATTTGTTCTTGGGCTTCCGGACAATCCACACGCACTAAAAAAATATTGATAAGCTACATAATATTTTTTTTTTTGAATTTTCATAGCCATTCCATCCATGTGAAAGAATACTGTAAGTGAGCTACCAAATACTCCTACCAAATAAGTCACAGCCGTCGGAAAATCCCATAGAGGCTGCAATTTAGACCATTTGCTTCAAATGCTATGAAGCGCCAAATTAGACTAATACTCTTTTCAACTTTCATGACAACGAGTCATGGTAACATTCCTATTTTCAAATGCTTCGAGATATTGTTCTTCAAGTGTTTTTCAAGCGTTTTGATCGATGTTTGTGTAGAAAAAGAGCAAACACAATTTTGAACACGAACATTTTTTATTTTTAAACATTTTATAAAAAAACAGTAACAAATTTGGAATTTCAAATTTTTTGACAAAATACGAAAAAAATGAAACTATTTTTTTAATTGGTGAGAACATTTTTTGTATTCGTGTAGAAAAAATCACCATGTTCAATGTAGGGTGTTAAGGTAGGTAGAAGGTTCCGTTTGAGAGCATGTTGTTCGACGACATCCGTCAGATGAGCTTAATTTTTTTTCATTGGCTCTATGAACCATTCAAGGCACCATACCAAGGTTTTTTGGTTTTCTATAAATTTTATATTTTCTGGAGTCTTCTCGGTCAAAAAGGGGTGATAAATTGTCGGACGTGTCGCAACTTGCATAAGGTGTCGAAAATCGTTCAAACTCGACAGAGATTCCTACCATGGGCGTGCCCACCTGCTTGCAAAAGTTGGGTCAGTTCAATCGTCTCCAAAATAGACCATGTTCAACGTAGGGTATCCTGCTTCGTCTGAGAGCAGGTTGTTTCTTGACATATTTGAAATGGCCCCAATATTTTCCATGGCCTTTTATGACCAATTGAAGGCACCATGCCAAGATGTTTTGGTTTTTCAATAATTTTTGCATATTCTAGAGTTTTCTCGGTAGAAAAAAAGCCAATAAATGACCGGACATGTTGCAACTTGCTTACAATGTCAGAAACCGTTCAAACCTGACATAGATGCCTACCATGTGCATGCCCCCCTGCTTGCAAAAGTTGGGGTATTTGAAGTTTTTTTTCTAAAATAAAGGATGTTCAACGGAGATTGTTCGGGTAGGCCAGAAAGCTCCGCTTGAGAGCACGTGGTCTTTCGACATCCATGAAATGGCTCCCATTTTTTTTGCATGACCTTGTATGACTAACTAAAGGCATAATGCCAAGTTTTTTTAAAAAATTTGATGAATTTTGCATTTTCTGGAGTTTCATCAGCCAAAAAAAGTCGATAAATGGTCGAACATGTCGCAACTTGCATACACTGTCAGATATCATTCATACCTGACATGGGTGCCTACCATGGGCATGTCCACCTTCTTGAAAAAGTTGGAGTCATTTCAAGAATGTCCAAAACTAGACCATATTCAAACAAGGGTGTTCGGTTGGCCAGAAGGCTCCGTCTGACCACGTTGTTTCTTGGCATCCTTGAAATGGCCCCAATTTTTTCAATGGTCTTGTATGACCAATTCAAGGCACCATACCAAGTTGTTTGGATTTTTGACAAGTTTTGCATTTTCTGGAGTTTTTCCGGTGAAAAAGACCGATAAATGACCAGACGTGTCGCAACTTGCATATAGTGTTAAAAATCGTTCAGACCTGGCATTGATGCCTACCATGGGCAATGCCCACATTACTGCAAAAGTTGGGGTGGTTTGAAGGATATACAAAATTAGACCATGTTCGACAATGGGTGTCCGGTAGGCCAGAAGGCTCCGCCTGAGAGCCTTTTGCTCGACATCCTTAAAATAAGTTCACAGATTTGAAAAAAGTTCATCAATTTAAGAAAATGAAAAAGAAGAAGAGATAAATAAAAATATAAAGAGAAAATGAAGAAAAAAAGGCCAAACAAAAGAAAAAAATAGACTGAGAAGATGTACAACAGAAAGAATGAAAAAAAGTAATTAGACGCAACAAGTTAGTTGTCCTAATTGGTTAAAGTTGGTGAAGTAATCCAAGAGGTCCACAATTTGAATCCTACTTCGTGTACATATTTTTTGAAGGTTAAAAAAGAAAATTAAAATGGACCAGACCCAGGAAAGAGGGATGTGTGCGCCGGTTTGTGTGACGCTACTCCCAGTACACCAGGAGCGCCTAGTCACCATTTGCTGCACTAGTTAGCGGACGGAGCGCTCGCACACTATCTTTCATGGTCCGGCCCAACTACATGAGCAATCAGTTGCACTCTTCAAGAGCACGTGCCTGATCGCTTCTTTGCAGTTCGACCTAAGAAAAATTCTTTATGGTTGGCCTGGACGAAAAATTGACCATTGACATGTTTGACCTTTAACCGTTGACATTAAAAAATAGTACATATTTTTGGAAAAGTTCATGGATTTGAAAATTTTAGAAGATTTGCAAAATGTTCACAAATTAAAATACCATGAATTGAAAAAACAAACGACGGTTTTTGGGAAAAAAATTCAATCATTTTGAAAAAGGTTCATTGATTTGAAAATTTCTTAAAAAGTCATCGATTTTCAAAAATAAAAATCATCAACTTTGAAAAATTCAATCATTTGGAAAAAGGTTCATCGATTAAGGCAAAAAAAAGGCTCATCATCTTTTAATAAAGTTCAACGAATTTCAAAAAAAGATCATTTTTTTAAAGAAATTAAAGAGGTTTGCACATTGCAAAACAAAAAAAAAAGAACAAAAAGGAACAGAAAAAGGAAAAAAGGAAAATAAAAACTGAACAAAAGCATTTCAAAAAAGAGAAAAAGGGAAAAAGAAAAAAAGAAAGAAAGAGGACAGAAGAAAGGAACGAGAATCATAATGTAAATACAACCATTTCGAGTACAACCAAGCTCACTTTTTTTGCGATTTAAAATCAGAAAAAATATTGGCAGGCCCAGCTCGCTCTACAGGTGTAAATCATATACGGCGGGAGTTTCTAATATACTTTCTCTGTATCAAAATACTTATAGTTGAGGTATGATCTAACATCATGCCCTTTCTTACGAAGAGGTATGGGCAAATCTGAGCCGTCCTTGTGTTTAGGGGGGCCTACCGAAGCAGAAGTGTAGGATTTTTATATGATTTTTTCTGTTTCATGATCCTATTATATATAAACACTCTGGTTTCTTGCGTTGACCGATATCTCTTCCGGCCATGGCTCTTGCTGCCGCTTCTCTGGATCGACGCCTCTCTTCCCAGCAGCTCTAGCTGCTATTCCTAGTGCGAACCTGGCCATCATCCTTTCCTTGGCGGTTCACGTAACAAGTAACAACAGGCAAGTCTTGCTCTGTAATCGATCGGCAGGCAGCGACTGATCTTTCAGCCTTCCTAGTTAGTATTTAGGTAGGGTGCAGAGCAGCTTGCAATGTAGATGTAGTCTTAGGCAGCTAGCATGGTACCAACTAATTAAGCATGGTCTTGGAGAGGCACCTATCTATATGACAGCCTTCTCAGCTAGCCCCTTGTGAGAATGTATGTATTCCATGTGGGAAACAACCTATCTAGATGGCTTAGCTCCTCGGACCAAAATGCACAATGAGGAAATGAATGTGGGATTCTTTGCTTTGCTTGTGTGCTGCAGAAAAAGAGGAAAGAAGCACATGCATGCATGCATGCTTTGGCTCAGCATCGCTTGTGTCCCGAGGAAAATCGATCAAAAGCACATGTTTTTCCTCTTTGCTCTGTCTCACGCTTCCAACGACAGCATCTCCTGCAGCTCACATATACATGCATGGTGGTCCATACCCAAAATAGAGGACCAAGACAAAATAAATAAATACCGGTCATCGTCCGGAGCAGGCCGCCGAGGTGCATCACTACTAGGAAAAGACTTAGGGCATGGCCAATGCACAGTCCTAGGATGATGCGTTGTGGGTCATGTAGGATTGGATATTAGGAAAAATAGGTTATGATAGTGTAGCGGGATCCTCGGCAGAAGGCGGGTGCTTGAGGAGAAAAAATGTGGTTCCGTGCATATAACTGAAAAGTTTAATTGGAGAGTAGGGATGCATGTGTAGTAGGAGTTTACTTTCTATTTTTAATGAGGCCCACCAGTAGTAGCTTGCATCGGATAGAAATACACACACACACACACACACACACACACACACACACATATATATATATATATATATATATATATATATATATATATATATATATATATTTTCCTACAAGCAGTGGTAGTTACCACCACTTGCGTTTTGTATGTTGTATATAGTATCTATCGAAACCGAGAGTATGTACGTGTAGTATGTAGTATATAACAATGATTAGGTAGTATATATACTAATTTTTAGGTAGTTTGTACCATATTTTGAGTATGCTCTTTTTTACGTACAAATATGTACGCATTTCACAAATATAAAAAAAACTATGAGTTCATATGCAATTTTTTCATGTAACTTGCTTTGAAATATCTTAGATATAGTATATGAATATATTTAAAATAATAAAATAGTATATATAGTAGCAGATGGTAGTATATGAGATATGTGGGGTAACTACCACCAGGTGGTAGGATGGATTTTTCCTATATATATATATATATTCCTCAACCTACTTTTTATCATTGGGCATCTGTATCCATATGCCATCATCATACATATGCCCTTATAGGTGGCCTCAAATGTGTGGCGGGCGTGGCCAGGCACCAGGCCTCAAAATCTTTGTCTCAGCTTTGCGTGTGTGAAGAGGAAAATCAAAAGCAGATGTTTTTCCTCTTTGCTCTGTCTCACGCTTCCTACGACAGCATCTCCTGCAGCTCATATATACATGCATGGTGATCTATACCTAAAATGGAGGACCAAGACAAAAAAATAATTAATTCCTGTTGTATGTAAGTTATATGAAGCTATTCCACCTAAACTCTGGAACAATAATGTTGTTGGCAAAGAAGGAGGAGGCAGTGTGTATTGAGCAGTTCAGACCGATATGTCTGCTTAATGTGAGTTTCAGTTTTTTGTTAAAGTTGGTACGAACCGACTGATGCGGATTGCACATAGTGTGGTGCAACATGTGGTAATCAGTTAAGTCAATACGCTTTTCTGGCTCCTTGCGTATTCTAGCTGTTGGGACTGCCTTTGCCTCTAATATGTGAGCCTCTTCACTTGAGGTCTGGCCCAGGTACCATGTTGTGATAGTTAAATGGCATGAGGCGGCGGGATGATCTTTCGGTTCCCAAATTATATGCTAAAACATGATAAATCAGTCTGCTCTTTTTTTGATGAGTTAGTCTGCTATTCACTCGCCGCCCGCACGGCCGACGGCGGCGGCGGGGCTCCGTTCCTGTTGCTGTTCGGCGGCCTTTGGCGATGTGCTGGTGACGACTTGACCCAATTAGGACGGCAATGGTGCAGGAGTGGCAGCGTTCGTGGCTGGGCAGATGCAGCAGAGTACTCCCAATCCCTGGCGGGATCGGCATGCAGCAGGCGCCCCGGCCAGGCCATGGATGAAAGTGAAGGGAGGCGGGACGACACCATGTCCCTCGATGTGGAGAGCCCGCTCTCTGAGACAGGCTAGCGCTTCTCCAAGGCGCCTCTTCGGTCAGAAGGAATCCAAGATGTGGCGGTGGCTATGCATCAGATGCGGCAACCGACGCCCACGCTGCCGGCAGGAATGCAGCGGCCGTAGTTGCCACGGCCATCGCGTCCCGATCTGGTATGGGCCTTCAGATCCAGCGAGGTTGACCACGACCGTGTCCTCCACCCGGTGTACTCTGCTGCTACATGCTACGACAACGATGGTAGTGGCGGCATGTGGTGATGTCGTCTCATGCAGATCGGCCATCCACTGCCACTTGTGAGGACGGCACGGGTACGCAAGATCGTCCCAAACTCGGGATTTGAATGTGCATGTGACCTTCCTTCCTCGTCAAGCTGTCGGAATCGTGGAAAGTGGAGAAGATAACATAGGATGACTTTCGATAGGGTGGTACTTCTCAAGTACACGGTCTTGAGCTCCGGGATGAAGATCCTAGGTCTAACCTTACATGGTTATACTTGGCGCTGGCGGTGTTGTAGGGCAAATAAGCCGCAGTGGCGCACCGGATGCGACCGGCCCGTGAATGGGCGCGAGCAGGACGCGTCGGGTGAGCTAGGGCTGCGGGGTAGACGTGCGGGTGTATGTGCGCGTGATGCATGGGCATGTCCATGCGGGTGAACACCGCACGAGTGCGTGCGTGGGGTAGCTGTTGGAGGTCAGGGACGCGGCGGCCACACTGGTTCGTTGAGGGCTGGGCGCGGAGAGCGCGCGGGAGCGCGTCGTGCGCGTGCACCGAGCGGGCCGAACCAGGTGGCGTGGTGGGCACTGGAGTGCAGGTCGTGGCCCGATGTTGCCCGGGTATAAATGCCGCCGCGGTGATCGTTGTAACGGTGTGGGGTTTTACGAGTACAAGCTCGTGGAGTTGGTGTTCGTGCGCCGGGAAAATCCTCACAGTGTCACTCCTCTTCCTCCCTCTCTGATCTTCTTCTTCCTCTGTCGTGTGAGCGACGGCGTCCAGCGAGAGGGAACCAAGCGAGAGAGAGAGGAGAGCCAGGGCTAGGGCAGCTCGGCAACAACATTTGGCATTAGAGCCTCGTGGTGATCAGGGCGCGCCGGCGATGTCCATCGTACCGTACGGCGGCGGATCGGGCGGCGTGGTGGCTCATCCAGCGCCGGTGCTCACGGGGGAGAACTACGTCACCTGGGCCATCAATGTGGAGGCCGACCTGGACGCCGCCGGGCTGTGGGAGGCGGTGGTGCCGCCAGAGGACGCGGCGTCGGTGGTGATCGCCAAGAAAGATAAGCCGGCGCGGGCTTACCTGCTCCGGGCGCTTGCCGACGATCTGCTGCTGCAGGTGGCCGCAAAGAAGACCGCGGCGGAGATATGGAGCAGCCTGAAGGCCCGGTTCGTTGGGGCTGATCGCGTGCGGGCGGCGCGGCTGGGCACGTTGCGTGGGGAGTTCGAGCTCCTGCGCATGGCGAGCGACGAGTCACTGGACGCGTTCGCTGGGAAGATCAGCGGCATGGCGGCGCGCTATACCGGGCTTGGGGCGACGCTCGACGACGCGGCGATGATGAAGAAGCTCCTGGACTGCGTCCCGGATCGCCTGTACGCGGCGGTCGCCGGGATGGAGCAGTTCTGCGATCTGAACTCGCTGCTCTTCGAGGACGCGCCCGGGCGCCTGAAGGCGTTCAACGAGCGGCTGCGTCCGTGAGGACAGGCAGGCGGCGAGGGTGCGGACGGGCAGCTGCTGTACACCGCGGCACAGTGGCGTGCGCGCGAGCGGCGTCGGGGAGGTGTGCGGGACAACAACGACGACGACGACATGCGCAGCAATGCATCGGGCTTCGGAGGCAACCGGCGAGGGCGCTGCTACAAATGCGGCGATCGCGGCCACTTCAAGCGGGAGTGCCCGCTGTTGAAGAAGCCGCCGGTTGCGGAGCATGCGATAGTGGTGGACGCCGGCAATGAGGACGGTGGCCTACTCTGAGCGCGGCTTAGGGAGGTGTAGTGTAGGGCAAATAAGCCGCGGTGGCGCACCGGATGCGACCGGCCCATGTATGGGCGCGAGCAGAACGCGTTGGGTGCGCCAGGGCCGCGGGGTAGACGTGCAGGTGTGTGTGCGCGTGACGCATGGGTGTGTCCATGCGGGTGAACACCGCACGAGTGCGTGCATGGGGTAGCCGTTGGAGGTCAGGGACACGGCGGCCACGCTGGTTCGTTGAGGGCTGGGCGCGAGAGCGCACGGGAGCGCGTCGTGCGCGCGCCGAGCGGGCCGAACCAGGTGGCGTGGTGGGCACGGGAGTGCGGGTCGTGGCCCGATGTTGCCGGGTATAAATGCCGCCGCGGTGATCGTTGTAACGGTGTGGGGTTTTACGAGTACGAGCTCGTGGAGTTGGCGTTCGTGCACCGGGAAAGTCCTCACCGTGTCACTCCTCTTCCTCCCTCTCTGATCTTCTTCTTCCTCTGTCGTGTGAGCGACGGCGTCGAGCGAGAGAGAACCAAGTGAGAGAGAGAGGAGAGCCAGGGCTAGGTCAGCTCGGCAACAACAGGTGTTTTTGCATCGTTACCCTTTTGAAGGCATTGCTTGGAGTTTGCTCGGACTTGATCTCCAGGGTGAAAACCCACGATCTAACCTTCAGTGGTGGATCTGGCGACGATAGCGTATATGCGTCGTTTCCTTCTTGAAGGCATTGCTTCTGGAGAAACCTTCGCGTAGTCCTTATGTTGTTAAAAGATGATTGGTGTTTATGGTCGTTGTTGTACATCACCGATCGCTGTTTCGACCGCTCCGTTTTTTTTCCTTTTTCTTCGCCTAGGCATAGCTTCGGTCATACGTGACTTTGCTTCTGCCATTGTGATTTTTGTGTGCGTGCGTAGTGTTGGCTGTGTGCATCCTGGTTATGCAGAGGCTGGGTGGGTGCTCATTACAATTGTATCGCTTGATGCTACGTTATGAGTCAATAAAAAACACCTTTTGTTGAAAAAGTCTGCTATTCACTCCTCAGTTATTCCAACATTATATGCTAAATCATGACGAATTCTTCAGCTCTTCAGGTTTCGTAGTAACCTCAGGCTCTTTCTTCTTCTCCTGCTGAAGGTTTGCTCCCACCAATTTTTTTATAATTTACCTTTGTCGTTACTAACCAGTCCGATAGCTTTGTCACCATGACTTCGTGATGATGTTCAGACCTACCTTGAACAAGACGTAGATGGAGAAAAGTTATATGACAACATGCCCAACAGACAGTTGTTTGGCGAGTACTGGGATAAGTGTCATACACACCAATTCTTCCAGTGTCCTGATCAGCTTCTTTGGCATAATATAGGAGCAGGAGGAGTGCACCGTGGTCTAGAAGCAAGAAGGCAATGGTATGATACACCTGGATTCATTCTGGTGTTCATTGACAAAGTTTTCATAGTCTATACCATGTTGAGAGCAAGCCATCTTTTTAATTTGTTCGTTCTAGATTTTCATAAAACCTGAAGGATACATAATGCAATTGAAGTTCCATAGATGCTAAACTACATACATGAACAACATAAAAGTATTGTGCTTCGTTGTTCATATTTTTAATTTCAAATTTGTTGAATTTCTCACGCGCAACATGAATGGGGAAAACAATGTCACGGGATGTCCTTAATACAATTAACCGGAGGAGGAGTGCATGAAACGTAAATGTCAGAAGAAATATGATTCAAACTTAACCATCATTGTTGTAGGATAATAACGTGTTGCATGCATTCAAATTTCACCATCATCGTTGTAGGTTAATAATGTCAGAACAAATAAGATTCAAATTTCACCATCATTGTTGTAGGAAACAAACACCATGGCAGAAAACTGTACATGGTAATTATGAGCATGATTTCTTACTTCAGCATTTTTCCATCTATGTCAGACTTCCTCGCAAGTAGTCTATTAAAGTTTTTAGCTTCTAATAATATATGCTACATATATATTCTCACTTCGCCCTGATTGTTACAGGACGCCATCATATATTTTGTTGTCAAACAACGCCATGTCTGACAAGTTCAGGCTAGCAGCTAAGCATGGAGATAATTATTTTCACAAATATTAAAATTTCTTTGGCAACTAACATCCGGTCTCTAAGTGGAAATATGTTGCACATGAGTAATGTTCAGAACCTGGTATGTTTCAAGTACCATTATTGTTTGAATGGTAAAAGTCGTTACAGGCTCAGCATGATATACTGCTTTATTTATATTAAAAAAAATGGATATGAATATCTTGCACAATGTCGCATACTGAAGACAAACCATTGGTTAGGTAATTTACAAGTTTCTTGCAGGATGGAGATGCCCATGATATCCGTGACAAAACACACTTTATGGTAATACAATATAAAAATTGCGAAAAGAGACTAAATTAAAGTTCAGGTTGGTTAGGACTACATCATTTTTTTGGCGTGTAGTATTATATCAAAGATTACTAAAGTTTTCATAATATAATTACTTTGGTGGATAATAATTTCTCCAAGATTGTGTTGTAACATTGAACAATTATGGGATTCCTACATTCACTTTCTTGATGCTAAATTCTTTCCATGGGATGATATTTATGTATCAATCGTAGGATAATTTGTCAAAGAAATTGAGCTTTTCGGCTTGGCCATGATGCGATAGACTATAATGCGGGTTGCTCATCATATTACATATCAACTTGGATGTCAAAAAAAATCAGAATGCACTACAACGTCAAGAAATCTGAAGTCGCGGGAGTGCGTCAGGCCTAAAGAATGGATTTCATATATTCATATCACAGGATTAAGTTTATATTGAACCATTATTATACAAGATAACCTACTACATCAGATTTTGATGCATTATAGCTAATTCATTTATGTTCAGATATCTTACCAAGCATTATAAAAGTCAAGTACAAATTAATTATTACTAACTTTAATTTTGTGGTCATGCCCATTTGCATGCATGGGTTGACGACCAAAGATGATATATGTGGATTAAGGGCTGGCTTAAGCTACAACATACCTTATTACTAGGAGAAAATAGGTACACATCATACATTAGTTAAAAAGCTAAAAATACACAATAAGTCCGAATAAAGATAAGTCCACTAAAGATTTTGATTATAGTTTGTGTGGTCGTAAATCTCATATAGACAAATGTTTATCTATTAATTCTTACCTGAAAAATATGATGCCCAAGCTATGATTCGAAGTGTATGTAGATTGGAGGAGGCCTTAAGCCATAAACCTGCTTACTAGAAAGAGAAAATAAGTAAAATAATACATTACTCCCAAAAGGTAAATGTACAGAATCTCACCATGGACAACTTGAGAACCACTAAATATCATAGTGTTTTTGTATTCACAAGTAAATTGCAAATAGAAATTCTAGAAACCAACATAAGATTGCTAAAACAAACCCATGTGACAAGACTACTTGAAAACCATATGTATTTAAAATAAATATTAAAAATGATATTCTACTTGAATGATGGTATAATTATGCAAGAGGCAATCTTGGTAAGCTACCAACAAAAAATTGCAATCAATGAATGATGATATAATTTACATTTTTCCTCTAAAGATGACATAGTTGAAGGAAAATATTAATGTAGTACATCTATATTTATAACAAGATGTTTTGGAGTTCAATTTAAACGGCAAACATATATTCTATTTAAGAACAAAGGTAGTAGTACTCTGCTAGCCCGTGCGGGCGCACGGTTTGATGACTAGTTGATCATAATAGACAGTAGGAATGAAAGCAGCAGAGGACGAGGGAGGATAACACATGTAGTTGGCTAGCCATGCTATGCTAATTAAATATTTCAAGATGTCCAGCTCAGCTCCAGGAGCGGGTGGTGTGTTGAGTAGCAGGAATCAGGTACTTGATAAGCCGTGGACATATATTGTCTCTTATTGGAAGGTGATCATGTCTGCAATTTTTTGAGAGAAAACTCAGATTCTACCTGATGGCCACTTGGTTCAGTTGCCTGATAAATTGATAACAATGGAGAAATGAAAGCGGTGGTCGCAGCAACCATGTACTGATAGTCATGTTTCTTTGAATGCTCAGTTATTCGACTGATGTAATTCTGCTTCTTTGTACTGTTGCAAGCTGGGTTTAGTTTCAAAAGGTCCTCTTTATAACCATCTTGTACATTTATATTGGTGCCATTGCATGAATTCAGTTTAGATATTATTCCATTTTCCCCATGTCTGTGATCCACGTCTTCAGAAATATAATGAGATTCATATTGCAAGATTTATTAATGCATTTTATTATTTTGCAGCCCACCTCTCACGTCTGCTCTTGGCATGGGGTCTCGGCTATAACAGCAATGGAACCTACAGATTGTTGCCACATGGCGCTCGGCGAGATCACATGTTGATGAGTGCTACTTGTAGCTTGCGTTGGTATTTCCCCGAAGAGGAAGGGATGATGCAGCATAGTAGAGATAAGTATTTCCCTCGATTATGAAACCAAGGTTATCGAACCAGTAGGAGAACCAAGCAACACAACGTAATCAGTACCTGCACACAAACAACAAATCCTTGCACCCAACGTGAACGAGAGGTTGTCAATCTCCCGGCAGTAGATTGCAAGATTAAAACGGTACCAGGTTCTCCTGGCCTCTTTCACCTGCAAAACCCCTTGCTTCTATCCTCTATTTGCTATCTAGGAAAAAATATCAAAGAAAAGCATGTTTGATTCTGTAGCCATCAGCTCTCTCGGGTGCTCATCTAATTGTTGTATTTGTGTGTTATACAGTTGCCATGCAAGAGAAGCCTCTACATCATGTTGCAGTTGTCTTGTCTGGGGTGTTGCTTTGATTCAGAAAAATCAAGATCGAGAAGCACATTGTGACCACCATAAACGGATCGGTCAACATCTTCCTCCATCCATTCTACAACATTAGATGTTCAAATGGCACTGCAGGACATTCAGCCATGCATTGATTACTATTTTTTTCTGGACCATTCTTTTGAGGCATTTCATTTGATATAAAAAAAAGATACATTGCTTCTCCCTACCATGTGTCAACTATTTACAAAGCACATCTAGGTGTGCCATCATACTATAGCCTATGCATGTTTGATATAATATGATTTTGTTGTGCATGATTTGTTTACAACTTATTTGTACCAGCAAGATTTGGAGATTGGAAAAATAACTAATCATAATTACCAAACATATATCATGTGTAGTACTTACTATTTTATGCCTGCAAAATGTATAAGTATATTTATTATAAAATTGGAATAAAACATATATAAATATCTAGCCCGTGCAGGTGCACGGGTTGATGATTAGTCTCTACTCCTAATGGAGGAGTTGGTAGCCTTGTATGGTTTATTTTAGTCCGGTTTTATTTCCTCTCACCTCCCACCACCCCTCCCATTGGTTTTTTCTCCTTACTAAAAAACCAAATCCCATTAAAGGGGAAGATCATGTTTCGTGCTTGCTTTGGCAGGTGCTGATTCATTTCAATTACGTAAATAATTGATAATTATGAATTCAGAAATCGCACCATATATGTGCGATCACCTTCCTAAAATATAGACATAATATTTTCTCAATAACCTTCCAAAACAAAATGAGATAATCATAAATAACAAATCATTAATCCTGCGCACTATGCCAATTATTATTATCATTACCTCTACTATAAATTGACAATCATAAGTTTTCTAATATAACAAAAATTACATATATTTTTTCTTATGGGTGTACGCATCCGCGCGGCCCTGCGGAAGGACGCCGTGCGCAACACCATGGACAATGCCAGGGTGTTGATTACAGTGTCGAGGATGGTCGTGGTGGAAGGTGGGTCGTCGAACCGCCACGTACATGAATTCAAAGACGCGGTCATATTATATTTCTTGCCAGTGATATAGAGAGCCAGACATGCTACATTTTCAAATCAATTACATCCATTCAAATGTCAAGATGTTTTTTTTAGGAAATGTACCCTATAGTCGTTAGTTGTTGTTGTTCGCGGCAACCATTTATGCGAAAATATTTTAGAAACCGAGCGTTGAATCAATTACGAATTCAAACCATTAATGCAATTAATTAACTAGATAGTTAATTACATATACAATTAATTAGCTCTATTTATATAGGAATTCTTTTTCGCACCAAATCAATTTGAAAACTGAGTCATTGATGCAATTAATTAATTCGGTAGACACTTAATTATGCCTACAGATAATTAGAAGTAGAGATTTTCCCCAATTAGGCTGATAATTAAATGATTTGGTTGACAGTTAATTAGGCACGTAAACAATTAGGTTGGCTGTTAACTATGTGTGTAATTAAATAATTAAGCAAGCAATTCATCACGCTGAATCACTTTAAAAGCGCTCGTCGGCAAGGACGATCAATTGGCTCTTAGCGACATGGCCAAGCACCGCTTGCCAACATGGACAACAACCACCATGCGCTCGCGACATGGGCGACCTAGCATTCATCATGATGGATGACGACCATGTTCTAGAGGATGTCCACACGCTGACAACTGCCGAAACATCCGCGGGTGAGGACAACACGTACATTCGCCAGGTGGTTCATCTATAGTTAAAAGGGAGAGTGTTCCAAAAATAAAAAGTAAAAAAGAACTTGTCATGGTCCTAGAATAATTGCTTGTAAATAGTTGCACCAAAGCATCCATGCATCATGTTTAATTTCACTTAAGTCTGAAATGGGAATTTAACAAACCCTGGGACCACTTTGAACTACTAGGATCAATTAAAAAATATTTGCATGAACCCAAAATGCCTTTAGAAAAGTTCATAATTTTTGATAAAGTTGAAAACCTCTGCCAAAAATGATGGACACGTTTCTTGGACATTTCTGGATGTTTGAATTAATTCGTATTGTATCTGAATTGGAGCATTTAATTTCTATAAATATTTTAAATGCTCCAATAATTGTGAGAAACTTCTGAAGAGCTCTGGATTAATCCAAATAGCTCACACAAAAATAATCAGAAGCAATAAATTGATTTAGTATTTTTCCTAAAGCAAAACAAATAACAGAAAGAGAAAACAAAAACAGAGAGAGAAAGACTACCTGACGCTCACCTGCAGCCCACCTGGCCGCTCCAGCCCAAATCCCCGACACCTGTCGTCTTCCTCCTTGCGCCAGTAGGCAGAGCGCGTGGCCGCCGCGCGCGCACACGCGCCTGGCAACCTCCTGCCTGCCGCCGAGCGCCTCGATGCGTGGATAGACCCCTCGTTGTCGTCCGCATCTAGCCGACCCCCTCACTCTCCCTCTCGTTCTCTCCCTCGCCCGCTCCGCGCCATGGCCGAAGCCACCGCGCGCTCGTCGCCGCCGTTCGCGCAGACACAGCCGCCGACTCAGCTATCCGCCGTGTCCAGAAGATTCAACGCAGCCTCCTCTGCCTCTTCGTCTACGCACGCATCGCCGGACGCACCACAGCTTCGCCATCGCCATCGTCTTTGAGCTTCGGCACCGGCGCTCGCGTTCGTCGATTCGCCGGCTACAGGACATTCCCGAGCTCGCTGCCGACGTCGTTGGATTCGCTGTGAGCTCCGTCATGTTTGTCCTCTCTTTCCCTCGCCGTATCCGAGCTCTAGGTCGTAGTTACACCGTGGCCGTGAGCTTCTCGCCGCCGGCCATGACGCAGCCGCGGCCACAGCCGACGAGGCTCACGTCCCAGCACTTCACCGCGCTCATAGTTGAAGAGGACTCTCACTTTGTTGAAAAGGAATCTCTATTTCTCGTGGCACATGGTTTATCTCGTGTGGAGCTGGTCTTGATAAGCGGTTCTGGATCTGTTATACGTCCTTCTGTACATTCCTAGGCATTTGTGTACGGAATAAACGTTTCACCTAGGTATGTCAGAATTGTTATCTTTACCTTTGTCGTACATGTAAAGAATTGCGTGTGTCTTGGTGTTAGTCGAACCAAGGAAGTTAGAGCAAATTCAACGGGCCTGCCGCTTTTTGTCCATTTTTTGTCCGTTTGGATTGGTCAAGAGGACACGAACATCCGCAACTGCGTTTGTATCGGCGCGTGTGGCTAACGCTGGCCCGACACATTTTTTGACAGCGCGGGAAAAAAGCATGCAATAATTATACATTAAGCCGGCCACGAAGGTCGACGAGAGTCCACGTATCCACATTATCATTAATAAAAACTAAAACATAAACTAAACTACGAGGTGGCGCACTGCCCTAGGCATCGGCGTCGTCATCCTCGGGGCCCGTGAGGTCGACGAGCGTCGGCGCAGGGCCGGCCCAGAAGAATGCCGAGTTCAAGAGGGCGTTCATGTCGGGTGCGGGTTGTGCCGGAGCCGGCGCCGACACGGGTTGTGCGGCCGCCTGTGCCGCCACGGCCTGGCGTGCCTCTTCTTCGGTCTGGCGCGCATCCTCCTCGACGTCGCCCTCGAGCATCTCAAGGTACTCGCCGTCGCGGCGATCGTCGGCCAGCCGGATGTGGCGCCAGTGCTCGAGGTACGCCGCCTCCTGCGCCGGCGTCGCCCCCACCCAGACCGGCGGCGCACTGACCCACTCGCGCACTATTCCCGTCCAGGAGTAGCGCTCGATGGGCTCCGGCTCTGGCGCCGGCTCGACTTTCACAGGGGACGGCGGGGTCACCGGCGGCAGGACGCAGTTGCCCGCCACGGAGAGGGCCATGGCGTGCGCCATGGCCGCCTCGTACGCCGCCTCCTCTTCCTCTGCCGCCGCCGCCCTGCGCCGCTCGTCGTCCTCGCTCTCCCGATAGACCGCCGCAAGGGCAGCCTGGTAGGCGGCCTCCGCCACCTGGTCCTCCTCGCGGACAACGAGCAGGCACGGTGGCACAGTGCGGTCGACCTCACAGTTGCTGTAGTAGAAGTCAGGAGAGTTGCACCACCAGGTGATCGTCCATGGGTTCTGGCGTAACCGGCAAGACTATATAATTACTCCTACAACAACAACAACAACAACAACAACAAGGAGTAATACTACTTGGAAGGAGTGGTCCCAACGTGACGTTGCATGCAACTTGCAAGTTTTCCTGTCTTCAGTCTTCACGTGGAGAATTACTCCTTGCAAGCTAGGGATCCAACTTAGACACATTACCAAAATCAGATAACCCTAAAACGCATAGGCGCGATGCATTAACTCCTCGCCTTGTTTTCAATTTTTTTGCCATGAAAAAACAAATCAATCAGTAGGGGACGTCGGGTGTATGCCTTCAATGACTCGAGACTATCTAGCACAACATGCATTGCTCAGGTCTCCACATGCAATGGTATTAATTAGCAAATAAACATCAATTTCTCTCGTTTTCCCCTCCGAGTTTGTCAGGGTGCATTTTTTGACAAAGGGAATATATTAATATCGCGGAGATACCAATTACACCCGGCCTCTGCAACAATGCAATATCGTAAAGAGATTACAGATGCACACAGCCAAAAACAATAAGAAGAAGACAAAAAAGATCTCGCAACAGTGATCAATTCGTCTAGCTGCAGCACGAACCACCACCTAGACAACACCCGAAGTCCTATTTCTTCAAAAGCGACGCCTCCAAGAAAGAAACAGTGTAGAAACACCGTCATCGCCCGATCCTAGATCTTAGGTTTTCACCCTGGAGAAGATCTGCGCTCTCAAAACAATGCCTTCAACAAGGTCACTGCCAGGCACAACCAATTAAGGCCAGACCTTGGGCTTTCACCCTGAAAATTAAGACTCTGTACTCCGCTTGTGTTGTCGCCCCCAGTTGCCGATGCCGCTGCCACAAGTCATGAATCAACAAGCAAGGTCCTCATCGCCGCGAACACTCAATCCGCTATTACAAGACCTCAGACCTTAGCCACCATGACGTTCTCTATCACTGTCTTCACCAT
Organism: Aegilops longissima; assembly: GCA_021605205.1. Taxonomy (NCBI): domain Eukaryota; kingdom Viridiplantae; phylum Streptophyta; class Magnoliopsida; order Poales; family Poaceae; genus Aegilops; species Aegilops longissima. The sequence goes on along the minus strand of JAHIAM010006564.1, from coordinate 1,038,472 downwards.
GGAAATCGAAATACCGACATGTCTTATGCTGTCAACACACAATGAAGCTTCGCGTCACAATCTCCTGAGGCCACTCGGCCTGAAATAGGGGTGCACACGACCGAACCCATCCGATTCAGAAATCTATAGGCGTCAAGTACCCAATGAAGATCTCCAGCGGAGCATTCCGGAACTCGTCAATAGCCAGATCCATGACGGTTGGCGACCGGCAGAACACCATCTTAGAGCAAAAAGAACCAAAGGGTTGCGCCACCCGCCGACTCCCAACAGTAGGCCGAAGATCTTAGTGGGCACCACCGCAACCACCTGTACGACGCGGAGATGAGTAGCTGAGCCACATCGAGTCCCCAGAAACAGATGCCATGCTGCCCTCGCGGCCAGACCGGCAGTCGTGGTCGCCGGAAAAATCCGGGGCCGCCGCCCCGGTGCCCATCTTCGCCGTAAGAAGAACCATGCCGTCCAGGGCCGCCATGGAGCTCCAGGCAGAGATCTCGCAACGCGAGAGGGATGGGGTCCCCGCTGCCATTAGTCACGCATGGAAGATTTGGACCCGCCATCACTACAAGAAATATGTCAACTAGTGACCTTTTGTCAGTGACCCTGGAAGAATTGGTCATAAATTTATGACCATTTTAGACCAATTGGTCAAAAGCTGTCTGGGGGGCTCCAAACCCTAAACCATAATGACCATTTAGGTCAGAAAGGTCGTAATTTCATTAGAGGAAATGGTCGTAAAGCGGGCAACATTGTCCACTGTCTCATGCCTAGCTGATAACGGCCAATATAAAATGGTCACTACTCTTGAGTTTGAATGCATTATGATGATTAGGCAGCCATCTCAGCAACCTCGCTTATGTGTCACTGTCTAGGTGTCATTTTTGCTTAAATGTTAGTATTCAACAGACAGACAGGGCACACACTGTCAGGCGGGACCCATTTGACAGGCGGGGCCGAGCGCTTAATTCGCCCAAAAAAGATGCGGCCGCTGGGACTCGAATCCAGGACCGAGCGTTGGCTTAGCTCACTCGCTACCACAGAGCTAGACAGGGACTATCGCTCACATATGGGAATTTAGCTATACATTATATGAAACCACAGCTCTCTCGTATCAGTGACAAGTGGGACATTCCGACCAGGTGGCATCGAAAAGAGCAACACTTAGCGTTTTTCTAGGTCTTCCAACAAGGTGGCGGTGGGAGGCGGGCAGAAGCAACCAGCAGGGGCATGGACGAGGGCGGCGCCGACAGTGGCGGGCGGTGGGCGGAGGCAACCAGCGGTGGCGGCGGGCGAGGCGGGGCGGCGGCCGATGCGACCAGCGGGGCCGCTCGCCTTGCCCTCGACCTCGCCGCAGGTGACCTCGCCCACGGCCTGGAGGTGAGGTAGGGGCGTCAGAGTGGAGGCGAAGCGACCAGCAGGGGCGGGGGCGTGGGCGGTGACCGCTGATGGTGGTGCAGGGGCCGCTCGCCTTGACCACGATAGGAATGGCGACCTCGCCGCTCGCCTCGCCCACGACAGGAACGGCGACCTCGCCCACGCATGGGGGACTCGCCGCTGCTGAGTGATACGTATCCAACGTATCTACTTTTCCAAACACTTTTGCCCTTGTTTTGGACTCTAACTTGCATGATTTGAATGAAACTAACCCGGACTGACGCTGTTTTCAGCAGAACTGCCATGATTTTGTTTTATGTGTAGAAAAGAAAAGTTCTCGGAATGTCCTGGAAATCCACGGAGGCACTTTTTGGAATTAATAAGAATTTTTGGTGAAAGAATTAGTGCCAGGGGGCCCACGGCCTGTCCACGAGATAGGGGGCGCCCCCTAGGGCGCGCCCCCCTATCTCGTGGGCCCCCTGGACCTCCTCCGGCCTCAACTCCAACTCCATATATTTTGTCTCGGGGAGAAAAAAAGAAGAAAGTTTCATCGCGTTTCACGACACGGAGCCGCCGCCAAGCCCTAATCTCTCTCAGGAGGGCTGATCTGGAGTCCGTTCGGGGCTCCGGAGAGGGGGATTCGTCGCCGTCGTCATCATCAACCATCCTCCATCACCAATTTCATGATGCTCACTGCCGTGCGTGAGTAATTCCATCGTAGGCTTGCTGGACGGTGATGAGTTGGATGAGATTTATCATGTAATCGAGTTAGTTTTGTTAGGGTTTGATCCCTAGTATCCACTATGTTCTGAGATTGGTGTTGCTATGACTTTGCTATGCTTAATGCTTGTCACTAGGGCACGAGTGCCATGATTTCAGATCTGAACCTATTATGTTTTCATGAATATATGTGAGTTCTTGATCCTATCTTGCAAATCTATAGTCACCTACTATGTGTTATGATCTGGCAACCCCGAAGTGACAATAATCGGGACCACTCCCGGCGATGACCGTAGTTTGAGGAGTTCATGTATTCACTATGTGTTAATGCTATGGTCTGGTACTCTATTAAAAGGAGGCCTTAATATCCCTTAGTTTCCGTAAGGACCCCACTGCAACGGGAGGGTAGGACAAAAGACGTCATACAAGTTCTTTTCCATAAGCACGTATGACTATTTACGGAATACATGCCTACATTACATTGATGAATTGGAGCTAGTTCTATATCACCCTATGTTATAACTATTGCATGAGGAATCGCATCCGCATAATTATCCATCACGATCCATTGCCTCGAGCTTTTTACATATTGTTCTTCGCTTATTTACTTTTCCGCTGCTCTCATTATAACTACTACAAAACCCAAAAACATTTATCTTTATTTTTGCTATCTGTTACCTTTATTATCATACCACTTTTGCTACTAAACACTTTGCTGCAGATACTAAGTTATCCAGGTGTGGTTGAATTGACAACTCAACTGCCAATACTCAAGAATATTCTTTGGCTCCCCTTGTGTCGAATCGATAAATTTGTGTTGAATACTCTACCCTCGAAAGCTGTTGCGATCCCCTATACTTGTGGGTTATCAAGACTAATTTCTGGCGCCGTTGCCGGGGAGCATAGCTCTTTTCTCTGAGTCACTTGGGATTTATATCTGTTGATCACTATGAAGAACTTGAAAGACGATCTAACTACTATTTTTCCCTCAACTACGAGGGGAGGTAAGGAACTGCCATCTAGCTCTGCATTAGATTCTCCTTCCGTTATTAGTAGGCTTGCGACACCTAAACCTACTACTGCTATGAATTCTAATATGTCGCATGTTATTGATGATGCCACTTCTGCTATGAATGATGAAACTACTTCTGTGCGTGATACTACTTTGCCATTAGGTGAATTTCTAGATGAACAACTGCTAGAGTTAGGGGGAATGAAATTACTGGAGATCCTATTACTAATGATAGTGATGATGAAGGTCCCCCCAATGATTATGTATTACTTGTTGTTCCTAAGGGTTATGTTATGAATGAAAAAGCTGCTATGGAAATTCGTCGTAAAAGGTTACGCCGATGCAAACTTTGACACTAATTCGGATTATTTTGAGTAGTAAACCGGATTCGTATAGTAGAACAGTTATTTGGAATAGCTCCAAATAGAGTGTGGTAGCTGCATCTAGGAGATGACATAGAGATTTGCAAAGCACACACGGACCTGAAAGATTCAGATACGTTGACTAATAACCTCTCTCACAAGCGAGATATGATCAAACCCCATGGGTGTTGATTCCTTACAATCACATAGTGATGTGAACTAGATTATTGACTCTAGTGCAAGTGGGAGACTGTTGGAAATATGCCCTAGAGGCAATAATAAAATGGTTATTATTGTATTTCCTTGTTCATGATTATTGTCTATTATTCATGCTGAAAGTGCTAGTTATCGACTAGAGGGGGGTGAATAGGCGATTTTTTGGAAAGTCTTCAAAACACGGATGTTTCAAAGACAAACAATATAAATGACCTAATTGATATGCAGCGGAAGGTAAACTACAACAAGCAAACCATAGTCAAGTATGCAATAACGTGAAAGTACAAGACTAATAGCAGCTTGGTAGTAAGGATCAAGATGGAAGATAGTGAGAAGCCAATCAACAAAAGTAGTCAAGCAATGAAGTCAAATAGGTATGATAGATAGGCAATGACTTCACGAAGAAAACTCTAAGTAAAGAGAGGGAGAAGATAGAACCAGTCACTTGTTGAAGACACAGGATTTGTTGGACCAGTTCCATTCTTTGTGACAACTGTACATCTGGTTAGGAGGCTGAGATTCAACTCAAAGACCGCGCCTTCACCTTATTCCCTTGAGCTAAGGACACACAGTCCTCGCCCAATCACTCTGTAAGTCTTCAAGGTAGACTTCTGAACCTTCACATACTGCGTTCACCGGCAATCCACAATGACTCTTGGATGCTCAGAACGCGACGCCTAACCGGCCGGAGGATTCACAGTCCTCAAGTGTAATAAGTCTTCAGGTCACATGCATGTAAAGACTTGATGATGCCCAACACTCTTTGGCTCGGGTGTTTGGGCTTTGTCCTCGCAAGGATTTCTCTCTCTCAAAGGCTTCGAGGTGGGTTGCTCTCAAACGACAAAAGCTGTGTACTAACTCTGAGGAGCCACCAATTTATGGTGTAGGGGGTGGGCTATTTATAGCCACTAGGAAACCCGACCTGTTATGTCCGAAATGACCCTGGGTCACTAAGGAACTGACACGTGTTCCAACGGCCAGATTTCAAACACACACGGCAACTTTACTTGGGCTACAAGCAAAGCTGACTCATCAAGCTCTGGATAAGTTCTGCTCTCATTGTCTTCGCTCGAAGACATAGGATTTGGGTTGAGCATCACTTGACCATTCGACTATGATCACTTGGACCCCACTTAACAGTACGGTGGTTCCTATGACTCAACAAACAAGAAAAGGAAACAACGAAACGACACAGTCTTCGCGCTCCATAGTCTTCACTCAATGTCTTCTCATGTCATAGTCTTCAAATGTGAATATCTTCACATACCACCATTGTCGTCAATGTCTTCATACAATTTTAGGGGTCATCTCCGGTAGGTAAACCGAATCAATGAGGGACACTACCTGCGTTATCCTGCAATTCTCACAAACGCATTAGTCCCTCAACCACATTTGTCGTTAATACTCCAAAACCAACTAGGGGTGGCACTAGATGCACTTACACATGCTATAATTGTATTGACCGGAAACCGCAATACATGTGTGAATACATAGACCACAACATGTCCCTAGTGAGCCTCTAGTCGACTAGCTCGTTGATCAACAGATGGTCATGGTTTCCTGACCATGGACATTGGATTTCATTGATAACGGGATCACATCATTACGAGAATGATGTGATGGACAAGACCCAATCCTAAGCATAGCACAAGATCGTGTAGTTCGTTTGCGAAAGCTTTTCTAATGTCAAGTATCATTTCCTTAGACCATGAGATTGTGTAACTCCCTGATACCATAGGAGTGCTTTGGGTGTACCAAACGTCACAACATAACTGGGTGACTATAAAGGTGCACTACAGGTATCTCCGAAAGTGTTTGTTGGGTTGGCATGAATCGAGACTGGGATTTGTCACTCCGTATGACGGAGAGGTATCTCTGGGCCCACTCGGTAATGCATCATCATAATGAGCTCAATGTGACTAAGTGGTTAGTCACGGGATCATGCATTACGGAACAAGTAAAGTGACTTGCCGGTAATGAGATTGAACGAGGTATTGGGATACCGACGATCGAATCTCGGGCAAGTAACATACCGATTGACAAAGAGAATTGTATACGGGATTGATTGAATCCCCGACATCGTGGTTCATCCGATGAGATCATCGTGGAACATGTGGGAGCCAACATGGGTATCCAGATCCTGCTGTTGGTTATTGGCCGGAGAACGTCTCGGTCATGTCTGCATGGTTCCCGAACCCGTAGGGTCTACACACTTAAGGTTCGGTGACGCTAGAGTTGTTATGGGAAATAGTATGTGGTTACCGAAGGTAGTTCGGAGTCCCGGATGAGATCCCGGACATGATGAGGAGCTCCAGAATGGTCCGGAGGTGAAGATCGGTATATTGGACGAAGGGTATTGGAGTCCGGAATTGTTCCGGGGGTACCATGGTGATGACCAGCGTGTCCGAAAGGGGTTTCATAGGCCCCGGCAAGCGTTGGGGGGCCTTATGGGCCAAGGGGAGAGGGCACATCAGCCCACTAAGGGGCTGAGCGCCCCTCCCACCCCATCTCACGTAACCAGGAGAGGTGGGGGTGCCACTCCTAGGGCAGCCGCCCCTCCCGGCTTGGGGGGCAAGTTTCCTAGGTGGTGGGGGCACCCAAACCCATCTAGGGTTTCCCCTGTGGCCGCCGCCCCTCCCCTAGGGAACCCTAGGGCGCCTCCCCTCCTCCCTTTCCCCTATATATAGTGAGGGAGAGAGAGGGTAGCCGCACCCTTCCCCTGGCGCAGCCCTCTCCCTCCTCCAACATCTTCCTCTTCCTCCGTAGTGCTTGGCGAAGCCCTGCCGGAGAACCACGAGCTCCATCACCACCACGCCGTCGTGCTGTCGGAGTTCTCCCTCAACTTCTCCTCTCCCCTTGCTGGATCAAGAAGGAGGAGACGTCCCCGGGCTGTACGTGTGTTGAACGCGGAGGCACCGTTGTTCGGTGCTTAGATCGGATTCGGCCGCGATCTGAATCGCTTCGTGAACGACTCCACCGACCGCGTTCTTGTAACGCTTCCGCTTAGCGATCTTCAAGGGTATGAAGATGCACTCCCTCTCTCTCTCGTTGCTAGTCTCTCCATAGATTGATCTTGGTGATGCGTAGAAAATTTTGAATTTCTGCTATGTTACCCAACAGATAAGTCATTATGTTTCATGGCTTGAGGATCTTCATACTGTCAAGACAAATTTTCTTCCTGCACTTATAAGTGTTAGTACTCAAAACATACGACCAATAGTGATCGTATTGAACTACGGTCACATCTATTTAGGAATGATGGTAAGATTTTTACTATTTGTCCTCAGTGCATCTTTTGCATACATAATGTTTTTGCTAAACTTTCATTGCTAAGTATATTAATTAAGTACTATACGATGTTCTTCAACAGGGACTCCCGATGACAGTTGTGCCTCAGGGGATCGAGACTAAAGGTCGCATGTCAATTGTTAGCTTACGGCCAAGATATCCTGCATTGCACATGAGTGCATTCAGGATTTCTAGAAACGATGAATGCTTAATAGTGAAAGATTGGAGGAAAATTGTTAACGATTGCAGAGAAGTACTAGGGGGCATCAATGAGAAGCGCAGCCCACGATTAGGAGACAGGTTCATCTGCATGCTCCAGTATGATGAATCAGGAGAGCTATACATGTTCTATGCTATTTTACCCGAGAGAGAGAGTAGCAGGAGTGATTTAGCTAGTTCATGCTCTTAGTACTTGTCCTTTCATATCCGTGTTCTTCGTTCTGAACTTAATCTCAAAGAGTGATTTGCCTGTGTGGTGTTATATATGAATGCTTATAATATATCATGACAATCATGTTGAACTCGATGATATTTTTGCTTCTGGTACAAGTGAATGTTTCTTCTTTAAGCTACTGTTGGTGGTGATTAGATAGCGGTAATGACTATGATGATTAAATAGTGATAATGACGACTACGATGATTTTTAGCTAGCTAGCTAGAGTATATATACTCATGTTGATGATATGATGCAAGAATTTTTATATGATGATGAGTTATTATATCATTTAATGAAAGAAACCGCAGATTAGTTTCAGCTGGATGGATCCTACCTAAGTGATCAAGTATATATATGCCATATCCATATATATTATACTTGATCACCTAATTAGGTGATCAAGTATAATATGAATATTGCATATACTTGATCACTTAGCTAGTAGCTATATATCCAATGCATCCAGTCGAAACTAATCCGCGGTACTTTCACCTAATGATTTAACAACTCATTATAATGTAAAACAATCACTAAATTAAATTGAAAACACAAAATTAAAACAAAAATAAAAAAAACACAAACATTTAGTGCCGGTTGATGTTACCAAGCGGTACTACTGTCCTACACGCACCCGGGCCTGGCTCGTGCCACATGGTGGCTCTTTAGCGCCGGTTCGTGACGAACCGGTACTAAAGGGGATGGACCTTTAGTCCCCACTCTTTAGTGCCGGTTGGTGAACCGGCACTAAAGGCCCATTCTGCGCTAGTGTAATGTAAAATGTTATACATTTTTGTCATCGCAAAACCTAAAACTTCATAAACTACTTTGTATGTTCGCTTTTGATTGTTTTTTATGCATTATGCTATACTAAATTTATACTTTATGTCATGGCAAAATGTTATACTCTGCAGCATGGCAACTTTGTGTGCATTTTTTTTTGTTAGGGACAAATTTTCTATGCTCTACGGTATGGAAATTTCACAATATATAACATGTCAATTTTTTTCGCCCAAATCATGAAGTTTACTTTGGGACAGTGTCGCTCTGATGCCAGGTTGTCTTGTGCTCGTGGGAATCAAGCTACTGAGCGTCATGGTGAGGTACGTCTTGAGCGAACGATCCTTGCCTTTTTTTTTATAATTGAGTGAAAGATCCTTGCTGAGGGAAGCGTCACGCTAATAAGGTACTCCCTCCGATTCTTTTTACTCGGCATATAATATTGTGTCAAGTCAAACTTTGTAAAGTTCTACCAATTTTATATTTAAAAATATCAACAACTACAATACCAAATATACACAATATGAAACTACATTTTCATAATGAATCTAATGACATTGATTTGGTATTGTAAATGACAATGAAATTCTTCTGTTACTCGCATTCTTCAAACTCAAAATTGTGTATTCCTGTGGGCGCACTGCAGTGTGGCAAGGTGCAGGACCTGACGAGGTTGTCAAACTTTGTAATCATGATTTTAGCATTTGCTAAGCGAGTAATACAAGTTCATTCCCCCAAGGAAAAAGAAGAAGATCATACCTATAGGTATAAGTCCACGATCTTAGTATAATTGATTCACATCACATAAAGCATTTTGAAACAGGAGAGGGCTTGTTTCAGCCTGTCCTGACACCGGTGGTGACCAACCCACCAAACCAACAATTGCTACAAATCTGATCTCCGTAAGACACCGAAATTTCAAGGAAAAGCCCTTGATGCCGATTGACAGATACCCCATACATAAACATTACTCTCTCCCCAAGAGCCAAGAGAATGAATACTAATAGTGTAGGAGCTCATCCAATTAGATATGATATTACCCTACTTGCTACATCAAACTGGATTTAGATCAGTCATGCCGTCTGGCTGTTGTTATAACATATTTTATCCGGCATATAAAAATATTTACCCTACTTGCTAGTTGCTACTAATATTGGGGGCCGGCACACCACCTACCACGCTGCTAGGTACATCAGGTTAGATATACATAAATGATGTCATCTGATTGCTTACATTTCATCTTCCGCTTTCTTTCTTCTCTATTTCTTGCAAGAAAGCATGTAATCTTAATTGACAATCACAAAAAATGTATATGAGAAAGATTAGTGATGCAATATGATCTTCATCCACCACAATAGCAAATTGAGGTTGTTGGGTTACTAAATATAAAATATATAGAGTTAATTTCAGAAAACCATCACATTTGTGGTTAGGTTTGTAGAAAACAACCAGGTCGCTATTTTTTTTTTCAAAAGCCATTGTGTTTCTTGTAAACTTTTTACAAAAGCACTGATCAAGTAATTTTACCCATTTGATCACTTTTTGACAAGTGGAGCCGGATTGTAAGGAGCTGAATTAGAAAAATACATTCAGACACACAGCCCTGGATCTAACACGGAAATACAATCCAAACCCCATCCCCTGAAGGCGAACGAGTAGGAGTGCGCGGCGTACACCCTGGCCTTATGTTAAGCGCGGCCGCGCCGAAGCCGGGCACAAAATCTGGCGAGGCCTTTACCGCGGTGCTCCTTGAGGATGTCAAGGTGACCCGCCGAAGTTGGTGCCGCCGTCGTCGGCAAAGAAGAGCCTTCAGCCCACCGGTGTGTCAACGAGGAGCCGCCACGGGGCCTACCTCGGCCAGCATACTACCGCCGTCATTCGGCTAGCCAGCCACCACCGTTCACCAAGTCGGTGCCCTGACGCCCTCCTGGAGCTCCTCCTGTAGTCGTTCGTCGTGCTCACCGTTGTCGTTGCTGCTCCACATGTTTCCAAGGTAGGGGGAGGCTGATGGGAACGAAGCCGACGGAGGAGGAGCAAGTAGGATCTGGTCGGGGCGAGGCGCAAAATGTCTGGGAGTAGGATCTGGTTGGAGGAGGAAGCTAGTCTACTATAGTGAAGACTGAAGGTAGGAGCAGCAGCAAGACATCAAGATTAGACCAGAAGAAAAACATCTTCAACAAGCAAATGTGTCTTCTTCTTTATCCATTATTTAGTACACCCACCCACAAAGAAGCCTAGCCCGTATGCACATACAGAAGCCCCTAGTTATTCACAGGTACACACAAAACACAATAGTATTATCTATCCCAGATCTTGAAAGCATGGATAATTCCTTAAGCAAGTAAAATAAAATGTTTCAAGATATTTATGCTAACTCACAGTAGCAGCAGCAGCAGCACATCAAGATCTTGTACAGGGGTGAACTTGTTCAACACACACACATGAGGGCAATTAATTTACTAATTCTGAGAACTTGCACATCAAAAGATCTAAGAACTTAGAACAAAGCTTGTATGAAATTCCTATTGGACCAAGTGAGGTAACAATGGTGATGGTTACTACACTGGTACACAGGGGACTTAAATGGGGATCCGTCAAGTGGTATGTATCGTCTGAATGCCACATATGCGGGTTGGGATATTAAGTATCTTATGGTCTAAAGCTATGTAACTCAGGAACTATCTTATTGCCATATAGGTAGTATTCCTAGTTGGACTCAAGTATTAGGATGTGTAATAAATTTGGCAAGCTTGTGAGAAGCCTACTTGAGACTTTTAGCACTGCGTGGCATGGTATTCTAATATAAATGACCATCTCTAATTATTTTCCTGTTTCAAATCTCTGATATGGATAATTATTTGACAGGACAAGATTTTGTGAGAAAATAATTCAAGGACTATTGTCATTGTCTAAATTAATAATGACACTGGACGGCCGTCACAGCAACAAACTACGGAAACCGTACATTTTCTACAGTGCAATTTCTGGGAAGAGACCTACGGCTGCTTCCAATTGTATACACGTCTTTGGACAGGAATAATCATCTCGGTTGCCCTCGTGTTTTCTTGGAAGAGACCTCGTGTATTGATAATTGTCTAGCCTCCTGCACGACAATGCATGCTGACTGGTGTACATGAATGGACAAGAGAAGTACAGTAGATAGGGGTTATCAACGGACTGCTCCAGTTTAAGTCAATATATACTTCATGTGGACCATGGTACAGCTATCTCTTGTAAGTTTGGAAGCGTATCAACCTACTTGGTAGGCCGCTGATTGCATGTTTATATAGGATCAGAAAGCCCTTGATCACGGCATGTACAAGGCAAGACTTGGAGTACAAGATGACGAGAAGATAGCAACGAATCTTAACAGACTAGGAAGGTCGGTTTAGTCTTATCTCTGACTTAAACCAACCGTACAAGATATCTAGATGATTCTAGACTATTCTTAACAGCCCCTCTCAATCACACCTTGGTCAAGGTGAGATTGCGCCTGAAGTTCTCCAAGTCTCTCACAGGTAACGCCTTTGTGAAGCCGTCTGCAATCTGATCTTTGGATGACACAAACCTTATATCAAGAAGTTTGTTTGCCACTCTTTCTCTGACAAAATGATAGTCAATCTCAATATGCTTAGTACGAGCATGAAACACAGAATTAGCTGATAAATAAGTTGCTCCAAGATTGTCACACCACAGGCAAGGAATTTCTCTTGTAGGTACTCGAAGTTCTTTCAAGAGCGATTGTAACCAAATAATTTCTGCAGTAGCATTGGCCAAAGACTTGTACTCTGCTTCTGTACTAGATCTTGATACAGTAGCTTGTTTCCTGGCACTCCAGGATATCAGGTTTGGACCAAAGTATACTGCAAAACCTCCTGTGGATCTCCTGTCATCAACGTCACCCGCCCAGTCTGCATCTGAGAAGGCACTTAACAAAGAAGATGATGACCTCTTGTATGCTAATCCCGAGTTCATTGTATGCTTTATAAATCTGAGAATTCTTTTAGCTGCAGTCCAATGGACTGTTGTTGGTGCATGCAGATATTGACATATTTTGTTTACTGAGAAGGAAATATCTGGCCTTGTAATTGTCAAATACTGTAAAGCACCTACAATACTCCTATACCTTGTACTATCCTCTAGCCCAAGTGGTTCTCCGTCATGAGCTGATAATTTTTCAGTGCTAGACAAGGGTGTGGGTGCTGGCTTGCAGTCTTTCATACCCACCTTAGTTAGGAGATCCAAAGCATACTTTTCTTGTGTTAATACAATACCATCATTAATTTTCTTTACCTCTATTCCAAGGAAGAAGTGCAAATCTCCCAAGTCCTTCAGAGCAAAGGCTGAGCTCAAATCCTTCAACAATGCTGATATTGCTTCCTGAGAGGAGCTTGTCACAATAATGTCATCAACATAAATTAGAACAAATATAATCACCCCAGACTTATTGAATAAAAAGAGTGAGGTGTCAGCCTTTGAAGGAATAAATCCAAGATTCTGCAACTTTGAGCTCAAACGTGAGTACCATGCCCTTGGGGCTTGCTTAAGCCCATAAATGGCCTTGTCCAGCTTGCACACATGAAATGGCGAGTTTTTATCTTCATAACCTGGCGGTTGTCTCATATAAACATCCTCTTCCAGAACACCATGAAGGAACGCGTTCTGTACATCTAGCTGTCTCAAGCTCCAACCCCTGGATACAGCAATAGACAAAACAAGTCTAATAGTAGCAGCCTTAACCACTGGACTAAAAGTATCTTCATAATCTATACCGTATCGTTGCTTAAAGCCTTTAGCCACTAGTCTAGCTTTATATCTATCTATACTGCCATCAGATTTCTTTTTTACTCTATATACCCATTTACAATCTATAACATTTGTACCACTGTTTGCAGGAATAAGATGCCATGTCTTGTTTTTCATAAGTGCTAGATATTCCTCATCCATCGCTTTCCTCCATCTCGGATCACCCAAGGCTTCTTGAGTAGTTTGTGGCTCACCTGTTGAACAGAAGAAACCATATTTCATTCTGAAATTTTTTTCATACCTAACTGTACCATCAGAGGGAACCAGGGGCTTCATAATGCCTGACTGGAGCCGTGTACGCCCTCGAACTGGAGGTGATGGAGTTGAATCCTCATTTTCAGCATTTTCCGCAGAGGATCCCGCCGCCACAGAAGATCCCGTCGCTGTCCCGGGATCAGCGCGTGGGCTGGCAGCGCCCGTGCGCCCGCTGCGCGATGGAGACAGCACGGGGCCAGGCGCGGGACCAGGCGAGATCTGCTGCTCCGCTCGCTCAGGAGATCCTGCGGGATCGGGCGAGGTGGCAACCAGCCGATGGCTGCCGCTGCTGGTTGTTGAACGAGCCGACCCACACGGGATCCGCGGCTGCATGTGGCCCGTGGGCGTCGCTGCGGGCCCGGGTGACGTGACGGGCTGGCGTTGGCTGCCCCCGCTGCGGTCCGCTGTGTCTTGTGCAGGCGAGGCAGCACCTGATCCAGCGCCAGATTCAGCACGGGATCGCGCAACAGGATCGGCGCCAGATTGCGCACCTCTGTCCTCTAGCGCCACATGCGGTATGGAGTGATTTGGCTCCATATTTTCATCATGTTGTTCCAAATTTCCACCTGTATAACTGCCATCAAATCCTGCATCATCTGGTGAATTAGTATTACGAGACACTGCCATATTATTTAAATCACCTCCATTGTTGCCCTGATGATCAAAAGAATGTGTTGGAGCCAAATGATCAGGAAGAAGCAAAATTTCTTTGCGTAGCAGAGCTCCGGCGTTTGGATGGAGAGAAGCAAACGGAAAGACATTTTCATCAAAGACCACATCTCTAGAGATATAGATACGTCCGGTGGACACATCAAGACATTTTACTCCCTTGTGACGTGGGCTATAGCCTAAGAAAACACATTGTTTGGAGCGAAACGAAAGTTTCTTAGTGTTGTAAGGCCGAAGATTCGGCCAGCAAGCACAACCAAACACGCGAAGAGAATTGTAGTTAGGCTTTTTGTGAAAAAGGCGTTCGTAGGGGGTCTCAAAGTTGATGACACTACTTGGAAGTAGATTAATGAGATACGTGGCAGCGAGGAACGCTTCGTCCCAAAATTTTAGTGGCATATATGAGTTGGCAAGAAGAGCAAGACCAACTTCAACAATATGGCGGTGTTTTCTTTCAGCGGAGCCATTCTGCTGATGAGCATGTGGGCAAGAAACATGATGAGCAATACCAAGTTTCTGAAAAAAAGAGTTTAATTTCTCATATTCTCCGCCCCAATCAGATTGGACGGCGAGAATTTTTGAATCAAATTGACGTTCAACATGTGCTTGAAAATTTTGAAAAACTTCAAAGACATCAGATTTTTTCTTAATGAGATAAATCCATGAAAATTTGGTATAATCATCAACGAAGCTAACATAATATTTGTATCGACCAATAGAGAGGGGGGCATCGCCCCATACATCAGAAAAAATCAACTCAAGAGGTTTGGTAGATACACTGGTAGACACTGGATAAGGTAATTGGTGACTTTTTGCACGTTGGCATGAGTCACACACCGACTCACTATTTGACTCCCCATGATAAGAGAGTTTATTATTCCTAAGCACACGTTGAACTATTGAAAAAGATGGATGACCAAGCCGAGCATGCCACCGTGATGAAGATATCTTGATGACACCACATGCATGTTTATTTGACGTCCTAGATGAAATCAATGGATAGAGTCCTCCTCTACATCTGCCTCGATGCAGCACCCTCCCCGTGACCTGGTCCTTAATGAAAAAGAAATAGGGCCAAAATTCAACATAAACATGGTTGTCAAGGGTGAAGCGATGAACAGAAAGAAGGTTTTGCGAGGCAGTGGGAACATATAGGACTTGATTTAGACGAAATTGTTGATCTTTGGTTTTAACAATGGAGTGACCAATATGGCTAATGCTCATACCTGCACCATCAGCAGTGTGGACCTGATCACCTCCATGATACTTGTCACGGATGGTGAGCTTCTCAAGCTCACCGGTGATATGGTTCGTGGCGCCGCTGTCCGCATACCAGTTGGTATCTATCCCATACGAGTTTGTTGTGGCAGATGCGCCCACCTTCTCCTCTGGAAGGTAGTCCTCCGTGAACCTGTACCAGCACTCTATGGCAAGGTGTCCTGGCTTGCTGCAGATCTGGCACTGAGGCCGGTTGTCGTTGCGGAAACCGCCGCCATGAGGTCCTGGCCCTCCTGGTCCTCCTGGTCCGCCAGATCGCCCCCCCTTGTTGATGTTGTAGGAGGGAGGGGCGTTGCCGCTGGTGTAGCCACGGCCTTGGCCAGGGTTGCCACGGCCAGCACCTCGGCCACGCGAAGTCCCGCGGCCACGCTGATAGCCGCGCCCACGTGCTGCAGCGTTTGCAGAAGACTTGAAGCCACCATTGCCGCCGGAGCCATGGAACAACTCCACCCGCTGATCGAAGTTTGCCATCTACGAGTACAGGGCGTCGAGAGTAATTGGCTCAGTGCGGGCGTCAAGGGCAGATACCAGAGGATTGTAGTCGAGGTCGAGGCCGGCCAGGATGAAGGAGATGAGTTCGTCGTCTTCCATGGGTCTGCCGGCAGCCGCAAGCTCGTCGGCGAGCGACCGCATCCGGGCGAAGTAGACGGGAACAGACTGGTTGCCCTTCTGCGCGTTGGCGAGGGCGATGCGAAGATTGTTGATGCGGGAGCGGGACTGCGAAGAGAACATGTTCTTCAACGCAGTCCAGGCCGAGTGCGCCGACTCGACCGACACCATCTGCGTGAGGACCTCCTTGGAGACGGAATTCACCAGATAGGCGAGCACTTGCTGGTCCTGGGTGACCCAGGCCGCGTGCAGTGGGTTGGGGATGCTCGTAGGCTTGCCGTCCTTGTCAGCGGTAAACTTCTCTGGCTCGGCAGCGGATCCATCAAGGTATCCATAGAGGGAGGCGGCTCGGATCTGGGGAAGAAATTGAGTCTTCCACAGAAGGTAATTTTCACGAGTTAATTTCTCGGTGATTTGGCTGGTAAGTGGGTGTTGGAAATATGTCCTAGAGGTAATAATAAATTAGTTATTATTATATTTCCTTGTTCATGATAATCGTTTATTATTCATGCTATAATTGTATTGTCCGGAAATCATAATACATGTGTGAATACATAGACTACAATACGTCCCTAGTAAGCCTCTAGTAGACTAGCTCGTTGGTCAACAGATAGTCATGGTTTCCTGACTATGGACATCAGATGTCATTGACAACGGGATCACGTCATTAGGAGAATGACGTGATGGACAAGACCCAATCCTAAGCATAGCACAAAGATCGTGTAGTTCGTTTTGCTAGAGCTTTTCCAATGTCAAGTATCTCTTCCTTAGACCATGAGATCGTGCAATTCCCGGATACCGTAGGAGTGCTTTGGGTGTATCAAACGTCACAACGTAATCGGGTGACTATAAAGGTGCACTACAGGTATCTCCGAAAGTGACCATTGGGTTGACACGGATCGAGATCGGATTTGTCACTCCGGTGAGCGGAGAGGTATCTCTGGGCCCACTCGGTAGGACATCATCATAATGTGCACAATGTGACCAAGGGGTTGATCACGGGATGATGTGTTACGGAACGAGTAAAGAGACTTGCCGTAACGAGATTGAACAAGGTATCGGGATACCGACGATCGAATCTCGGGCAAGTACAATACCGTTAGACAAAGGGAATTGAATACGGATTGATTGAGTCCTTGACATCGTGGTTCATCCGATGAGATCATCGTGGAACATGTAGGAGCCAACATGGGTATCCAGATCCGCTGTTGGTTATTGACCGAGAACGTCTCGGTCATGTTCGCTTGTCTCCGAACCCGTAGGGTCTACACACTAAGGTTCGGTGGCGCTAAGGTTATAAAGGAAGCTTGTATGTGGTTACCGAATGTTGTTGAGTCCCGGATGAGATCCCGGACGTCACGAGGAGTTCGGAATGGTCCGGAGGTAAAGATTTATATATGGAAAGTTGTTGTTCGGTTCCGAAAAAGTTCGGGTTTTTCGGTATTGTACCGGAAGCTTCGGAAGGTTCGGAGGATTCGGAGGGTCGGAGGTCCGGAAAGTGTTCCACCACGTCCAATACAGTAGCATGGGCTGTAGGGGGCGCCCTAGCCTTAATGGGCTAGGGGCACCAGCCCCAAGGCCCATGCGCATGGGAAGGTAAAACCCTAAGGGGAGGCCTCCACTTGACTTGGGAGGCACTCCTCCCCTTAGCCGCCCCCCTAGATGGGATCTAGGGCTGGCCGCACCCTTTGGGTGGGGAAACCCTAAAGGGGCGCAGCCCCTTCCCCTATATATAGTTGAGGTTTGGGGCTGCCATACATGAGAACTTCTCCTCTCGTTGGCGCAGCCTGCATCTCTTCCTCCTCCTCTCCCCGGTGCTTGGCGATGCCTGCGGGATTGCCACGCCTCCATCACCACCATGCCGTTATGCTGCTGCTGGATGGAGTCTTCCTCAACCTCTCCTCTCTCCTTGCTGGATCAAGGCATGGGAGGCGTCACCGGGCTGTACGTGTGTTGAGCGCGGAGGTGCCGTCCGTTCGCACTTGATCATCGGTGATCTGAATCACGGCGATGCACGACTCCATCAACCCCGTTCACTTGAACGCTTCCGCATAGCGATCTACAAGGGTATGTAGATGCACTCTCCTTCCCTCGTTGCTAGTTTCTCCATAGATAGATCTTGGTGACACGTGGGAAAATTTTGAATTTCTGCTCGTTCCCCAACAAAGGCATCATGAGCTAGGTCTATTGCGTAGATTCTTTGCACGAGTAGAACACAAAGTAGTTGTGGGCGTTGATTTTGTTCAATTTGCTTACCGTTACTAGTCCAATCTTGTTTCGACGGTATTGTGGGATGAAGCGCCCGGACCGACCTTACGTACTCTTCGTGAGACAGGTTCCACCGGTGACATGCACTTGGTGCATAAGGTGGCTAGCGGTGCCGTCTCTCCACTTTAGTCGGAACGGATTCGATGAAAAGGGTCCTTATGAAGGGTAAATAGCAATTGGCATATCACGTTGTGGTTTTGCGTAGGTAGGAAACGTTCTTGCTAGAAACCCAAAGCAGCCACGTAAAACATGCAACAACAATTAGAGGACGTCTAACTTGTTTTTGCAGGGTATGCTATGTGATGTGATATGGCCAAAAAGGAATGTGATGAATATATGTGATGTATGAGATTGATCATGTTCTTGTAATAGGATTCACGACTTGCATGTCGATGAGTATGACAACCGGCAGGAGCCATAGGAGTTGTCTTTATTTATTGTATGACCTACGTGTCATTGAACAACGCCATGTAATTACTTTACGTTATTGCTAACCGGTAGCCATAGTAGTAGAAGTAATAGTTGGCGAGACAACTTCATGAGGACACGATGATGGAGATCATGATGATGGAGATCATGGTGTCATGCCGGTGACGATGATGATCATGGAGCCCCGAAGATGGAGATCAAAAGGAGCAAAATGATATTGGCCATATCATGTCACTATATAATTGCATGTGATGTTTATTATGTTTATGCATCTTGTTTACTTAGAACGACGGTAGTAAATAAGATGATCCCTTACACAAATTTCAAGAAGTGTTCTCCCCTGACTGTGCACCGTTGCTACAGTTCGTCGCTTCTAAGCACCACGTGATGATCGGGTGTGATGGATTCTTACGTTCACATACAACGGGTGTAAGACAGATTTACACAGCAAAAACACTTGGGGTTAACTTGACGAGCCTAGCATGTGCAGACATGGCCTCGGAACACGGAGACCGAAAGGTCGAGCATGAGTCGTATAGTAGATACGATCAACATGAAGATGTTCACCGATGATGACTAGTCCGTCTCACGTGTTGATCGGACACGGCCTAGTTGATTCGGATCATGTAATCACTTAGATAACCAGAGGGATGTTTATCTGAGTGGGAGTTCATAAGATGAACTTAATTATCCTGAACATAGTCAAAAGACCTTTTGCAAATTATGTCGTAAAGCTCGCGCTTTAGTTCCATTATTTAGATATGTTCCTAGAGAAAATATAGTTGAAAGTTGAAAGTAGCGATTATGCGGACAGTAGAAAGCTTATGTCCTTAATGCACCGCTCAGTGTGCTAAACCCCAAACGTCGTTTGTGGATGTTGCGAACATCGGACATACACGTTTTGATAACTACGTGATAGTTCAGTTAAACGGTTTAGAGTAGAGGCACCAAAGACGTTTTCGAAACGTCGCGGAACATATGAGATGTTTCGAGGACTGAAATTGGGATTTCAAGCTCGTGCCCACGTCAAAAGGTATGAGACCTCCGACGATTTTCTTAGCCTGCAAACTAAGGGAGAAAAGCTCAATCGTTGAGCTTGTGCTCAGATTGTCTGAGTGCAACAATCACTTGAATCGAGTGGGAGTTGATCTTCCAGATGAGATAGTGATGTTTCTCCATAGTCATTGCCACCAAGCTGCTAGAGCTTCGTGATGAACTATAACATATCAGGGATAAATATGATGATCCTTGAAGTATTCGCGATGTTTGACACCGCGAAAGTAGAAATCAAGAAGGAGCATCAATTGTTGATGGTTGGTGAAACCACTAGTTTCAAGAAGGGCAAGGGCAAGAAGGGACACTTCATGAAACGACAAATCAGTTGTTGCTCCAGTGAAGAAACCCAAGGTTGAACCCAAACCCGAGACTAAGTGCTTCTGTAATAAGGGGAACAGACACTGGAGCAGAACCACCCTAGATACTTGGTAGATGAGAAGGCTGGCAAGGTCGATAGAAGTATATTGGATATACATTATGTTAATGTGTACTTTACTAGTACTCCTAGTAGCACCAGGGTATTAGATACCGGTTCGGTTGCTAAGTGTTAGTAACTCGAAATAAAAGCTACGGAATAAAAGGAGACTAGCTAAAGGTGAGCTGACGATATGTGTTGAAATTGTTTCCAAGGTTGATATGATCAAACATCGCACGCTCCCTCTACCATCAAGATTAGTATTAAACCAGAATAATTATCATTTGGTGTTTGCGTTGAGCATAGACATGATTGGATTATGTCTATCGCAATACGGTTATTCATTTAAGGAGAATAATGGTTACTCTGTTTATTTGAATGATACCTTCAATGGTCTTGCACCTAAATAAATGGTTTATTGAATCTCGATCGTAGTGATACACATTTTCGTGCCAAAAGTATAAGATAGTAATGATAGTACCACTTACTTGTGGCACTGCCATGTAAGTCATATTGGTGTAAAACGCATGAAGAAGCTCCATGTTGATGGATCTTTGGACTCACTCATTTATGAAAAGTTTGAGACATGCGAACCATGTCTATTTGGTGTATATGCATGAAAAAACTCCATGCAGATGGATCATTTGGACTCACTTGATTTTGAATCACTTGAGATATGCAAAACATACCACATGGGCAAGATGACTGAAAAGCCTCGGTTTCAGTAAGATGGAACAAGGTAGCAACCTGTTGGAAGTAACACATTTTGATGTGTGCAGTCCAATGAGTGCTGAGGCATGCAGTGAATATCATTATGTTCTGACTTCACAGATGATTCGAGTATATGTTGAGTATATTTACTTGATGAAACACAAGTCTGAATTGTTGAATAGTTCAAGTAATTTCAGAATGAAATTGAAGATCTTCGTGACAAGAGGATAAAATGTCTGTGATGTGATCATAGAGATGGATGTCTGAGTTGCGAGTTTTGGCACACTATTAAGACATTGTGGAAATTGTTTCACAATTAATACCGCCTGGAACACCATAGTGTGATGGTGTGTCCGAACATCATAGTTGCACTCTATTGGATATGGTGCGTACCATGATGTCTCTTATCGAATTACCACTATCGTTCATGGGTTAGGCATTAGAGACAACCACACTCACTTAAATAGGGCACCACGTAATTCCGTTGAGACGACACCGTTTGGAGAAACCTAAGTTGTCGTTTCTTAAAAGTTTGGGGCTGCGACGCTTATGTGAAAAAGTTTCAGGTTGATAAGCTCGAACCCAAAGCGGATAAAATGTATCTTCATGGGACACCCAAAACGGTTGGGTATGCCTCCTAATTCAGATCCGAAAGCAATAGGGATTGTTTATTGAATCGGATCCTTTCTCGAGGAAAAGTTTGTCTCGGAAAGTTGAGTGGGAGGATGGTGGAGACTTGATGAGGTTATTGAACCATCACTTCAACTAGTGTGTAGCAGGGCACAGGAAGTTGTTCCTGTGGCGCCTACACCAATTGAAGTAGAAGCTTATGATAGTGATCATGAAGTTTCGGATCAAGTCACTACCGAACCTCGTAGGGTGACAAGGATGCGTACTACTTCAGAGTGATACGCAATCCTGTCTTGAAGGTCATGTTGCTAGACAACAATGAACCTACGGGCTATGGAGAAGTAATGGTGGGCCCAAATTCCGACAAATGGTTAGAAACCATGAAATCCGAGGTAGGATCCATGTATCATAACAAAGCATGGACTTTGGTGGACTTGCCCGATGATCGGCAAGCCATTGAAATAAATGGGTCTTTAAGAAGAAGACGGACGTGGACAGTAATAGCACTGTCTATGAAGCTCGACTTGTGGCAAAGAGTTTTTCACAAGTTCAAGGAGTTGACTACGATGAGATTCTCTCATTCGTAGCGATGCTTAAGTCCGTCGGAATCATGTTAGCATTAGCTGCATTTATGAAATCTAGCAGATGGATGTCAAAACGAGTTTCCTTACCAGTTTTCGTAAGGAAAGGTTGTATGTGATACAATCAGAAAGGTTTTGTCGATCCTAAGGATGCTAAAAGGTATGCTAGCACCAGCGATCCTTCTAAGGACTGGAGTAAGCATCTCGGAGTTGGAATGTGCACTTTGATAAGATGATCAAAGATTTTAGGTTTATACAAAGTTTATGAGAAACTTGTATTTCCAAAGAAGTGAGTGGGAGCACTATAGATTTTCTGATGAGTATATGTTGTTGACATATTGTTGATCAGAAATGATGTAGAATTTCTGGAAAGCATATAGGGTTGTTTGAAAAGTGTTTTTCAATAGAAAACCTGGATTAGGCTACTTGAACATTGAGCATCAAGATCTATGAGGATAGATCAAAAACCGCTTAATGGTACTTTCAAATGAGCACATACCTTGACATAATCTTGAAAGTGTTCAAGATGGATCAGTCAAAGAAGGAGTTCTTGCCTGAGTTGTAAGGTATGAAGTTAAGAGTTAAAAGCTCGACCACAGCAGAAAAGAGAGAAAGGACGAAAGTCGTCCCCTATGCTTGAGACGTAGGCTCTATAGTATGCTATGCTGTGTACCGCACCGGAAGTGTGCCATGCCATGAGTCAGTCAAGGGGTACAAGAATGATCCAGGAATGGGGATCATTGCACAGCGGTCAAAATTGTCCTTGGAGTAAATAAGGACATGTTTCTCGATTATGGAGGTGATAATGAGTTCGGCGTAAAGGGTTACGTCGATGCAAGCTTTAACACCTATCCGAGTGACTCTGAGAAGCAAACCGGATACGTATAGTGGAGCAACCATTTGGAATAGCTCCAAGTGGAGCGTGAGAGCAACATTTACAATATGACATAGAGAATTGCGAAGTACACACGGATCTGAAAAGGTTCAGACCCGTTGACTAAAACCTCTCTCACAAGCAAAACATGATCAAACCCCAGAACTCATTGAGACTTAATCACATGGTGATGTGAACTAGTTTAAGACACTAGTAAACTCTTTGGATGTTGGTCACATGGCGATGTGACCTATCAGTGTTAATCACATGGCGATGTGAACTAGATTATTGACTCTAGTGCAAGTGGGAGACTGTTGGAAATATGCCCTAGAGGCAATAATAAATTAGTTATTATTATATTTCCTTGTTCATGATAATCGTTTATTATTCATGCTATAATTGTATTGTCCGGAAATCGTAATACATGTGTGAATACATAGACTACAATACGTCCCTAGTAAGCCTCTAGTAGACTAGCTCGTTGGTCAACAGATAGTCATGGTTTCCTGACTATGGACATCAGATGTCATTGACAACGGGATCACGTCATTAGGAGAATGACGTGATGGACAAGACCCAATCCTAAGCATAGCACAAAGATCGTGTAGTTCGTTTTGCTAGAGCTTTTCCAATGTCAAGTATCTCTTCCTTAGACCATGAGATCGTGCAATTCCGGATACCGTAGGAGTGCTTTGGGTGTATCAAACGCGTCAACGTATCGGGTGACTATAAAGGTGCACTACAGGTATCTCCGAAAGTGACCATTGGGTTGACACGGATCGAGACTGGATTTGTCACTCCGGTGAGCGGAGAGGTATCTCTGGCCCACTCGGTAGGACATCATCATAATGTGCACAATGTGACCAAGGGGTTGATCACGGGATGATGTGTTACGGAACGAGTAAAGAGACTTGCGTAACGAGATTGAACAAGGTATCGGGATACCGACGATCGAATCTCGGGCAAGTACAATACCGTTAGACAAAGGGAATTGAATACGGATTGATTGAGTCCTTGACATCGTGGTTCATCCGATGAGATCATCGTGGAACATGTGGGAGCCAACATGGGTATCCAGATCCGCTGTTGGTTATTGACCGAGAACGTCTCGGTCATGTTCGCTTGTCTCCGAACCCGTAGGGTCTACACACTTAAGGTTCGGTGGCGCTAAGGTTATAAAGGAAGCTTGTATGTGGTTACCGAATGTTGTTCGAGTCCGGATGAGATCCCGGACGTCACGAGGAGTTCCGGAATGGTCCGGAGGTAAAGATTTATATATGGAAAGTTGTTGTTGGGTTAGGAAAAGTTCGGGTTTTTTCGGTATTGTACCGGAAGCTTCGAAGGTTCGGAGGATTCGGAGGGGTCCGAGGTCCGGAAAGTGTTCCACCACGTCCAATACAGTAGCATGGGCTGTAGGGGCGCCCTAGCCTTAATGGGCTAGGGGCACCAGCCCCCAAGGCCCATGCGCATGGGAAGGGTAAAACCCTAAGGGGAGGCCTCCACTTGACTTGGGAGGCACTCCTCCCCTTGGCCGCCCCCTAGATGGGATCTAGGGCTGGCCGCACCCTTGGGTGGGGAAACCCTAAAGGGGCGCAGCCCCCTTCCCCTATATATAGTTGAGGTTTGGGGCTGCCATACATGAGAACTTCTCCTCTCGTTGGCGCAGCCCTGCATCTCTTCCTCCTCCTCTCCCCGGTGCTTGGCGAAGCCTGCGGGGATTGCCACGCCCTCCATCACCACCATGCCGTTATGCTGCTGCTGGATGGAGTCTTCCTCAACCTCTCCCTCTCTCCTTGCTGGATCAAGGCATGGGAGACGCCACCGGCTGTACGTGTGTTGAACGCGGAGGTGCCGTCCGTTCGCACTTGATCATCGGTGATCTGAATCACGGCAGTACGACTCCATCAACCCCGTTCACTTGAACGCTTCCGCATAGCGATCTACAAGGGTATGTAGATGCACTCTCCTTCCCTCGTTGCTAGTTTCTCCATAGATAGATCTTGGTGACACGTAGGAAAATTTTGAATTTCTGCTACGTTCCCCAACAGTGGGTTGACAGGGGCGTGGGAGGAGGAAGCCATGGCAATGGGGAAGGAAAGCTAGATGCGTTTTTTGGAAGGAAGGCTCTGATTACCATGTAAGTTTGGAAGCGTATCAACCTACCTTGGTAGGCCGCTGATTGCATGTTTATATAGGATCAGAAAGCCCTTGATCACGGCATGTACAAGGCAAGACTTGGAGTACAAGATGACGAGAAGATAGCAACGAATCTTAACAGACTAGGAAGGTCGGTTTAGTCTTATCTCTGACTTAAACCAACCGTACAAGATATCTAGATGATTCTAGACTATTCTTAACATCTCTGCCTTGATACCCGGAATCGGAATGGTGGGGCATGAACCGAATATACCGGGATGACAAGCGGCTCGTGTTTTCAGAATTCTTCTTTTGAAGCCCCGTCTAAAATGTTTGGACCCACATTGCCGTGAAATTAAGATGATACCAGCCACCTTATTAAGTAAAACATGGGCAACTACCGTATATATGTATTATTCTTTCATTTTGTGTCAGCATCTCAGCTCGTTAAGTTGTTAATCCTGTCAAAGAATCTGCTAATTATACTGATATTTAGACTAGCTAGCTTTGAACAGCCTAGTACTGTACAAGTAAACAATTATTGAGGATCGTTTGTTGAAAGATCAGCTTTAACAGCCAAACTATTTGAGGACCCACAGTGACGTTGCAAGTTTGAATAAGAGATCTCTTTGAATAACGTGGCCACTCACTTCATCCATGTGACAACAACAACAACAATAGCAACAATAACAACAATATTGAAAAGAGGAGGAGAAGTACAAGGAGTACTAATAATTGAAAGAGGGAGTGGTCCCAACATGACAATGCATGCAACTTGCAAGTCTTCCTCTCTTGAGTCTTCTCTTCACGGGGAGAATTACTCCTTGAAAGCTAGCTTCCTCCTCCTCTCTTCAGCCTTCACGCCTGCCACTGCCATGCCCGGCGCCTACTCTTCCTCCATGATTATTATTCATGCTCTCCTGCTCCTCGTGCTAATTCCGCTCGCCGCAGCACAGTCGTGGACCAACTGCGGCAGAGGCCAAGGCAACTACTCGGCAGGCAGCACATACGAGACCAATCTCCTAGACCTCCTCCTCGGCACCCTCCGCCATAACGCCTCCTCGTCGCCGACCCTATTCGCCAAAGGATCCCTCGGTGCCGCGCCGGACACTGCCTGGGCCCTGATACTCTGCCGAGGCGACGTCAGCGCCAAGATGTGCTACGCATGCGTCACCTGGGCTGGTCACTACGCGGCCACAGCCTGCAACCGCAGCAGGGACGTGGCCCTCTGCTACGACCAGTGCTACGTCCGCCTAGCCGACCACAACTTCTTCGACCCCAACGGCAACTCCGGCGTGGTATCGTCCGTGAGCGCTCTAAGTATCACCAGCGGGGACGTCGTCCGCTACGACTGGGCCCTCACCGACCTGTTCACTGACATGGTGAAGTATGAGGTGGACAACTCCTCCGGGATGTTCGCCACGGGGTTGGAAGTGCCCGTGCCGGGCTTCCCCGCGATCTACAAGGCGGCACAGTGCGCGGCGGACCTGTCACGGCCGCAGTGCCGAAACTGCCTACAAGGCCTCATGGGCATGTGGCGGACCACGTTCCCGCGGAACACGCCGGGCGCGAGGCTGGCTGGTCCGCGCTGCACCTTGAGGTCCGAACTGTTCTAGTTCTTCAATGACAGAGATTCCATGTTCCCGTCCAACACCGGATCCTCCGGGCCCGTGGCCGTGGGACCAGCAGCTGGTACGAGAGGTCAGTTGATTTGAATTTCGTTGTAAAAAGATTCCACTTATCTTTTTATGTTTATTAGGTACCACAGGCAAATAATGGAGGTCTTTCATTTCGTAAAATAGGCTATTTACAATTTCTCCCTCTTGCCTTCCGCGTGTTGGACACATGATTTCTTCTCAACACCAGCATCAACGGCTGCTAAGAGCATCTACAACCATATATACCTAATATGAGTTGTCAAAAGCCCGCGGACAATGACTGGGCATACCCCAATTTCCATGTCCAACAACCATAGTAGCCATTTCATGATAACTAGTTCCATTCAAAACCATGCGACGGCATGATATACATACAACTACTACTACAACTACACAACTGAGAATCCTCGCCGGGCATGCTGAGGAAGTTGGTGCCGGAGCCGTCGGCCTAGTGGTCATTGGCGGTCGGGCACACCTCCGACTCGTCGTCCTCCACAAACTCGGTGAAGATCTCGACGATCTCCTGCTTCCGTCGGCGGAGGAAGGGGTGGTTGCCCTCCACCTCGTACTCCGACTCAAAGGACTCAAGGAGCACCTGCTGCTCTGCCAAGTGGTCCTCCTGGGCCGCATCGAACTCCGCCATGGCATTGTCCATGTCGAAGCCTGCAGGCTCTAGATCGCCCTCTGCCGCCTTCTCCGCCGCTCCTTCTCCGTGTCCTTCTCCGCCGTCTCTGGCTCCTTCTTCTGGCGTCAGACAAGCTGGAGTATAGTTGAAGACTTGGAATACATTTTAAAATGACTAGTGAGATGTCACCCATGTCTTTTTTTGCCAAACCTGTATTCCATCAAAAGAAAGTCACATATGTAGTCCATGTTCTATCGTTCTTCATATCTTGGAATTTATTTATTTTTTTCCATACATATTTCATTCGCAAAATATTAAAGATCCATAAACTACGCCTATCTCTTTCTTTTGGAAAAAACAACCAATGTACTCCATTTGTTCCTAAATATAAGACGCGTTTAGGCAGCTCAATTTGAGCGGAGGGAGTATTATTATTGGACAATTGAGGTTTTACTCATAAATGTTATGTCATATTCCAGGTACCAGGAGGGCCGTCACAAAGATTATGATAATAGGTATGCTAAAACTTTCACTGTCTTTTCACAAACAGAGGATTTAAATACCAGTAGTCCACTAATAGTGTTTTTCTATTGTGAAACAGTAAATTGAAAATTTATCATGCCTATAATCATTAAAAATTGATTCTAAATTTAAAGTCAAGACAAACAGCTCTCAGTTTGTGCATAAGGGCATCTCCAAAGAAGACCCTCAAACCTCCGGTATATGTCGAGATTATAATGTCTGGGCAACTTTTGTCATCCAATGGGGACCCCTTGTTCCGCGGAGCGGTCTAGACGTCTGTTTTCTCGTAAACTAGAAGGAAGTTGTGCGTGTGTGTGCTTGGGGGGGGGGGGGGGGCTATGCGGGAGCTCGGACATCCACTTTACCAACAAAAAACAACCACGTGGTCCTCCTCTCTTTTTCTTTTTGGAGGAAAGGCCATCATGGCTACCTTTATTAACTTAAAAACAGTTACATTGTTTACTAGTTGGCAAATTAAGAACCCAGGAGGCTCATTAGTCCAACTATCATCACACTTATTACGAAAACTGAAATTAGCTAGCTCATGTGCTACAGAATTTGCATCACGAAAACAATGCTTGAAGATGACCTTTCCTACTAACGTTGCCAAAATCTATGCATTCTGCAAAAATCGCCGCTGCTAGATCCCACCATTGGTTCCGTGCTTGGCAATAATTCTCACCACAACGAGAGAATCAGACTCCGCTTCAATCCTACTAAAGCCAATAGCATTTGCCAAAACTAGACCGTGACGCATAGCCATTGCTTCCACTGTCATCACATCCTCTGCATTCTGAATAAATTTGCATTGTGCTGCTAAAAGCGCCCCTTCTCATCTCTCAAGACAGCCCCTGTCGTGCCTGACCCTTCTTCGTCTTGGAACGTTGTCCTCCTCTCTTTTCTCTCTCTCTCCCTTTCCCCTCTCTCCTTTCAACCGGACACCACACACACATATCCACCAAAAGCAACCACATGCAAAGTTGAGACAAGCAACTCTCGGTCTGTGCATAAGGGCATCTCCAAAGAAGACCCTCAAAGCTCTGGTATATGTCTAGATTATAATTTCCAGTCAAATTTTGTCATCCAATGAGGACCACTTGGTCCACGGAGCGGTCTAGACGTCTATAACTGTGTGTATGTGTGGTTGGGGGGGGGGGGGCATGTGGTCCTCCTCCTTTTCTCTCTCTCCACTCTCTCCTCCCAACACCACACACACATATTCACTAAAAGCAAGCACATGCACGATCCCTCCTCTCCTCTCTCCTCTGAGCCGGACAAACGGGGATTTTTGTGATTAAGGGTTGGATGGCTCCCGCGTCACTCTCCGTGGATTAGTCCCCACCGTTCCGGGGACAGATACGGTGTCCGATTTAGAGGTCAGACTTAGAGATACCCTAATGCAAGAATTTATGGAATTTGGCTTGTTAATACTTTTGCCACCACACAACGTCGCATAAAGAGAAATTTAAACTACTGATGATCTTGGAAACTTAATTACTATACTATAGCCTCTAGTTTACAAAAGGGACTAACATATGCTTTCTTCTCAGTTTTGACATCATCAGTTGCGACCTTGCTATTCTCGTGTATTTATGTGCTGATATGGCATAGAAAAGGAAGAAGACTATGGTTTCTCCTTTGCAAGAAGACTAGCGGAAACAATGAAAATAATTACGAGGCCATGGTTGCATCGTATGGATCCCTAGCTCCAAAACGATACACGTACTCAGAGGTAATGAAGATAACATCCTCTCGCAGCAATGAGCTTGGAAAAGGTGGTTATGGTGTGGTTTTCAAAGGAACCCTACTTGATGGCCGTCTAGTAGCTGTGAAATTCTTGCATGAATGCAAAGGAAACGGGGGCGAGTTTGTGAATGAGGTTATGAGCATTGGCAGGACTTCTCATGTTAATGTTGTTAGCTTGTTTGGGTTCTGTTTGGAGGGATCAAAACGAGCTCTTATATATGAGTACATGTCCAACAATTCCTTGGATAAGTTCATTTACTCAGAGGACCCCAAGGAAATTTTAGGATGGGATAAGCTCTATGCAATAGCAATCGGGATTGCTCGTGGCCTTGAATACTTGCACCATAGTTGTAATACACGCATCGTACATTTCGACATCAAGCCACAAAATATCCTTCTAGACAAGGATTTTAGCCCCAAAATTGCTGATTTTGGTCTAGCTAAATTGTGTCATACAAAAGAAAGCAAGGTTTCAATGACCGGTGCTAGAGGAACAATTGGATTCATCGCTCCAGAAGTTCACTCTCGAACCTTCGGAGTGGTTTCAACCAAGTCAGATGTTTATAGTTATGGAATGATGCTGTTGGAGATGGTCGGAGGAAGGAGAAACGTAAAATCATTTGTTGCAAAGTCCAGCGAAAAGTATTTCCCAGATTGGATTTATGACCATTTTGCTCAGGACGAAGGTTTGCAAGCATGTGATGTAACAAGTGAAACTGCAGAGGTAGCAAGAAAAATGACCTTAGTGGGATTGTGGTGCATACAAGTATTACCTATATATCGCCCTACTATAACAAGAGTTCTTGAAATGTTCGAGAGAAGCTTAGATGAGCTGGACATGCCACCAAAGCAAAACTTTGGTGAACTAGTGTGAGATATTTCTCTCATATTATTGTTTTGTTGTTTTTCTTTGAAAGTATTATTTAGCACTGACTTGATCTACTCACTTATCTCTTATTCCAGTGAAATTTCATCTCACAATATGGACGTACAAAGTGCAAGCTCCACCAGTAGAAGATCCGAGAGGATAAGCCCTGTGACTTCAAAAACCCTGCAACGGCTGCCAACTCTTTGAGCAGATAAGGCACGTGAATCCAAAAAAACATCCTACAATGGTTTCCAACTCTTTGAGAAGGTGACCTGTACATACTCCATATATGCATGACCTATAAGTCAAGAGCAATCGCATGCCCACGTCGACAAGTTACCATCCAAAAAAGGACATAAAATTAGTTATGATTTTTGTGTTCCAAAGATCCAGCTGCTAGAACAATTGGATATTCAAGACTATAAAAAATGATTTAGGGTCTAAGTATGGGTACTTTCAGAATTCGGATGCATAAAGCGTATCTGTGTATAAACATTGCGACAATACATTTCAATTTGCTGCAAGAAAATTAATCGTGGAAGCGGAACACACAAGCAAATAGCGCCACGCGCTCCGTTCACACCTGCACGACCTCGCCGGCGACCACCGCCCTAATCTGTGTAGTTCTCTCCCTCTGCCTAAGGTACGTTGGCGCTGCTCCGTCAGCAACGTTGCTTCCGTGGCCCCTCAACCACCGATGCCGAGCTGCCCAATCTCTTCCCCTTTCCACGTTTCTACTTGTGTCGCTGCATATGAAATTGCACATAGATGTGTGCTTGCTTTTGGCAAACACTGCCTGCAAACACATGTAGTCAGCATGTCTACGTGTGTTGATAGATAGATAAATGGAGTGTGCTGCACCATCGCATTGATCCACAAATCACACATATGTCAATTAAGTGCAGGATGATTCGTTGCCAGAGTGTACAAGTTCCTAGTACTAAACAACATGCTACCTACTTTGATGCAAAACTATCAGGGATTTCCTATTTTTATTTTCTCCCAATGGTAGTTGATTACCTGATCTATGCGTATGTAAATTTTCCACGTTCTATTCCATATAGGAAAGAAAATGCCCTCGTGCATGCCGGTGCGATTGTGTACTCTGCAATTAAGTAATCTGACATTTCCACTCAGGATTGCAACCACTAACAGACAAAGATAGAAACACAACACCGTGTAGGGCTGTGGCGACAAGGGGGTGGGTGGGAGGAGGTGTGCCGAGCCCCGCCGGGGTTGGATTCCCCCGTGTAGGGCTGGGATTTATGTGACAAGGGCCTGGGGTTTTGCTCTGAAATATGAAAGTCACTTAATATGATAATCATTTTAGCAGTGTTTGCAGCAACATAAACACTGGAAGTATAGGCGAGGAAGAGAGACACTGGAAGAGCGATGCACGTAGTTACTATGCAACCCATAACTTTTTTAGTTAGAATTTTGTACTGACTTAACACATGCATTGGTACGTGTTTAAAATTTGAAGTGTGGGTCTGTAAAGGGTTAGGAATTTCAAGTTCACTTGTTTGGAATTTTGTGACGATTTAACACAAAATCATTGTTAGTCGGGTGAGCTTGGTTGAGAAAATGAAATAGTGGGCGGTCGAATAAGAATGATTTAATGATAAAAACATAGTACAATACCGC
Source organism: Aegilops longissima (assembly GCA_021605205.1). NCBI lineage: Eukaryota > Viridiplantae > Streptophyta > Magnoliopsida > Poales > Poaceae > Aegilops > Aegilops longissima. The sequence continues at coordinate 1,006,510 of JAHIAM010006564.1, read as the reverse complement.
TTGATGTTTTTGACACGAATGATGTTTAGTCATTAGAATTATTTGTGCTAACGCTTTATTAGAACTAATAACACAAAATTATATGAATGCATGCGATTCCCAAATATGGCAGGAAGGGTATGCGAAATTGCAGGGATATCTTTGCCCAAGAGCCCGGACCACGCCCTGAACCACCCCAGCCCCTCATTTTTCCGCATAACCCCTGATATTTTTGTTGTGAGTGAAATCCACGGGTTAGGCTTAACAGCAGTTCACGTGCAACCACTCTCTTGAACCAAATTCCCATGGCCGTCTTAGCTAGGGTTCGGTTTGTCATCGGCCGCGGACCCGCCGCCTCCCTCTTGAACATCGCCGTCACCATCCCTGTCGTCGCCGTCCAACTCTTCTCGGAGCTTCACCCGTTCCCAAGTCCCGGCCCTACTACACATCAACCTCACATCGAGGCTGAGTTGCTCCGTCCATCGCCTGCTCCTACGACCACATCTTTTGCCCGTCCCTCTCCATCTTTGTTGCGTTCCCCAAACGGAAGTGCTAGTACAAGTAAATTGCTCTAAATCTGGTTTGAACAGCCGGTCCTTAGGCATCACTTTTTTCCCTTTTCTCTGTAATTGTACCAGAAGTAGCTCTGTTTTTGTAATCTGAGACAGATCCGTTCCTCCACCATTCCCTGTTCTTTTTCCTTAGGCACGAGTTGGGCATCTTTGATAGCTAGATTGATAACAGATGTGGGCATGTGGCATTACTGGAATAAGATGGTTGGCTTGTATGTTTTGCTACACAACGATTGATTTGATGCACACGTCTGCTACAATTATTTCTAAGTACTTGTCAACTGCTGCTATGAATCTGTGATGAACAAATAGTGAATGTTTTTTTTTCTTTTTTTTTTTGAAAAGGGGAAACACCCCGGCCTCTGCATCATCATGATGCACACACACAACAAAACGTGCATGTAATATCAGATATGTTTCGAAACTACGAGGCTTTATAGATTTCCATTTTGTTTTTCCAAGTTCTGGAGCTTTTTATGTGATAACATGTTGCTGTTTCTACCTTTTATATGTTATTTATTATGTAGTGAAGCAGCATGAGTTGCAGGGACAGATATATGGTCTGCGAACATTGGATTTAGTTGCTGACTGCTCTACATTACTAATGCAGCTGCTCGTCTTTCTGTCCGCAACATTCGAAGATTTTCTAGTGGATTTTCGAAGTTTGTTACCCAGCTTTTGTGACTACACATTTTTTTACTATTTCAGTAAACCATTGGGAGTTTTGTTAACCAACTTTTGTGACTACACATTTTTCACTATCTCAGCAGTTCTTTTTGGTAAACACCAAACTTTCATCTTTAAATATTTGTTTTATGTATACTTGTGTTTCCTTCGCATTGCTATATTAGGTATTGCTACTGCTAATGTCTATCTTTTCATAGCCACTGACGGCTTTACACCGCACAAGCTGAATGTTGCTCCATATTTCGGATGAAATTTTAGTTTTTTTGTTATGGAGTAGTTTAAATTTCTATGCCAACTAGCATGTGTGCCCGTCGTTGCACGGATCCAAAGTAGAATAGTACTTGTTCACAAACTTGGAAGAAAACACTCTTGTTTTGATATACATATACCACTAAAAATATATTTCTCAGGCTGTTTTGATGAGGTGAGGGAGGGATGTGGTTGCTTTCAAGATAGTAAGGGGTTTTCTGCAAATTGGAGCAGAGAAGTGGGCTATTGTTGTAAAAATGCCATAAATTACCTCAGAGCCCTTAGATGCAGATCTGGTGGTCAGAAATGACAGATGGCAGACACACCATCATCACCAACCGAGTCTTTTATAGGAGTAGAGATTGTATCCATAACTTGTGTGTTTTATGCACTGTTTGTTTAGGACTTCATGGATGTGCTTTGTAAACTTGCACTGACATCTGAATTTGTGCAGGAGATGGTTGCGCTTTGTCACAGAAATACTAGCCGTGGTGGATACGCATCACAATGACGAACTGTTCAAGAAAATGAAGAACTGAAACGACACAATGAAAATATGAAAAATAAAGTGGATACGCATCAACATCTCATAGTTGTACTTGCAAATTTATGTACATATTTAAAATTAGTGGATGAACAAATTGGTTGTTTTTAATGGCATATACTTGTTCATAGGCCCTTTATAAGGTGCTGGGAAAAGAACTACCGGAGCTACGCCAAGGAGCAAGTATCCAACCACACGTAAGTGCATTACTTCCTAAAAGTATCTATCAAACTGAAGGTCAGACAACCATTGCAAATAAAGAGTATTGTGTTAGTTGGGTATCCATTGAAAATCAGAATCGATATGCTTTGAGATGTAGTGGGGAAGTGGCCTCATGTTGAATTTCGTGTGAGGCCATAACATGAATATCTTAGATCTTATTGATTGGTAAGGTACTTTATGCAGATTTAGCTTGATAGATGGCACTATTTATCGCATTTCCTCCCAAAACATGTCAAGATATGCCTGCATGAGTGCACCTTGATTTCAGCATGTACATGTAGTGACAAATAAGAGAATTTACATGATGATTCTTTCTATTTTTCTAGGATCTCAATTTGGTCACTCTAACTACGTTAAAATAAATATCGTGAGTTGTTGGCCAAATTTGTCCAAAACACTATTAGCGTTAGATGTTTATAATTATGTTGTTCACTCCCTCTTACTTAAAATGGCTAAAGTTGTTGGAAAATATGTCAAACTGAATATGTTAATGGTTTACTCACAAAAGTCCATGTGGTAATATAATCATTTATATTTTCTACCTGATGGTTTAGTGCAATGTTTAATTGAGAAGCTATGCTAGTACACTTTTAAAGTAACTTCTTCACAACCTCTCCTAGTAGTCTAAATAAGTGATCTAATGTATGGGACCACTAATTCATCTCATGTTCGATCTCAAGCACCTGATGAAAACAATGGTGATGGTGATTAGAGTGGAAATGACAGTGGTGACGACTCCAGTGGAAATATCTGCGCAAGTAACCTTTGCACCAACATTATTAGTGTGGAGGTGGCAACACTAACTCTAACAACTGTGAAAGTGAGTGTTACAATAAAAGTTGGTGCTGGTAACCTTGGCAGTGCCTTTTGTTCCCTTAGACCATGGTAACAATAGTTTAGAACTAATGGTGGTATTGGTAACATAGTAGCATTTTGGTAGTTGAAATAGACTTTAGAGACATCTTATCTCTTGTTGTTTTGGTGTGATATATTTTGGTTCTAGTGCTTTGGATATACAAAACTGGAACTTATCCTTACAAGTTGAATGTTGTTGTTGTTGGAAACTGTTATGTACAGTATATTTATTCTGGTGCTTAGATGTGCAAAACTGAACCTTATCCTTCCACTATTAGGAAAAGGGCTATAGATAATATGGACACTGATGGCGCACCAGACATGTGGTGCGCCACTATTATATAGCAGTGTCGCACCATGTGTTGGTGCGCCATTAGTGCTCACACTAATGGCACACCACACACACGGTGCGCCGTTAGTGTGATAGACACTAATGGCGCACCACACACACGGTGCGCCACTACTAACAAATTTTATTTATTTTTTCTAAAAATACTAATGGCGCACCAGGCACAGTGCGCCATTACTATTTAAAACTAGTAATGGCGCACCAGTCACCCCGTGCGCCACTAATATCATATTTTTTTTGCAAAACTACTAATGGCGCACCGCCAGCTGGTGCGTCATTGGTAACAGGGTTACTAATGGCGCATTTGTAGGTGGTGCGCCATTAGTAACCTGGGACCAGCTAGATATTTTGAACAGCCACCTACACACTCACTTTTTCCACTTCATTCTCTCCACCTCCTCCTCCAAGCTTGTCTCGGCTGCCTCCTCCTCCTCACCTCATTTGCACCATAGATTCATCTAAATTAAGTGGTTAAATTACCTTTTTTTGATAGGTAAGTAAGGGTAAATCTTTCTTTATGTTGTAGATCTACTTTTTTCTCCCTCCAACAACGTGCACATGCACTTTTTATGGCCTAGCTAGATCTATGTATGTTTGTGGTGTTGCATATGTTTGTGGTGTTGCATATATATTTGTGTTTGCAGTTACTGGTATTTGAAATGCGATAGTTGCCAATATTTTGCCGGAATGTTGATTCATTTCCGTTTCGGCGAGAATTTTGGCACTATGTATTCTTTTTGGTCCTATTTTTAGGCAAAGTCACGCCAAATTTTTTCTTGGTTCTAAAATATCGTTTTGCTATACCCCGCAGGCGACCATGGTCCGCACAATGACCGAAGGCATCGTGAATAGGTTTTTGAGCTCCGTGAAGGCCGAGATGCTTCAAAAGAACAAGACGGAGATAAGATGTCTGTGTCGAAGATGCAAGCTGAGGAGCCTTATGGACCCGGATTCTGTACAGGTGCGGGACCACCTGCTCTTGCGTGGTTTCATGGATGGCTATCGGTGGCAAGGTGATGAAGATGATTATGAAGTCGTCCATGGGGGCCGGGCAAGAAATGAGGAAGGGCAGTAAGACAACCGCAAGCGGGCGGGCGAGAAGACGAAGAATCTCCAGGACATGATCACGAAGTAGATGCAGTACACAGTCATCATGTAGATGTACACATAGAACCTGGCCTGTGTTTTTGTGGATGTACAACCTTCCCCCCAGGTTGTGCATGAGGAGGAAGTACATTCACATGAGTATGCTCATTGAAGGGCCGAAACAACCAGGGAACGACATCAATCTATATCTAGGGCTGCTGAAAGAGGAGCTAGACACGCTGTGGAAAACGCCAGCCAATACGTGGGACGCCGCAGAGAAAGAATATTTCCCTATGAGAGCCGCACTGCTCACGAAGGTGCAGGACTATCTCGGTTACGGATATGTCGCGGGGCAGGTGGTCCACGGATTTTCTGGATGCGTCAGGTGCATGGATGACACAACTTATCGCCACCTAGATAGAGATCCTGGGTCATTGAAAACCGTGTTCATGGGACATCGAAGGTGGCTTCGCGACGATGACTCATGGAGGAAACACAAGGATATGTTCGATGGTGAAACCGAACCCCGAAGACGCCCGCGTACGAGGAGCGGCGAGGAAATAGACGAGCTGTTGAAAAATTGGAAATATTGCCCATTGCCGGGAAAGAAGCAAAAGCCACCAGAGCCGGGAAAGAAGCGAAAGGCGCCAGAGCCGCTGCTGAAGGTATGGAAAACAAGGTCTGTTTTCTGGGACTTGCCGTACTGGAAGATCCACCGTGTGCCTCACAGCCTTGATGTCATGCATATCACAAAGAACGTGTGCAAGAGTCTGCTTGGTACCCTGCTCAACATGCCAGAAAGGACCAAATATGGGCCGAAAGCAAGGGTAGACTTGAAATCAATGGGCATTAGGGACACGGAAAGTCGTCGCAAAGGCAAAAAGGCCAAGAAGACCGGAAATGACTTCCCTCCCGCGTGCTTCACTCTAAGTCAGGAGGAGATCGATCAGTTTTTCACCTGCCTCGTAGGAGTAAAACTTCCTTACGGTTACACGCGGAAGATAAGCAGATACCTAGACTCAGGGAAGCAGAAGTTCAGCAGGATGAAGTCCCACGACTATCACGTGCTGATGACGCAGATACTTCCAGTTGCAATCCGTGGGATCATGGACGCGCACATCCGTGAAATGCTATTTGGCCTATGCAACTTTTTCGACGTCATCTCTCGGAAGTCGGTTGGCGTGAGGCAACTCAGAAGGCTACAGGAAGAGATCGTGGTGATACTATGCGAGCTTGAGATGTACTTCCCGCCCGCATTCTTTGACGTTATGGTGCATCTGCTGGTCCATATCGTGGAGGATATCATCCAACTCGGGCCGACGGTCCTGCACAGCATGATGCCCTTCGAAAGGATGAATGGTGTTATCAAAGGATACGTGCGCAACATGTCACATCCAGAGGGAAGCATAGCCAGGGGCTTTCTGACCGAAGAGTGCATCTCCTACTGCACGAATTATCTAGGCATCGATAACCCCGTTGGTCTGCCCGTCAACAGGCACCTCGGCAGGCTCGCTGGATGGGGTCACCATGAGGGTCACCGCGAAATGCATGTTGATGTCGAGGGTCAACTCGCCGACTTTGAAAGAGCAAACCTAGTCGCGCTACAACACATAGACGTGGTCGATCCTTGGGTGGTAGAGCACAAAACCTTTATTGGGAAGACGTACAATGACCGAGGCCAACAGAGGACGGACAGAGATATAATCAAAGAGCACAACTCATGTTTCACGCGTTGGTTCAAGCAGAAGCTTCTGCCGTACCCTTTACATGAGGATTCTTCCGCGGAAGAACAACTCATATTTGCCTTGTCACGTATGCGCGAGCACAACCTCATGATGTATAAGGCGACGATATCAACGACTACACATACTACACCGAGGAAAGGACATGAAGAGTGATGGTTATCGAACTCCGGGTAACGATGGAACCCTACACCGGTAAGACAAGGACAGATACTACGGAAGGATCGAGGGGATCTGGGAGCTGAACTACGCTGGAGAGAAGGTCCCGATGTTCCTGTCAGATGGGCCAAGAGCGTCATAAAAGAAGACCGGTATTTCATTACCATGGTTATACCCGAAGCCAAATCCAAGATCATGGGCGAAATGTCATCAAAAAATGAGCCATGGGTACTGGCTTCCCAAGTGGACCAATGCTTCTTCATTACCGACCCGTCAAAGCCCAGTCGTGTTGTCGTGAGGAGAGGCAAAAGGAAGATCATCGGAATGGATGGAGTCGCCAATGAGCAAGACTTCGACAAGTACGGCGACCCGAAGATGGAACATGACGACGACGATGAAGTACCAGCATACACCACAAGAAGAAGTAGGACCACCCTACCTAAAGGACGTCAGTTCAAGAGAAGAACTCCATTTACGAAAAATAAGGGCAGGAAGATTGTGAACAGATAGCTAGCTAAGATCGATTGTATTTAAATTGTAGCATTCATTTCTCGATTGTATTTCGACATATTGAAATGATATTTCTTCTGTTCTAGTGTCCTCATGAATATTTATTTATGTTTATTATGGTATTGAATTTCTAACTCACAAAAAGTATTGAATTTGTTAATATTTTTTGAACTCATGAATATTTTTAAATTTCATTGGTACTTTTTGAATTCATGAATATTTTTTCAAATTTGATGATATTTTTTCATATTCAATATGAAAAAAATTGAATATTCATGAGGACACTTGATCTCGATCTCCCTCCATCTCGATCGCTATCCCCCCTCGCCAGATCCCCCTCGCTGCCGAGCACCCCCCGCACCTCCCCCCTGCTCCACCGCTGCCGACGACCCCCCGCACCCTCCCCCGCTCCACCGCCGCCGAGCACCCACCGCACCCTCCCCTCCTCCACCGCCGACAACCCCCAGACCTCCTGGCCTGCTCCACCACCGCCGAGCACCCCAGCACCTTCCCGCCCCCACCGCCGACGACCCCCGCACCTCCCCGCTCCACCGCCGACGACGACCGCACCTCCCCGCTCCACCGCCAGCGACGACCCCCGCACCCTCCCTGTCTCCTCGCTCGGTTTCCCGAACGGAATCGGCCGAGCGCACCACCCACCCTCCCCGAGCGCCATTGCTATCCAAAAAAAATTATTACTAATGGCGCACCTATCTGGGGTGCGCCATTGCTATCCAAAAAAAAGATTACTAATGGCGCACCTCTGTGGGATGCGCCATTGCTATACAAAAAAAAAGATTACTAATGGCGCACCGCCTGGGGATGCGCCATTGCTATCAAAAAAAAATACTAATGACGCACCGCTCGGGGGTGCGCCATTGCTAACCCTCCCCCCCCCCACTAAAATCCCCAGTCCCCTTTCTATCTTCCCCAATCAATCTCTCACCCGCCCACACTACCCCGACCCGTACTGCGCTGCCGCCGCCCCCGCGCCTCCGCCGCTCCCTGTGCAAACCATAGCACCTCCCCACTTCCCCTCCCCTCGCGCTGCTTCACCCGACCACCGTCGTCCCCGCACCTCCCTAGGTCGTCGCCGTCACCGCATCGTCCCCGCACCCCACCAAGGAGTCCAGGAGCTCTGCAGTGTTCTTCTACGTCATCTACGGCCACCCGTTTGAGCTTGAGGACTCTGCATCATGCGGATCGAGGTCTTCTTCCACCTACGGCCACCGCGGCCTCACCGTCGATCCACGTCACCCCGTCAAACCCGGCCCCGCACGAGCTCGCCATCATCTTCCCTCGGTGAGCTGCAGCGGTTCCCCTTCCCCCCCCCCCCCTTCGATTTTGTCGCCGTAGACTATCGCACCACCGCGCCCCAGCTCCTGGTTGCCACCCCCCGTGGCCGTGCTCCCCTCGGCCCCTGGCCGCGCCCTGGCTTGGTCCGTCAGGTTTACTTCAGAATTATGTGTCTACCATCCTCCTGGAATGTACTTTGCCGATGAACCCGTCCAACAGCCATCAACGGGCCATTGCGCCGGGCTAGCGATGCCTTTAAGGGCTGTATAATGTTGGTGTTTGTGTGGGTGGAACATTCATTGGCACAGGTGCACTTCTGTTTATTTACATATGAATAATGTGAATGTAAATATTTATCCTTTAACAGTATGCAGTTCAACTGATTAAACTGTTATATGCTCAAGGCTTGGCAGGCTTCCTGGGTCACCTGTTAGTGTAAATCAGTGTACATTTCGGTGTGTTATGTGTTCAAATCAGCAATACTTTGTGCATTTTATACTATGAGTAGTAGTTTGCTACACAGATCACTGTCAGAGTAAAATAATATGTTGGGTGTTCGTTTGTTGAGAGTGATGCAGAGACAAGCAGAGTGTCCATGCCTCCACTTCAGTGCTTTTGTTCAAAAATGCAGTAGAACTTGTCCAAGGTGTCTGATTTGTTTATTTTTCGACAGATTACATAGTAGTACTTGTTGATCAGTACAATGATATAATCTCCATTATCATAGTAAGTATTTATCAACAACGGAGTGGTATAATCAGCTGTAGGCTCTGCCTTGGTAGGTGGTTAAAAACTGAAAGTAGCAGCAGATAGATAACGGAGTGTTATAATCAGCTGTAGGCTCTGCCTTGGTAGTCATGATTCAGTTAACACTAAATCAACTTCATTAATTTTCAGGTATAGTACACTGACAGAGTACCTTCTTCAGAGTGCAGAGGAGCAAAATTGTTCTAATCAGCAGCAGCACAGCACAGTCACTTGGATCAGCGGAAGAGGAGCATCAGTAGCACGGGCAGAGGAGCAGCAACAACTAGTTCTTCAGGTACAATGGTTGTTCCTGCTTGCTTATCTGTGATTCGTATTGGGTTAATAATCTGCAGCTAGTTGTATTTTTAATTCACTAGCCTTTTACTTATACACGAGAGAAGTGGGAAGCTAAGTCAATAGGAGCTAAACTCAACCCTTGGCTTGTTAAGTGAGCTCAAACTAGTACCTAGTGAGTGTTTCATGTACTGAACTTGGATTTCGGGTGTTTTTGTAACATCCATGTAAGGTGCATAGCAGCCCTATTTTATGCTAGATCCTTTGTTTAACCAAATTAGTTAGGGATGATAACCCATTCATGAGAAATATTGCGAGATGTTGGTCGCCTTTTAGAGAAAATCTGGATCGTGGGGTGACTCTGGCTGTAAACTGAACTTGGTTCGGTTAAAAACTGCACTGTCAAATCTGGACAGCAAGCTTATATCTGAAAAATGAGTTAGCTAGGCTCAGAATTTTGAGTTGGCCCCTTTACATAAGTTTTAGATAAAGTTTCAAGGTTTCTTTAGAGTATTTATTTGTGTCGTTTGGATGTACGGTTTGAGAGCAGCTATCAGTTTAGTTTGCTATCCCGAAATATGTGTTCCTGGGTATAGTATTTTGATATGGGAGATTAGGCCCTGTTAGAGCTGGTATTAAAATAGAGTTACAACATGAAAATTTTAGAGGCTTTCTGTAGATACTTAAAACACATATCACTTGTCTGGTTTCGTTCGGTATATTAAATCCTATGAAATTATCAAAGTGGGCTGTACTATGTTGGACAGAATTTTATGTTTGGACTTGGGTGAATGTAACCAGACTTATACTCTCAGATTTTGTCATAGTTGATGGTGTGAGGACTTATAATGTGATAAAGTATATACGTTGTTGCAACACCTATATAATGTGATAAAGTATATACATTGCCATCTAAGTTGAGCTGATTTTGATTTCCGTATGTTATGGGGGGACAACAGATATTGCTATATGTTCATTCTTGAGGGTACAGACTTGCTAAACTATTGATGATTTTTTTGTTGGGTGACCTATTAGATCTGGAATGTAAGCTCACATAAGTTGAGATAATTTTTGTCCATATGCAAGCAGAGGACCATATGGTCTGTGGCCTTTTCATCCATATGAAAGTAGAGGCACATTGTGGTGCTAGTTTGCTGGGTTTTGTCTCCGACCATCGTGTCGTGATGATTTTGCAGGTACCCCGTGAGGCCCTTGAGTTTGCCGGAATGTCGATTAACTTCCGTTCCGGCAAATTGATTACTCCATATGTCCTATTTTCAGCAAAGGTCATGCTGAAATTTTCCGTGAATTTTAGCATGACTTTGCTAAAAAAATAGGACATATGGGGTACTTGCGACTAATGCATGGGCCGGGGTATCTTAGTACTTAATTAAGTAGCATCAACGACCCATTTATTCTTGCTGCATTAAACCATAGGTGGCAATAGAGCCAAGTGATTAGGCCCAGCTTAGAATTCTCCTTCCCTTTTCTTGATAGGGTATATTATTAGAAGATACCCATATATATCAGTCAACCTAGGGTGCCTCGGCATCGATAAACCCTAAATGATAAAAGCTTAGTTTTTAGGATGCCTCGGTTTCGATAAAAACCTAAATGATGAAAGCTTAGGCTTTTAGGGTGCCTCGGCGTCGACAAACCCTAAATGATAAAAGCTTAGCTTTTAGGATGCCTCGGTGTCAACAAACCCTAAATGATGAGACCATGATCTTGTTCCTTGACAATAACCAACTTTTTGACCAATCTTTTTCCTATTTAGAGAAAAACATGGCCCACAACGATGAGGCCGGCGGTTCGGGCAAGCAATTCTGGGAGCTGTCCCAGGAGATGGAGGAAGAACCTCACCGCTATGATGACGCCGCGGAAGACACCGATCCTGACTACACAACCACTAGTGGCGTCGGGGATGACACCACTGATGGTGCCGCCGAGGATGCCACCACTCATGATGGCAGCGCACGCACAGATGGCAGCAAACCGAAGAGGCAACGAAAGGACCGGCGCCCGAACGTGCTCGGCACCGTCAAGGAGGAATTTACTGAAGTGAACTCCAACGGGCATCCAACGGTGCCCAAAGAATTAGTCAAGGGGTACTCGGTTAAGCTCGGGTGCATTCTCCGGAGCACCGTCTCGATCAACACCGAGAACCTAAGGCATAAGGACCGAGGGAATTTGCGCAGCCTCCTCTTCACGAAGTTGCACGAACGATACAAGTTCCCCGCTGACTTTGCAAACTCACGCCTCTTAGGGAATAAAGTGAACAGTTCCGCCCTCACGAGGATGAGCACGGCCCTGTCTACTTGGAGAAGCGCCGTGAAGAGAATGATTGATAATGGTGATAGTTATGAGAAGATCAAGGCGAAAAATCCTTCGATCAGCGAAGATGACTACAAAGAGTTCAAGATCAAGTGCGAGAGCAGCGCAACCGTGGAATTAAGTCAGTGGGGGAAAGAAATGCGGGAGTTGAACTTAGGGGTCCACCAACTCGGTCCAAGAGTGGCGGTTAAAGAGTGGCGGAGCCTATATGGGGCAAGGAGGATGATACGTCTCAAATGTATCTATAATTTTTTATTGCTCCATGCTACTTTATCTATTGTTTTGGACTATAATGGGCTTTATTTTCCACTTTTATATTATTTTTGGGACTAACCTATTAACCGGAGGCCCAGCCCAGAATTGCTGTTTTTTGCCTTTTTCAGTGTTCCGAAGAAACAAAATATCAAACGGAGTCCAAACGGAATGAAACCTTCGGGAACGTGATTTTCTCATCAGATAAGACCCAGGAGACTTGGACCCTCCGTCAAGAAAGCCACGAGGCGGTCACGAGGATGGAGGGCGCGCCACCCTGGGCGCGCCCCTGCCTCGTGGGCCCCTTGGAGCTCCACCGACGTACTCCTTCCTCCTATATATACCTACGTACCCCCAGACGATCAGAACAGGAGCCAAAAACCTAATTCCACCGCCGTACCTTCCTGTATCCACGAGATCCCATCTTGGGGCCTGTTCCGGAGCTCCGCCGAAGGGGCATCCACCACGGAGGGCTTCTACATCAACACCATAGCCCCTCAAATGAAGTGTGAGTAGTTTACTTCAGACCTTCGGGTCCATAGCTAGTAGCTAGATGGCTTCTTCTCTCTTTTTGGATCACAATACAATGTTCTCCCACTCTCTCGTGGAGATCTATTCGATGTAATCTTCTTTTTGCGGTGTGTTTGTTTAGATCGATGAATTGTGGGTTTATGATCCAGCTTATCTATAATTAATATTTGAATCTTCTCTGAATTCTTTTATGTGTGATTGAGTTATCTTTGCAAGTCTCTTCGAATTATCCATTTGGTTTGGCCAACTAGATTGGTAGTTCTTGCAATGGGAGAACTGCATGGCTTTGGGTTCAATCTTGCGGTGTCCTTACCCAGTGACAGAAAGGGTTGCAAGGCACATATTGTATTGTTGCCATCGAGGATAACAAGATGGGGTATTTATCATATTGCATGAATTTATTCCTCTACCTAATGTCATCTTGCTTAAGGCGTTACTCTGTTTTTAACTTAATACTCTAGATGCATGCTGGATAGCGGTCGATGAGTGGAGTAATAGTAGTAGATGCAGAATCATTTCGATCTACTTGTCTCGGACGTGATGCCTATATACATGATCATACCTAGATAACCTCATAACTATGCTCAATTCTATCAATTGCTCAACAGTAATTTGTTCACCCACCGTAGAATACTTATGCTCTTGAGAGAAGCCACTAGTGAAACCTATGGCCCCCGGGTCTATTCTCATCATATCAATCTCCATCACTTTTATACTTGCTTTGTTTTTACTTTGCTTTTACTTTTTACTTTGCATCTTTATACCAAAAATACCAAAAATATTATCTCTATCAGATCTCACTCTCGTAAGTGATCGTGAAGAGATTGACAACCCCTAATCGCATTGGTTGCAAGTAGCTATCGTTTTGTGAAGGTACGAGGGACTTGCGGGTGGCCTCCTACTGGATTGATACCTTGGTTCTCAAAAACTGTGGGAAATACTTACGGTACTGTGCAGCATCATCCTCTCCTCTTAGGGGAAAACCAACGCAAGCTCAAGACGTAGCAAGAAGGATTTCTGGCGCCGTTGTCGGGAGTCTCGCAAAAGTCAACATACCAAGTACCCATCACAATCCCTATCTCTCGCATTACATTATTCACCATTTGCCTCTCGGTTTCCTCTCCCCCACTTCACCCTTGCCATTTTATTCGCCCTCTCTTTCCCAATCTCCTCCTCTTTTTCCCTTTGCCTTATGTTTGCTCGTGTGTTGGATTGCTTGTTTGTCGCGATGGCTCAAGATGCTACCAAATTGTGTGACTTCACCAATACCAATAATAATGATTTCCTTAGCACTCCGATTGCTCTACTTGCCAATACTGAATCTTGTGAAATCAATACTACTTTGTTGAACCTTGTTATGAAAGATCAATTCACGGCCTTCCTAGTGAAGATGCCGCTACTCATCTGAATAGCTTCGTTGATTTATGTGATATGCAAAAGAAAAAAGATGTCGATAATGATGTCGTTAAATTGAAGCTATTTCTCCTTTTTTTCTTAGAGATCGTGCTAAAGCGTGGTTTTCATCTTTGCCTAAAAATAGTATTGATTCTTGGAACAAGTGCAAAGATGCTTTTATCTCTAAGTATTTTCCTCCGCTAAGATTATCTCTCTTAGGAACGATATTATGAATTTTAAGCAACTTGATCATGAACATGTTGCATAAGCTTGGGAGAGAATGAAATTAATGATACGTAATTTTCCTACTCATGGTTTGAACTTGTGGATGATTATACAAATTTTTTATGCTGGATTGCATTTTGCTTCTAGAAATCTTTTAGATTCGGCCGCGGGAGGCACTTTTATGGAAATCACTTTAGGAGATGCTACTAAACTCCTAGATAATATTATGGTTACTTATTCTCAATGGCATACTGAAAGATTTACTAATAAAAAAGTGCATGCTATAGAAGAAATCAATGTTTTGAGTGGAAAGATGGATGAACTTATGAAATTAATTGCTACTAAGAGTGTTTCTTCTGATCCTAATGATATGCCTTTATCTACCTTGATTGAGAATAATAATGAATCTATGGATGTGAATTTTGTTGGTAGGAAATTTTTTGGTAACAACGCGTATAGAGGGAATTTTAATCCTAGGCCTTATCCTAGTAATCCTCCTAATATTTATGGAAATTCCTACAACAACTATTATGGAAATTTTAATAAGATGCCCTCTGAATTTGAGAGTAGTGTTAAAGATTTTATGAATTCACAAAATAATTCTAATCTTTGCTTGAAGAGAAATTGCTTAAAGTTGATGATTTGGCTAGGAACGTTGATAGAATTTCTCTTGAGGTTGATTCTTTGAAGCTTAGATCTATTCCTCCTAAGCATGATATCAATGAGTCTCTCAAAGCTATGAGAATTTCCATTGATGAGTGCAAAGAAAGAACCGCCAGGATGCGTGCTACAAAAGATGCCTTTATTAAAGCGAGCTCTTCTAATTCCTATGAAAATCAAGATGAAGATCTAAAAGTTATTGATGTGTCCCCTATTAAATTATTGTTATGCAATATGAATCTTGATGAAACTGAATATGGTCTTCCTTTACCTAGAAGGCGTTCTAAGAATTGGAGTTTTAGATCTTGATGATGAAATTCATAAAAGTGGGATTGAAAGAAATAAAATCTAGATGTTGCTAAACCCACTATATTGGATCTCAAGGAATTTAATTATGAAAATTTCTCTTTAATTGATTGTATTTCCTTGTTGCAATCCGTGCTAAATTCTCCTCATGCTTATAGTCAAAATAAGGCCTTTACCGAACATATTGTTGATGCCTTGATGCAATCTTATGAAGAAAAACTTGAGTTGAAAGTTTCTATCCCTAGAAAACTCCATGATGAGTGGGAACCTACTATCAAAATTAAATTAAAGATTATGAGTTTCATGCTTTGTGTGATTTGGGTGCTAGTGTCTCTACTATTGCCAAAACTTTCTGTGATTTGCTAGATTTTTGTAACTTTGATGATTGCTCTCTAAACTTGCATCTTGCGGATTCCACTATTAAAAGGCCTATGGGAAGAATTAATGATGTTCTTATTGTTGCAAATAGGAATTATGTGCCCTTAGATTTTATCGTTCTTGATATAGATTGCAATCCTTCATGTCCTATTATTCTTGGTAGACCTTTTCTTAGAACGATCGGTGCAATTATTGATATGAAGGAAGGAAATATATGATTCCAATTTCCATTAAAGAAAGGCAAGGAACACTTTCCTAGAAATAAAATAAAATTACCATATGAATCTATCATGAGAGCCACTTATGGATTGCCTACCAAAGATGGCAATACCTAGATATATTCTCGCTTTTATGCCTAGCTAGGGGCGTTAAACGATAGCGCTTGTTGGGATGCAACCCAATTTTATATTTAGTTTTTAGTTTTTGTTTCTGTTTAGGAATAAATAATCCATCTAGCCTCTGTTTAGATGTGGTTTTATCTTTTAATTAGTGTTTGTGCCAAGTTAAACCTATTGGATCTTCTTGGATGATAGTTATTTGATCTTGCTGTAATTTCCAGAAACTTTGCGCTCAGTGCCCGAATTTTTAAAAATCACCGAACGTGATAAAATATTGATTCAATTGCTTCTCATCAATAAACAAATTTTCCATGCGTTCTAATTTTGGTAGAAGTTTTTGAGTTCCATAAATTTGCGTTAGTTGCAGATTACTACAGACTGTTCTGTTTTTGACAGATTCTATTTTGTGTGTGTTTTGCTTATTTTGATGAATCTATGGCTAGTAAAATAGTTTATAATCCATAGAGAAGTTGGAATACAGTAGGTTTAACACCAATATAAATAAAGAATGAGTTCATTACAGTACCTTAAAGTAGTCTTTTGTTTTCTTTCTCTAACGGAGCTCACAACATTTCTATTGAGTTTTGTGTTGTGAAGTTTTCAAGTTTTGGGTGAATTATTTTGATGGATTATGGAACAAGGAGTGGCAAGAGCCTAAGCTTGGGGATGCCCATGGCACCCCCAAGATAATCCAAGGACACCAAAAAGTCAAATCTTGGGGATGCCCCGGAAGGCATCCCCTCTTTCATCCACTTCCATCGGTAATTTACTTGGAGCTATATTTTTATTCACCACATGATAAGTGTTTTGCTTGGAGCGTCTTGTATTATTTGCGTCCTTGCTTGTTAGTTTACCACAATCATCCTTGCTGTACACACCTTTTGAGACAGCCATATATGAATTGAAATTTGATAGAATACTCTATGTGCTTCACTTATATCTTTTGAGCTTGATAGTTTTGCTCATAGTGCTTCACCTGTATCTTTTGAGCGTGATAATTTTTGCTCTAGTGCTTCACTTAGATCTTTAGAGAACGGTGGTGGATTTTTTTTAAAGAAACTTGATCTCTCATGCTTCACTTAGATTATTTTGAGAGTCGTTAATAGCATGGTAATTTGCTTAATGTTAATAAACTTGGTATTCAAGATATGTGAAACTTTCTTTTGAGTGCGTTGAATACTAAGATAAGTTTGATGCTTGATAATTGTTTTGAGATATGGAGGTGATAATATCAAAGTCGTGCTAGTTGAGTAGTTGTGAATTTGAGAAATGCTTGTGTTGAAGTTAGCAAATCCCGTAGCATGCACGTATGGTTAAAGTTGTGTAACAAATTTGAAACATGAAGTGTACCTGGCTTGTGCATCCTTATGTGTGGCGGTCCGGGACGAGCGATGGTCTTTTCCTACCAATCTATCCCCCTAGGAGCATGCGCGTAGTACTTGATTTTTGATGACTTCTAAATTTTTGCAATAAGTATATGAGTTCTTTTGACTAATGTTGAGTCCATGGATTATACGCACTTTTACCTTTCCGCCTTTGCTAGCCTCTTGATACCGTGCATTGCCCTTTCTCACCTTGAGAGTTTGTGCAAACTTCGCTGATGCATCCAAACCCCGTGATTTGATACGCTCTATCACACATAAACCTAGTTATATCTTCCTCAAAACAGCCACCATACCTACCTATTATGGCATTTCCATAGTCATTCCGAGATATATTGCCATGCAACTTTCCACCGTTCTGTTCATCATCATCATGACATACATTACTTTTGTCATATTGACATTGCATGATCATGTAGTTGACATCGTATTTGTTGCAAAGCCACCATGCATTATTTTTCATACATGTCACTCTTAATTCATGGCACCATCCCGGTACTCCGTCGGAGGCATTCATATAGAGTCATACCTTGTTCTAGTTTGAGTTGTAATCCTTATGTTGTAATCAATAGAAGTGTGATGATCATCATTATTAGAGCATTGCCCAAATAAATAAATAAATAAGAAAAGACCAAAAAAAAAAAAAAAGGCCCAAAAAATAAAAAATAAGGGCAATGCTACTATCTCTTTTCCACACTTGTTCTTCAAAGTAGCACCTTGTTCTTCATGTAGTGAGTCTCATATATTGTGCTTCAAAGTAGCACCATGTTTTTCATGTAGTGAGTCTCATATATTGTGCTTCAAAGTAGCACCATGTTTTTCATATAGTGAGTCTCATAAGTTGTATTTTTATACTAGTGGGAATTTTTCATTATAGAACTTGGCTTGTATATTCCTAGGATGGGTTTCCTCAAAATGCCCTATGTCTTCATGAGCAAGCAAGTTGGATGCACACCCACTAGTTTTCTTTTGTTGAGCATTCATAGCTCTAGTGCATCCGTCGCATGGCAATCCCTACTCCTCATGTTGACATCAATTGATGGGCATCTCCATAGCCCGTTGATTATCCTCGTCAATGTGAGACCTTCTCCTTTTTGTCTTCTCTACACAATCCCCAACATCATATTCTATTCCACCCATAGTGCTATATCCATGGCTCACGCTCATGTATTGCGTGAACATTGAAAAAGTTTGAGATTATTTAAGTATGAAACAATTGCTTGGCTTGTCATCGGGGGTATAGAAGTGGGGAACATCTTTGTGTGACGAAAATGAAGCATAGCCTAACTATATGATTTTGTAGGGATGAACTTTCTTTTGCCATGCTATTTGGAGAAGACATGATTACTTTGATTAGTATGCTTGAAGTATTATTATTTTTATGTCAATATGAACTTTTGTCTTGAATCTTTCGGATCTGAATATTCATACCATGATTAAGAAGATTTACATTGAAATTATGCCAAAGTATCACTCCGCATCAAAAATTCTTTTTTTTTCATATACCTACTCGAGGACGAGCAAGAATTAAGCTTGGGGATGCCTGATACGTCTCCAACGTATATATAATTTTTGATTGCTCCATGCTACTTTATCTATTGTTTTGGACTATAATGGGTTTTATTTTCCACTTTTATATTATTTTTGGGACTAACCTATTAACCGGAGGCCCAGCCCAGAATTGCTGTTTTTTGCCTTTTTTAGTGTTTTGAAGAAACAGAATATCAAACGGAGTCCAAACGGAATGAAACCTTCGGGAACGTGATTTTCTCATCAGATAAGACCCAGGAGACTTGGACCCTCCGTCAAGAAAGCCACGAGGCGGTCATGAGGGTGGAGGGCGCCCCCCTTGGGCGCGCCCCCCTGCCTCGTGGGCCCCTCGGAGCTCCACCGACGTACTCCTTCCACCTATATATACCTACGTACCCCCAGATGATCAGAACAGGAGCCAAAAACCTAATTCCACCGCCGCATCTTCCTGTATCCACGAGATCCCATCTTGGGGCCTGTTTGAGCTCCGCGAGGGGCATCCACCACGGAGGGCTTCTACATCAACACCATAGCCCCTCCGATGAAGTGTGAGTAGTTTACTTCAGACCTTCGGGTCCATAGCTAGTAGCTAGATGGCTTCTTCTCTCTTTTTGGATCTCAATACAATGTTCTCCCCCTCTCTCGTGGAGATCTATTCGATGTAATCTTCTTTTTGCTGTGTGTTTGTTGAGACCGATGAATTGTGGGTTTATGATCTAGCTTATCTATGAATAATATTTGAATCTTCTCTGAATTATTTTATGTATGATTGAGTTATCTTTGCAAGTCTCTTCGAATTATCCGTTTGGTTTGGCCAACTAGATTGGTAGTTCTTGCATTGGGAGAAGTGCATGGCTTTGGGTTCAATCTTGCGGTGTCCTTACCCAGTGACAGAAAGGGTTGCAAGGCACGTATTGTATTGTTGCCATCGAGGATAACAAGATGGGGTATTTATCATATTGCATGAATTTATTCCTCTACATCATGTCATCTTGCTTAAGGCGTTACTCTGTTTTTAACTTAATACTCTAGATGCATGCTGGATAGCGGTCGATGAGTGGAGTAATAGTAGTAGATGCAGAATCGTTTCGATCTACTTGTCTCAGACGTGATGCCTATATACATGATCATACCTAGATAACTGTTGGGGGACGTAGCAGAAATTCAAAATTTTCTACGCATCACCAAGATCAATCTATGGAGAGACTAGCAACGAGAGAGAGGGGAGTGCATCTTCATACCCTTGAAGATCGCGATGCGGAAGCGTTACAAGAATGCGGTTGGTATAGCCGTACACGCAGCGATTCAGATCGCGGTCGATTCCGATCTAAGCGCCGAACGGACGGCGCCTCCGCGTTCAACACACATACAGCCCGGGGACGTCTCCTCCTTCTTCATCCAGCAAGGGGAGAGGATAAGTTGAGGGAGAACTCGGACAGCACGACGGCATGGTGGTGGTGGAGCTCGTGGTTCTCCAGCAGGGCTTCGCCAAGCACTATGGAGGAGGAGGATGTGTTGGAGGAGGG
Source organism: Aegilops longissima (assembly GCA_021605205.1). Classification (NCBI taxonomy): domain Eukaryota; kingdom Viridiplantae; phylum Streptophyta; class Magnoliopsida; order Poales; family Poaceae; genus Aegilops; species Aegilops longissima. Next base: position 986,362 of record JAHIAM010006564.1, on the reverse strand, counting down.
AGAGGGCTGCGCCAGGGAAGAGGTGCGGCTGCCCTCCCACCCCTCCACTATATATAGGGGCAAGGGGAGAGGGGGAGGCGCCTTAGGGTTTCCCCTAGGGGGCGGCGGCCAAGCAGATTGGATCTCCCTAGGGAAAATCCTAGGGAGACTTGCCCCCCAAGCCAAGCAGGTGGAGGATTGCCTCCCAAGCCAGGTGGAGGCGCCCCACCTCCCCAAATAACGTGGCAAAGGGTGTGGGGGGCGCACCACCCCTTAGTGGGCTGGTTTGCCCCTATCCCTTTGGCCCATGAGGCCCTCCAACACTTGTCGGGGCTCCCGAAACACCTTTCGGTCATGCTGGCCATAGCCTGGTACCCTCGGAACACTTCCGGACTCCAATACCCTTCGTCCAATATATCGATCTTCACCGCCAGACCATTCCGGAACTCCTCATGATGTCCGGGATCACATCCGGGACTCCGAACTACCTTCCGTAACCGCATACTATTTCCCATAACAACTCTAGCGTCAACGAACCTTAAGTGTGTAGACCCTACGGGTTCGGGAACCATGCAGACATGACCGAGACGTTCTCCGGCCATGTACCAACAGCGGGATCTGGATACCCATGTTGGCTCCCACATGTTCCACGATGATCTCATCGGATGAACCACGATGTCAAGGATTCAAGCAATCCCGTATATAATTCCCTTTGTCAATCGATACGTCACTTGCCTGAGATTCGATCGTCGGTATCCCAATACCTCGTTCAATCTCGTTACCGGCAAGTCACTTTACTCGTTCCGTAATGGATGATCCCGTGACTAACTACTTAGTCACATTGAGCTCATTATGATGATGCAATACCGAGTGGGCCCAGAGATACCTCTCCGTCATACGGAGTGACAAATCCCAGTCTCGATTCGTGCCAACCCAACAGACACTTTCGGAGATACCTGTAATGCACCTTTATAGCCACCCAGTTACCGTTGTGACGTTTGGTACACCCAAATCATTCCTACGGTATCGGGAGTTGCACAATCTCATGGTCTAAGGAAATGATACTTGACATTAGAAAAGCTTTAGCAAACGAACTACACGATCTTGTGCTATGCTTAGGATTGGGTCTTGTCCATCACATCATTCTCCTAATGATGTGATCCCGTTATCAATGACATCATATGTCCATGGTCAGGAAACCATAACCATCTATTGTTCAACGAGCTAGTCAACTAGAGGCTCACTAGGGACATGTTTTGGTCTATGTATTCACAAAGGTATTACGGTTTCCAGTTAATACAATTATAGCATGAACAATAGACAATTATCATGAACAAGGAAATATAATAGTAACCATTTTATTATTGCCTCTAGGGCATATTTCCAATAGTCTCCCACTTGCACTAGAGTCACTAATCTAGTTCACATCACTATTGATTGTAATGAATCCAAATCCCATGGGGTTTGATCATATCTCGTTTGTGAGAGAGGTTATTAGTCAATGGGTCTGAACCTTTCAGATCCGTGTGTGCTTTACAAATCTCTATGTCATCTTGTAGATGCAGCTACCATGCGTTACTTGGAGCTATTCCAAATAACCGCTCTACTATACGAATCCGGTTTACTACTCAGAGTCATCCGGATCAGTGTCGAAGTTTGCATCGACGTAACCCTTTACGACGAACTCTTTTACCACCTCCATAATCGAGAAAATTGCTTAGTCCACTAGTTACTAAGGTTAAGTTTGACCGCTGTCATGTTTTCCATTCCTGGATCACTCTTGTACCCCTTGACTGACTCATGGCAAGGCACACTTCAGGTGCGGTACTCAGCATAGCATACTGTAGAGCCTACGTCTAAAGCATAGGGGACGACCTTTGTCCTTTCTCTCTCTTCTGCCGTGGTCAGGTCTTGAGTCTTACTCAATACTCAAACCTTATAACACAGCCAAGAACTCCTTCTCTGCCGATCTATTTTGAACTTCTTCAAAATCTTGTCACGATCGTGCACTTATTTGAAAGTACTATCAAGCGATTTTGATCTATCCTTAATCCAGGTTTTCCATTGAAAAACACTTCTCAAATAACCCTATATGCTTTCCATAAATTCTACATCATTTCCAATCAACAATATGTCAACAACATATACTCATCAGAAATGCTATAGTGCTCCCACTCACTTCTTTGGAAATACAAGTTTCTCATAAACTTTGATGAACCCAAAATCTTTGATCATCTCATCAAAGCGTACATTCCAACTCCGTGATGCTTACTCCAGTCCTTAGAAGGATTGCTGGAGCTTTGCATACTTGTTAGCATCTTTTAGGATTGACAAAAACTTCTGGTTGTATCACATACAACCTTTCCTCAAGAAAACTATCGAGGAAATAATGTTTTTGACATCCTATCTGCAAGATTTCATAAATAATGCAGTAACTGCTAATATAATTCCAACAGACTCTTAGCATCGCTACGAGTGAGAAAGTCTCATCGTAGTCAACTCCTTGAACTTGTCGGAAACATCTTAGCGACAAGCCGAACTTTCTTCATGGTGACACATACCATCATTGCCTGTCTTCCCTTTTAGAATCCATCTGTACCCAACAGCCTTATGACCATCAAGTAGTTCTTCCAAAGTCTACACTTTGTTTTCATACATGGATTCTCTCTCGGATTTTATGGCCTCGAGCCATTCGTCGGAATTCGGGCCCACCATCGCTTCTCCATAGCTCGTAGGTTCATTGTTGTCTAGCAACATGACCTCCTAAGACAGGATTACGCACCACTCTGAAGTAGTACGCATCCTTGTCGACCTACGAGGTTTGGTAGTGAATTGATCTGAAGTTTCATGATCACTATCATAAGCTTCCACTTCAATTGGTGTAGGTGCCACAGGAACAACTTCCTGTGCCCTGCTACACACTAGTTGAAGTGACGGTTCAATAACCTCATCAAGTCTCCACCATCCTCCCACTCAATTCTTTCGAGAGAAACTTTTCCTCGAGAAAGGACCCGTTTCTAGAAACAATCACTTTTGCTTCCGGATCTGAAATAGGAAGTATACCCAACTATTTTGGGTATTCTATGAAGATGCATTTATTTGCTTTGGGTTCGAGCTTATCAGCCTGAAAGTTTTTCACATAAGCGTCGCAGCCCCAAACTTTCAAGAAACGACAGCTTAGGTTTCTCTAAACCGTAGTTCCTACGGTGTCGTCTCAACGGAATTGCATGATGCCCTATTTAAAGTGAATGCGGTTGTCTCTAGTGCCTAACCAATAAACGATAGTGGTAATTCGATAAGAGACATCATGGTATGCACCATATCCAATAGGGTGCAGTTATGATGTTCGGACACACCATCACACGATGGTGTTCCAGTCGGTATTAGTTGTGAAACAATTTCCACTATGTCTTAATTGTGTGCCAAACTCGTAACTCAGATATTCATCTCTATGATCATATCATAGACATCTTATCCTCTTGTCATGATGATCTTCAACTTCACTCTGAAATTACTTGAACCTTTCAATAATTTAGACTCGTGTTTCATCAAGTAAATATATTCAGAATCTACTCAAATCATCCGTGAAGTAAGAGCATAACGATATTCACTGCGTGCCTCAACACTCACTAGATTGCACACATCAATTGTATTACTTCCAACAATTTGCTCTTTTGTTTCATCTCACTGGAAAAACGAGGCCTTTCAGTCATCTTGCCCATGTGGTATGATTTGCATGTCTCAAGTGATTCAAAATCAAGTGAGCCCAAAGATCCATCAAAATGGAGCTTCTTCATGCGTTTTATACCAATATGACTCAAATGGCAGTGCCACAAGTAGGTGGTACTATCATTACTATCTTCTATCTTTTTGGCATGAACATGTGTAACACTACGATCGAGATTCAATAAACCATTCATTTTAGGTGCAAGACCGTTGAAGGTACTATTCAAATAAACAGAGTAACCATTATTCTCCTTAAATGAATAACCGTATTGCGATAAACATAATCCAATCATGTCTATGCTCAACGCAAACACCAAATAACAATTATTTAGGTTTAACACCAATCTCGATGGTAGAGGGAGAAGGCGATGCTTGATCACATCAACCTTGGAAACACTTCCAACACACATCGTCATCTTACCTTTAGCTAGTCTCCGTTATTCCGTAGCTCTTTTATTTCGAGTTACTAACACTTAGCAACTGAACCGGTATCTTAATACCCTGGTGCTACTAGGAGTACTAGTGAAATACACATTTAATACAATGTATATCCAATATACTTCTGTCAACCTTGCCAGCCTTCTCATCTACCAAGTGTCTAGGGTAGTTCTGCTTCAGTGACCGTTCCCTCATTACAGAAGCACTTAGTCTCAGGTTTGGGTTCAACCCTGGGTTTCTTCACTAGAGCAGCAACTGATTTGCCATTTCATGAAGTATCCCTTCTTGCCCTTGCCCTTCTTGAAACTAGTGGTTTTACTAACCATCAACAATTGATGCTCCTACTTGATTTCTACTTTCGCGGTGTCAAACATCGCGAATTGCTCAAGGATCATTATGTCTATCCCTGATATGTTATAGTTCATCACGAAGCTCTAATAGCTTGGTGGCAGTGACTATGGAGAACCATCACTTTCTCATCAGGAAGATTAACTCCCACTCGATTCAAGTGATTGTAGTACTCAGACAATCTGAGCACATGCTCAAGACTGAGATTTTATCCCTTAGTTTGCAGGTTAAGAAACTTGTCGGAGGTCTCATACCTCTTGACGTGGGCACGAGCATGAAATCCTAATTTCAGCTCTTGGAACATCTCATATGTTCTGCGAGGTTTCAAAAATGTCTTCGGTGCCTTAATTCTAAACCGTTTAACATTACACACTGAACTATCACGTAGTCATCAAAACGTGTATGTCAGATGTTCGCAACATCCACAAACGACGCTCGAGGTTCAGCACACCGAGCGGTGCATTAAGGACATAAGCCTTCTGTGCAGCAATGAGGACAATCCTCAGTTTACGGATCTAGTCCGCATAATTGCTACTATCAACTTTCAACTAAATTTTCTCTAGGAACATATCTAAAACAGTAGAACTAAAGCGCAAGTTACGACATAATTTGCAAAGAACTTTTGACTATGTTCATGATAATTAAGTTCATCTAATTATTTAATGAACTCCCACTTAGATAGACATCCCTCTAGTCATCTAAGTGATACATGATCCGAGTCAACTAGGCCGTGTCCGATCATCACGTGAGACGGACTAGTCATCATCGGTGAACATCTTCATGTTGATCGCATCTTCTATACGACTCATGTTCGACCTTTCGGTCTCTTGTGTTCTGAGGCCATGTCTGTACATGCTAGGCTCGTCAAGTCAACCTAAGTGTTTTGCATGTGTAAATCTGGCTTACACCCGTTGTATGCGAACGTTATAATCTATCACACCGATCATCACGTGGTGTTTGAAACAACGAACCTTCGCAGCGGTGCACAGTTAGGGGGAACACTTTCTTGAAATTTTATGAGGGATCATCTTATTTATGCTACCGTCGTTCTAAGCAAATAAGATGCAAAAACATGATAAACATCTCATGCAATCAAATAGTGACATGATATGGCCAATATCATTTTGCTCCTTTTGATCTCCATCTTCGGGGCGCCATGATCATCATCGTCACCGGCATGACACCATGATCTCCATCATCATGATCTCCATTATCGTGTCTTCATGAAGTTGTCTCGCCAACTATTACATCTACTACTATGGCTAACGGTTTAGCAATAAAGTAAAGTAATTACATGGCATTATTCAATGACACGCAGGTCATACAATAAATTAAGACAACTCCTATGGCTCCTGCCGGTTGTCATACTCATCGACATGCAAGTGGTGATTCCTATTACAAGAACATGATCAATCTCATACATCACATATATATCATTCATCACATCCTATTGGCCATATCACATCACACGGCATATGCTGCAAAAACAAGTTAGACGTCCTCTAATTGTTGTTGCAAGTTTTTACATGGCTGCTATAGGTTTCTAGCAAGAATGTTTCTTACCTACGCCAAAACCACAACGTGATATGCCAATTGCTATTTACCCTTCATAAGGACCCTTTTCATCGAATCTGATCCGACTAAAGTGGGAGAGACAGACACCCGCTAGCCACCTTATGCAACTAGTGCATGTCAGTCGGTGGAACCTGTCTCACGTAAGCGTACGTCTAAGGTCGGTCCAGGCCGCTTCATCCCACAATACCGACGAAACAAGATAGGACTAAATGGTAAACAAATTGAACAAATCAACACCCACAACTATTTGTGTTCTACTCGTGCATAGAATCTACGCAATAGACCTAGCTCTGATACCACTGTTGGGGAACGTAGCAGAAATTCAAAATTTTCTACGCATCACCAAGATCAATCTATGGAGATACTAGCAACGAGAGAGAGGGGAGTGCATCTTCATACCCTTGAAGATCGCGATGCGGAAGCGTTACAAGAACGCGGTTGGTGGAGTCGTACACGCAGCGATTCAGATCGTGGTCGATTCCGATCTAAGCGCCGAACGGATGGCGCCTCCACGTTCAACACACGTACAGCCCGGGGACGTCTCCTCCTTCTTCATCCAGCAAGGGGAGAGGAGAAGTTGAGGGAGAACTCCGACAGCACGACGGCATGGTGGTGGTGGAGCTCGTGGTTCTCTAGCAGGGCTTCGCCAAGCACTGTGGACGAGGATGATGTGTTGGAGGAGGGAGAGGGCTGCGCCAGGGAAGAGGTGCGGCTGCCCTCCCATCCCTTCACTATATATAGGGGCAAGGGGAGAGGGGGAGGCGCCCTAGGGTTTCCCCTAGGGGGCGGCGGCCAAGCAGATTGGATCTCCCTAGTGAAAATCCTAGGGAGACTTGCCCCCCAAGCCAAGCAGGTGGAGGATTGCCTCCCAAGCCAGGTGGAGGCGCCCCACCTACCCAAATAATGTGGGAAAGGGTGTGGGGGGCTCACCACCCCTTAGTGGGCTGGTTTGCCCCTTCCCCTTTGGCCCATGAGGCCCTCCAACACTTGTCGGGGCTCCCGAAACACCTTTCGGTCATGCTGGCCATAGCCTGGTACCCCCGGAACACTTCCAGACTCCAATACCCTTCGTCCAATATATCGATCTTCACCGCCGGACCATTCCGGAACTCCTCGTGACAGCCGGGATCACATCCGGGACTATGAACTACCTTCGGTAACCACATACTATTTCCCATAACAACTCTAGCGTCAACGAACATTAAGTGTGTAGACCCTACGGGTTCGGGAACCATGCAGACATGAACGAGACGTTCTCCGGCCAATAACCAACAGCGGGATCTGGATACCCATGTTGGCTCCCACATGTTCCATGATGATCTCATCGGATGAACCATGATGTCAAGGATTCAAGCAATCCAATATACAATTCCCTTTGTCAATCGGTACGTTACTTGCCTGAGATTCGATCGTCGGTATCCCAATACCTCGTTCAATCTCGTTACCGGCAAGTCACTTTACTCGTTCCGTAATGCATGATCCCGTGACTAACTACTTAGTCACATTGAGCTCATTATGATGATGCAATATCGAGTGGGCCTAAAGATACCTCTTCGTCATACGGAGTGACAAATCCCAGTCTCGATTCGTGCCAACCCAACAGACACTTTCGGAGATACATAGTGCACCTTTATAGCCACCCAGTTACGTTGTGACGTTTGGTACACCCAAAGCATTCCTACGGTATCCGGGAGTTGCACAATCTCATGGTCTAAGGAAATGATACTTGACATTAGAAAAGCTTTAGCAAACGAACTACACGATCTTGTGCTATGCTTAGGATTGGGTCTTGTCCATCACATCATTCTCCTAATGATGTGATACCGTTATCAATGACATCATATGTCCATGGTCAGGAAACCATAACCATCTATTGATCAACGAGCTAGTCAACTAGAGGCTCACTAGGGACATGTTGTGGTCTATGTATTCACACATGTATTACGGTTTCCAGTTAATACAATTATAGCATGAACAATAGACAATTATCATGAACAAGGAAATATAATAGTAACCATTTTATTATTGCCTCTAGGGCATATTTCCAACAATAACCTCATAACTATGCTCAATTCTGTCAATTGATCAACAGTAATTTTTTCACCCACCGTCGAATACTTATGCTCTTGAGAAAAGCCACTAGTGAAACCTATGGCCCCCGGGTCTATTCTCATCATATCAATCTCCATCACTTTTATACTTGCTTTGTTTTTACTTTGCATCTTTATACCGAAAGTACCAAAAATATTATCTCTATCAGATCTCACTCTAAGTAAGTGATCGTGAAGGATTGACAACCCCTAATCGCGTTGGTTGCGGTAGCTATCGTTTTGTGCAGGTACGAGGGACTTGCGCGTGGCCTCCTACTGGATTGATACCTTGGTTCTCAAAACCGAGGAAATACTTATGCTACTGTGCTGCATCATCCTCTCCTCTTCGGGAAAACCAACGCAAGCTCAAGGCGTAGCAGAGGGCGCGGAGTGTGCCGAGCAAGGCCTACCACCCCGCTTCGAGAAATATCGTGACAAGCAGACCATGAACTATGTCGGGGCCCGGTACAAGGAGGACCCGGTAACAAAGGATCTTACCACGGATCCAAGACCAAGGCGCTTGAACGTGTTCTCGTAAGGAATACACCCCGCGTAATTAGCTCCATATGGTTGCATTCTAATTAATGAAGCCAAATTTCTAAATGGTTACATTCCTTCCGCAGAGACCGAAAGTAGTAGCGGGGTCGTCTCAGAGCTCCCCTTGGGACAACACTCTAAATAGGGCATTGAACGTAATGAAAAACAAGGATAAGCTCAGTAATCCATCGTCAGCTAGTCGTGTGGCCGGCAAAAGCTTGTCCACAAAATGGTCGTCATACTATAATGCTGGTGGGCGAAAGGAGAGAAAGACCAACTCAGAAAGCCAGTCGCGCGAGGTTCAAGAACTCAAGTCACAAGTGGCGCGGATTCCGGAGATTGTCCAAGAGCAAGTGCAACAACAACTGAGAACGACGCTCACCGCCATTGTGCCTACCTTGATTCAGGGGCTGCAGACGTGGATTGCGGGCGACCAACAGGGGCCGCCCTCGGTTCCCAGCTTCACGGCCAGCAACTCGCACAACGCATGGGCGGCGCCATTGGTGTCTCCGGCGGAGGCGGTATTAGTGTCTCCGGTGCCGGCACGGGCATTGGAGCTTAATGTACCCGGGTGTACGCCGGCCGGCAGCTCGGCAGCAAGCGGCCCCTCCTCAGTTGCACACCCGCCGTTGGCGGTGCCTCGACATTAGCCGCGCTCGACGCCATCACGGTAACTAAGCCTCTCGGCCGATGACTTCATCTCCTTGCCTTTGACTGGGCATCCCTGACGCCCTACATGTTTTTGCAGGGCGCCACCGACGTTCCATGCACTCTTCTGCACTTCGTGGGCGGCGAGTTGATCGATGTCGCCAAGGGCAGAATCGTTCAACCGGGCAACCCCGTGTTCCACGGTAATCTGATGCCACCCACCGTGTATAGGGTTGAACTGGTTCGGGTGCTGCCAGGCTGCGACGAGTTGTTACCTCCGATTCGACCCGCTGGGGCAGCGAAGATGATGTGATGACCCTCGGCGCTGCATAAGCTGGCCCTGCTTTGGCGAAGAGCCAGATTCGTTTGGGGTGAGGACACCACCCCACGACAACACCGCCAGTCGTGCAGGCGCCAAGCCATGGCAAGACCGCCGCAACGCTACCGGACATGCCGGACATCCCTTTGGCACAGGATCTGGACATGCACATCGCACAGGATCCGGACGACGACGACAACGACGACGGTACATTTACCAACGTCGATAAGTACTTTGCCGAACATGGGTATGGTGACGAATTCTTCGGGCCTCCTTCTCAAGAACCCAACCCTGAAAAAGACGACCACGATCTAGCTGGTACCCCGGAGAAACCCAATTGCAACAGGCGTTGTCTGGCGTTCAGTTCTCAGGAGACGCCTCCAGCTGCCACCTTCACCAAGCCTCAGATCACCGAGGTGCGAAATATTATCAGCCCCAACACACTCAAGAAGGCAGTCTCTGAGCAGAACTCGATCCCATTACAGCAGATGAAGAAGAAGGGAAGGAAACGAAAGAATAACAAGGGCGATGCGAGCCAGCCGACACCGAGTACGATCCGTGCTCAGGATGGGCCACCTTCACCTAAGGATATCTCGAGGAGGGTGCATGTGGCGGGTAGGGCGATGCTACCGACTAATCTGATCAATGCTGCAACCGGTGCTATGTGGAGTCTGCATGAAAGTGTTCTTTCTTTGGAGAAGCGGCGTCTCTCCCAGAATGATGTGGCATACCCGGTTTTCGTGGCCAAGGTGCCAGAGGGAAAGGGCTTTGTGGATAGCGCCATCAGGGGTACGATCGTCCTGCGGTTTGATGACATCTTCGCTATGTTTAACCTTCATCCGCTGAACTACACCTTCGTTCGGCTATTTTCGCTAAGTATGGAGATGCGGATCATTAGAGACAAGACCCCGGTCATCGTGATAGTCGACCCCTTCTACATGCGTGCCAAGATCTTGGGCAGCACTGGGGACCGGCAAGTCGCGAGTTCACACCTCGAAGGCGTCATTCTGGCAAACCCAGATAAGGATAACTTCCTGGTGCCTTACTTTCCCGAGTAAGTCATCCCCTCACCGCCCCGTAACATATGATTTCTTAGATTTCGATAGTTCTTTTTTTTCTAACATTCCGTGTTTTGTGCAGTGACACACATTGCACACTCATCCTCTTAAGCCCGAAATATTCCATGGCCACGTATTTCGACCCGGACTGTGAATCGAATATAGACTACACAAATATCAAGAAAGTTTTTGATGATGCTCTCCCCGGCTACGCCAAATCTGGAGGCACCTTCAAGAGGCCAGTTCGTAGGTACGACAAGCACGTGTTCACCCACAATACGACGTTCCCCTGCGTCAAGCAGCCGCCTGGCGGCCAGAAGGATGCCTACTACGCCCTCCATCACATGCGAGCGATCGTACGGGACCATAATCACCTTCTGCTACCAAATAATCTCAAAGATTGGGCCACACGCTTGTCGGCAATCCAGGACGCGGACATCAGACAAGAATTCTTTCGCATCCAGTCGGAGTTTGTGGAAATCATCCATCAAGATGTCCTTCGTACCTCGGGCACTTCTACCTCAGATCTCAACCGTCCAACAATGAGATAGAAACAATGCTACAAATGCAGGCTGACAACGCCTGCGATTTCATGACCATCACGAAAGACGGCGGCTTCATCCACGCTCCGGTCCCTGAGTCAAGTCGAAAGTAGTGATGTTATGTAGTTCTGAAATGTCGATTGGCTCATGTTGTAATATTAAACTTTAATGAACTTGTATGTTTCTTTGGTTTGGACAGTCGTTCAACTTATATGTAATCGATGCTATTTATTAGTAGGACCATGAATCGTGTTATTAATGTGTTGCTTTTCACTTCCGATCCTTTTGTTGCATACTTATATATTGCTTATGTATTGTCTATGAGTTGCTACTAACGTTTTGTTTGGCTAGTGCATAGAGATGCCGTCGTATGTCGTGTACAAGGGTAAGGTTCCCGGAGTCTACGACGACTGGGAGGAGTGTCGGAGACAGGTTCACCGTTTCAGCGGTAACCGTTACAAAGAGTACACCACTAGGGCGGAGGCGGAAGTTAGATACGCGCGCTATCTAGCGGGAGAGAGGAGGGAGCGTTGGAGGAACCGGACGAAGACCAGTTTCATCGCGATTATGCTCATCGTGATGACCGCAACTCTCTTCTATATGATGGTAGTTAGGATGATCAATATCGACTTGTAATGTGAACACAAACTCGCTACTCGCGGTCTCGAGACTTGTAATGTTCTAACTTTGTTCGGTATTTTTAATTCGGAGACTAATATGATGAATTGTATTTGGAGACTAATCTTCTATTGTATTCGATAAATCTGATGTTTATATGTTGTGCTCTCTATATTCTGTGCTGTAATATGTTTTGTAACCTGTGCAAATATCAGAAAGAAAAAAAATCCCTAATATTCATACTAGTGGCGCACCACTCAGCACTTTAGTGGCGCACTGAAAAAAGCACACTAGTGGTGCATCATCAACTAGTGCGCCATTAGTAAGCCGGAGCACATGGGTAAATATGGCCTCCTGGGAGGCATACTAATGGCACACCGTGGGATATACTAATGGCGCACTGCTTGGTGCGCCATTAGTATACCAGATACTAATGGCGCACCTGTGGTGCGCCATTAGTAAAAAATTCTAATGGCGTGATGCTCGTGGCGCAACTGTAGTGCGCCATTAGAGCATCTCCAGCCGCGGCCCCAACAGGCCTCCCCAGGCGACTTTTTCAGCAGCGGCGCCAAAAAAACGGCCCAGTCGCGCCCCCAGGACGACGAAAAGCGCCGGTTCGGCCCTTTTTCCGCCCGGCTGCCGCAGGCCGAACCCGGCGCGCTGGGAGGCGCTTGGGGCTCCACCGCAAGGGAAAAGCGCGGTTGGCCCACGCCGTCAGGTGAAAAGTCAAGATTTTCTTCCCCGACTCGCCTCCCACCCCCCGCGCTCTCGGCCGCAACTAGGTATATCCCGGCGCCGCCCCGCCACCCTTCACCAGTAGATAGCCATTCCCCGCCGGAAAAATAGGAGAGGTTCGCCGCGACAGCCCCTCCGACACCAGTTGGGCGTTTAGCGGCGGGTGCACGCCCACCGCGCGCAAGGTTTTTTGCGATTTGCCTGCCTCGGCGATGGACTCGGATGACGAGGAAGTGCTCGCCGCGCTGCTGGAGGAGGAAGCCAAGGCCGACGTCCAGGAAGAAGAGCATCTCATGGTGCTCGCCGCCCTCGCCCAACTGCTGGCGAGCAATGAAAAGCCGCGGCGAGGTGGCTCGGCGCCGGGGCGGGTGAAAGCAAAGAACCGGCATCGTCTCGAAGGCTACTGCATGCTCTACTCCGACTACTTCACCGATGCTCCACTTCATGGCGACAGAACATTTTGGCGCAGTTATCGGATGAGCAGAAAGCTTTTCCTCCGGATTGTGAATTCCATCCAGGAGTTCGACAACTACTTCAAATGCAAGATGGATTGCACCGGCAAACTTGGATTCACCTCCATTCAGATATGCACGACAGCGATGAGGATGCTTGCATACGGAGCTCCCGGTGACTCACAGGACGACTATGGGCGCATGGTCGAGTCCACCAGCCTAAATTGTTTCTACAAGTTCTGTCGGGCAGTGGTGGCAGTGTTTGGACCGCAATACTTGAGAACACCCAATGCGGAAGACACTGCTCGGATCCTAGCACAGAATGCAGCAAGAGGATTTCCTGGGATGCTTGGAAGCATCGACTGCATGCATTGGAAATGGAAGAATTGCCCATTTTCTTGGCAGGGGATGTACAAAGGGGCCAAAGGCTGTTGCAGTGTAGTACTTGAGGTGGTGGCCACATAGGACCTCTTTATTTGGCACTCCTTCTTTGGTATGCCAGGAACTCACAATGACATCAACGTGCTGCAATGCTCTCCTGTCTTTGCCAAGCTTGTTGAAGGTCATTCTCCTCCGGTGAACTTCGAGATCAATGGGCGGCACTACAACAAGGGGTACTATCTAGCTGATGGCATCTATCCGAGATGGTCGACATTTGTGAAGACCATCAAAAACCCTATGCCTGGAGGCAAGAACGCCTGGTTTGCGAAGATTCAGGAGGCTTGCAGGAAGGATGTCGAGCGGGCATTTGGTGTGCTCCAATCTCGATTTGCTGTTGTCCGGTACCCCGCTCAGACCTGGTCGAAAGATCAAATGTGGGAGATCATGACCTGCTGTGTCATCTTGCACAACATGATCATTGAGAGCGAGCAGGAAGAGCCAGTGTTTGACACTGAACCATACCACATGCAGGGTCCTTTAGCCGAAGTTCATCACCAGCTACCGGCAACCTGGACTGCCTATCTCAGTATGCGTCAGGAGATCCGAGACTCACAGGTGCATCATCAACTGCAGAAAGAACTGATTGAGCACCTATGGAGGCTCAAGGGGGATGCCGTGTGATGAAATATGAGTTTTTATTTGTTGAACTATATAATTTGTATTGAACTATTTGTTGTTATACTATTTTGTTGAAGTATTTGAATTTTCTGTGATGAAATATGTGATAAAAAAATATTTATGTTGATAATTGAACGCCGAGCCACGGAGAACCATGCCGAATATGGGCCTATTCTCGCCCATATGGGCCTTTTTCGCCGAAATGGGGCTTCAAAAGTGGGCCAAAACCGGCGACTGGGGGCGAGCTGGGGGTGACGACTGGGCGCAATACCGCCCCCAGCGCCGAATGAATCGCCGGCTCGCCCCAGGGGGTGGTTTTTATGCGCCCTGGGGGGCCGAACGACTGGAGATGCTCTTAGTAGCCAAAACAGGTGCGCCACTAGCAGGCCTTTTTCTAGTAGTGTTTTAATTTATGAGTATTGTGTTTATTTGGAACATCATATATATGCGTGCCTGTGGCTAACACATGGATTGTATGATTTGTGTTGATGATTGGAGCAATTTAAATTTAAATTGACCATGAAACTAAAAAATTTACTGCTGATGGTTTAGGGCCAACAAAAGTACAATAGCCTCGTTGGTGTGACATACAATATTCATGTCGGGCAAGACCGATAAAGGTGATGTATAACCAACATGCAAAAGTGTGTTTTCCTGATGGTCTACTGAGAGGAAATAGTTTTACTGTCGGTCTCAACCCTTTTCCTGTCGGTTTTCAGCCAACATAGAAATTTCGGTTTTTTTTAGTGTATACACAGAGTTTCCCCTTCCACCCCTACAAATTTATGCTAAACTTTATTACTTTGGACAAATTCATCTTACCTTTAAATCTGGAAGTTTTTTGCAAGAAAAATGTATAAGTTGTTTTATTAATATATGTTTCATTATGTTATATGAAAACTATTTTTTGGGTATGACTAACAAGTTATAAATTCTCATTTGTTTCATGAATTCGCCATGCATTATAATTTTCATTGTAAATACATTTCAAGGCTAAACTAAAACTCTATTTATTACAAAAATATTGTGTTATCTTACTTGGGTGTTTATGAAAATATTTAGTTATAGTCATTTTCTCACAAATTTTAGTCTCATATTATCCACCAACTAATTTACGCCTTATTTTATATTGCATGCGGCCTTTCCCATAGTATCCTCAAATATCAATAGAACTCAGTAGAAGTAGAATGTCTTTTGAATATACTAGAAAATTCCATGGCAGAAATAACTGCCTTCTAGAGTGCACGACTATAAAATTTAGATCTAGGGTGCACCGAGGGAGTATAATTGAAGAGAATAAAGTGTCAACTTGTAATTACGTCTAAAAGCCCCTCTTTCGCTTTTGTTTGTGCCGCCGTGTACCACGATTCAGTTCCGATTCAGCGTGTAATTACGACGAGTAAATCGGAAAACTAAAACCACGACGAGTAAATCGGAACGGTTCAAAACTAAAACCACGACGAGTAAATCGGAACGGAGGGAGTACGTAGTATGCATCTCTGTCTGTCAATAAATTCCAGTCACTGAATCTCTGAACGCGCTGAATCTCTGCCTGCCATAAGTATGTTGTACAGCAACTACAGACTTGACTGTGAACTAAAGAAAATCCCAGTCACTGAATCCCTCCATACAGGATACCACCCATAACAAACTAGTACATATATACTGTAGATGGCATAGGCTGACGTTGTGTGGCAGATGAGCATGGTCCAATCTTTACAAGATAGGTACAAGTTTTGCAGGTTCTTGGATCAAAAGTACTCGCCTACTTAGCACGCAAGGCTTGCATGGCGTGTGTTGTCGCCTACTAGCAGGTATAAACTTCAGTGAACTTGTCTTATTTAACATAGAAATCAGATATTGTGAATGTCTGAAATTTGAAGACATCCAGAGTCTGACACATTTGGACTCCTGA
Source organism: Aegilops longissima (assembly GCA_021605205.1). NCBI lineage: Eukaryota > Viridiplantae > Streptophyta > Magnoliopsida > Poales > Poaceae > Aegilops > Aegilops longissima. Next base: position 970,323 of record JAHIAM010006564.1, on the reverse strand, counting down.
CTCTTCCACGGGAGTAGGCACAGGGCAGCAATAAATTAGCTTCAATGCTAACTTAGCTCATCAATTCTCTTCAATGGCAGCATCTGAATGTTGTAATCTTTCAGCATCATGCACTTATTTCCCAGCTAGCAGAGGACATGGTACATGGTACTCTCTTAAAGATTGGGCTGTCCTTTGTACACTAAATGTTACTACCTGCCAGTAGTCTGAGAGAACTCAACATTGCAAAATTGATAGCTTATATACATACTGACAGACATCCGTACATCCCGATATACACAAAGGCTCACAACAGCATAAGCGAAAGAGCAGCAAGTTCTCCAAATAAATAGCTATAGGTAGCAGCAGCCAGTAATGAAATTCAAAAGTCCCCGTTCAAAAAAATAAATCAAAATTTCTCCCCACACTATATTACAAATCAGTGACCACATCACGAAGCTAAAAACAGCATAAGCAACAAAGCACAGTACATGCTCAATGCAAGAAAAAATCTTGTTTTCCTTACGGGCTGGTTAAAAAAAAAGAAATTTTAGAGGCTGGATGAAAATCCTGGTGAATATACAAAGCTTAGCAGCAACCATTCAGACTCTGCAATAGAGTAGATTTACAGGTGTCCACTGCTCCGCAAGGCAAATGCATCCTATTACTCTGTCACGCAACTGAAGGCCTGCAAACAGCAAAAGGATGCTTAGCCAAAGTTTATAATTAATTACAAAAAGAATGAGGATATCCTAATTAACAAATTAAATTCTCTTTGATGAGTGAAGATCTTTAAATAGAGTGGGAAGTTACAAATCAGAATGGTTCACTCCATGATGTATGTCATATGGGCTAAATAAATAAGAAAAACAACATTGCTCAACCGACCAAGTAACCAATGGGAAAAGAGGAAATAAGCTTACATATATCACAAAGGGTATGAACCCTGGTAGGAATGCCGCCCATATCAATACGATGACGCACAATCTTGTTCAGAACGCAGACCTAATCGAATCAGCATAACTATCTTGAGTACAGTCACCAACCGAGGAAACAAGGAAAGAGTTGCATATATCACAAAGTTTTACCTGAGACTATAGAAATAACTCGATACATATGAGCTTGGAAAATATTGTTCAATCCGAAATTCTTGGATGTGTGCAATCTTGTGCCAGTCATGACCCTTGTTCTTCTGGCATCTTTGTATGAGCACAGAGTTAGAACCAAGGAACTGTAATTCCTGTAAGGTGGCAGGCAGCTCTGGGAGTGACTGGATCAGTATAGCACTCCGAAAATCCAGTATTTCGAGGCAGGAGAGCCTTGCAACTGTTGAAGGCAGGAACTCCAGTTGAGAAGCGTCAAGCACTCCCAAATTTGTAAGACAGTTGCGGTTTTGCATCAACCACTCCTCCGGGAGACGGTTCCAGCTTTTGTCAATAGTAAAATTCCTAACTGAGTTGACTCTCCTCAATGGCTCGCACTGCAAAAGAAATGGATCGCTAATTCTCAGGGAATGAAGTTTTCCCATGTGTGACGGACCGACAACAGCAACCTGGCTGAGATGAGATGCTTGAAGCATTTGCTGAGATGGAATGCCAATAAGCTTATCACATCCAATGACTATCAACTGTGCGAGGGATGTGAGTTCTTGTATCCCATCTAAAGAAGCAAGTTCGCTGCAGTGAGCAATTTTCAAGGACCGCACTGTTGTGAGACTCCTGAACACTTGTGCAGAGGGAAAGGCTGTCATCACACAATTAGACAAAGACAGAGTATCAAGAGAACTGAGGCTGCACATGGACTTGAGTAGACGATTCTCATAAACACCAACTGAACCAATATAAAGGTTGCTGATAGACGATGCAAAACTCATATCATCCGGTCTTGGGGCTGTCATCACACAATCTTTTAAACGCAAAGTGGTTAGAGAAGTGAGGCTGCACAAGGAGTTGAGTAGACAAGTCTCATAAGCACCACATGACCTAATATGAAGTTTTCTGACAGAAGATGGCAAACTGACATCTGCATGAGGAGCCATCAGCTTTGGGCAATTGACCACTGAGAAAGTTGTAAGAAATTGGAGTGTCTGTAGTCGATCCACTGGAAAATGCAACAGATTTTTACAATTTTCAATACGTAATTCCTCCAGACTAGCAAAATAGTGCTCTTGGTCCCCTGTGAGTGTGACTAGGTTTGGACATTCAGAGATCTTCAGACTGGAAAGTAATGGTTTTTGGGATAATGTTGTTTCACTAGACTGATATATTGCAGGGAAAGTATCCAAACCAACTCCCCTTATTTCCAAATTAGCAAGCATAGACGGTAATGCTGGTATGTTTCTCAGTGCTTTACAGAATTTAATCTCGAGTGTCTTAAGCTGGGGAAACACATTTCTTCCCTCCATTTCAACCCACTCCTCTAGTGCAGGAAGATCGCTAAGAACTAGTAACTCAAGAGATGGGAAGGCAGGATGGGGGTCCTCGCATCCATAAAATGAATGACCTATTCTTTTCACTGCATGCATGCTACATATGTGGAGATATCTGAGTGCAGGTAGCCTGCCAAGAGCTGGAAGATTCTGCCAGTTTAAACAACCAGCAATATTAAGATATACCAAGTTGCTTATCACAGGGTGTCCCATCCAACAAGGAGATCTCGTACCACTATATCCATCTATAGTGAGTTTGGCGAGGCTTGTGTGAGGCTGAAGGTTATCAAGCAACAGTTCCTCTGTACCTGACTCCCGTCTGCTGGTATCCCAGGAAAGTGATAACTTACTGAGATTTTTCTTTTCAGCCAGCTTAGCCAGTTTAGAGTCTTCCACATTGCTGCCCTGAATACCAACAATATGTAAACAACGGAGATCATTTAGATCCCTAATATCACTCATTCTTACATACTTGAGATCAACTCTGAGGTTTTGAAGAGATGTCAAGTGTCCAATCTGAGGAGGAGGTCCAGCTTGAATACCAGAGTAGTTTAGGCGTCTCAGATTAATCAAGTTCCTTAGCCGACTAGAATCCCAGAGGCACCCATTCAATCTGACCATTTTGAGATGATATAACTTGTATACAGATGTAGGACACTCAAATCCTCTCCACAGGCCAAACAAGCAACGAAGGTGCAGTAAGTTATCAAATTCTTTTGGCAAATTCTCAAGTAACCCCATAATTTGACGTACTTTCAAAACCCGAAGTTTTGTAGCTACTTTAAGAACATTCTTTAGCACATGCCAACGTACCCTTCTGTCTGATGTTTTATCGAAGTAGATGAAGAGAGTCCTTAATTTCATCAGATGAGAGAAATCTGTGATCACTGAGTCATTTACTATATCAATACTTATATGGCGAACTGTTGCAGGAATGGAGCCATTTACTTTATCACTAGAAACTCTAAAACACTCTTTTTCCGAAACAGTGCACGCTAGTTGATGCAAGAGATCATGCATCATGTAGTATTTATCAGAGCGTTCACCAGCACAATACAGATTACTGTATTTGTGGGGCTCACGTGATCTGAGTTCAAAGAATGATTTTCTTGCTAGTATATCCAAATAGCACTCTCCAACATCTTCTGGCCTTTGACACTCGTCTGAAGAAATCAGTCCTGAACCCATCCATAAGTCAACCAATTCATCCTTCCTAAACTCATAATCTTCTTTAAATAAGCTGCAATACCTGAAGCAGGCTTGCAGGTGGGTGGGTAGATGGTGATAACTTAACCTTAAGAGTTCCATAACACTTTTTTGATGTATGCTACGTCCGCCTAGCCGACCACAACTTCTTCGACCCCAACGGCAACTCCGGCGTGGTATCGTCCGTGAGCGCTCTAAGTATCACCAGCGGGGACGTCGTCCGCTACGACTGGGCCCTCACCGACCTGTTCACTGACATGGTGAAGTATGAGGTGGACAACTCCTCCGGGATGTTCGCCACGGGTTGGAAGTGCCGTGCGGGCTTCCCCGCGATCTACAAAGGCGGCACAGTCGCGGGCGGACCTGTCACGGCGCAGTGCGAAACTGCCTACAAGGCCTCATGGGCATGTGGCGGACCACGTTCCTCGGAACACGCCGGGCGCGAGGCTGGCTGGTCCGCGCTGCACCTTGAGGTCCGAACTGTTCTAGTTCTTCAATGACAGAGATTCCATGTTCCCGTCCAACACGGATCCTCCGGGCCCGTGGCCGTGGGACCAGCAGCTGGTACGAGAGGTCAGTTGATTTGAATTTCGTTGTAAAAAGATTCCACTTATCTTTTTATGTTTATTAGGTACCACAGGCAAATAATGGAGGTCTTTCATTTCGTAAAATAGGCTATTTACAATTTCTCCCTCTTGCCTTCCGCGTGTTGGACACATGATTTCTTCTCAACACCAGCATCAACGGCTGCTAAGAGCATCTACAACCATATATACCTAATATGAGTTGTCAAAAGCCCGCGGACAATGACTGGGCATACCCCAATTTCCATGTCCAACAACCATAGTAGCCATTTCATGATAACTAGTTCCATTCAAAACCATGCGACGGCATGATATACATACAACTACTACTACAACTACACAACTGAGAATCCTCGCCGGGCATGCTGAGGAAGTTGGTGCCGGAGCCGTCGGCCTAGTGGTCATTGGCGGTCGGGCACACCTCCGACTCGTCGTCCTCCACAAACTCGGTGAAGATCTCGACGATCTCCTGCTTCCGTCGGCGGAGGAAGGGGTGGTTGCCCTCCACCTCGTACTCCGACTCAAAGGACTCAAGGAGCACCTGCTGCTCTGCCAAGTGGTCCTCCTGGGCCGCATCGAACTCCGCCATGGCATTGTCCATGTCGAAGCCTGCAGGCTCTAGATCGTCCTCTGCCGCCTTCTCCGGCCGCTCCTTCTCCGTGTCCTTCTCCGCCGTCTCTGGCTCCTTCTTCTGGCGTCAGACAAGCTGGAGTATAGTTGAAGACTTGGAATACATTTTAAAATGACTAGTGAGATGTCACCCATGTCTTTTTTTGCCAAACCTGTATTCCATCAAAAGAAAGTCACATATGTAGTCCATGTTCTATCGTTCTTCATATCTTGGAATTTATTTATTTTTTTCCATACATATTTCATTCGCAAAATATTAAAGATCCATAAACTACGCCTATCTCTTTCTTTTGGAAAAAACAACCAATGTACTCCATTTGTTCCTAAATATAAGACGTTTAGGCAGCTCAATTTGAGCGGAGGGAGTATTATTATTGGACAATTGAGGTTTTACTCATAAATGTTATGTCATATTCCAGGTACCAGGAGGGCCGTCACAAAGATTATGATAATAGGTATGCTAAAACTTTCACTGTCTTTTCACAAACAGAGGATTTAAATACCAGTAGTCCACTAATAGTGTTTTTCTATTGTGAAACAGTAAATTGAAAATTTATCATGCCTATAATCATTAAAAATTGATTCTAAATTTAAAGTCAAGACAAACAGCTCTCAGTTTGTGCATAAGGGCATCTCCAAAGAAGACCCTCAAACCTCCGGTATATGTCGAGATTATAATGTCTGGGCAACTTTTGTCATCCAATGGGGACCCCTTGTTCCGCGGAGCGGTCTAGACGTCTGTTTTCTCGTAAACTAGAAGGAAGTTGTGCGTGTGTGTGCTTGGGGGGGGGTGGGGGCTATCGGGAGCTCGGACATCCACTTTACCAACAAAAAACAACCACGTGGTCCTCCTCTCTTTTTCTTTTTGGAGGAAAGGCCATCATGGCTACCTTTATTAACTTAAAAACAGTTACATTGTTTACTAGTTGGCAAATTAAGAACCCAGGAGGCTCATTAGTCCAACTATCATCACACTTATTACGAAAACTGAAATTAGCTAGCTCATGTGCTACAGAATTTGCATCACGAAAACAATGCTTGAAGATGACCTTTCCTACTAACGTTGCCAAAATCTATGCATTCTGCAAAATCGCCGCTGCTAGATCCCACCATTGGTTCCGTGCTTGGCAATAATTCTCACCACAACGAGAGAATCAGACTCCGCTTCAATCCTACTAAAGCCAATAGCATTTGCCAAAACTAGACCGTGACGATAGCCATTGCTTCCACTGTCATCACATCCTCTGCATTCTGAATAAATTTGCATTGTGCTGCTAAAAGCGCCCCTTCTCATCTCTCAAGACAGCCCCTGTCGTGCCTGACCCTTCTTCGTCTTGGAACGTTGTCCTCCTCTCTTTTCTCTCTCTCTCCCTTCCCTCTCTCCTTTCAACCGGACACCACACACACATATCCACCAAAAGCAACCATGATCTACTCACTTATCTCTTATTCCAGTGAAATTTCATCTCACAATATGGACGTACAAAGTGCAAGCTCCACCAGTAGAAGATCCGAGAGGATAAGCCCTGTGACTTCAAAAACCCTGCAACGGCTGCCAACTCTTTGAGCAGATAAGGCACGTGAATCCAAAAAAACATCCTACAATGGTTTCCAACTCTTTGAGAAGGTGACCTGTACATACTCCATATATGCATGACCTATAAGTCAAGAGCAATCGCATGCCCACGTCGACAAGTTACCATCCAAAAAAGGACATAAAATTAGTTATGATTTTTGTGTTCCAAAGATCCAGCTGCTAGAACAATTGGATATTCAAGACTATAAAAAATGATTTAGGGTCTAAGTATGGGTACTTTCAGAATTCGGATGCATAAAGCGTATCTGTGTATAAACATTGCGACAATACATTTCAATTTGCTGCAAGAAAATTAATCGTGGAAGCGGAACACACAAGCAAATAGCGCCCGCGCTCCGTTCACACCTGCACGACCTGCTTGCGACCACCGCCCTAATCTGTGTAGTTCTCTCCCTCTGCCTAAGGTGCGTTGGCTGCTCCGTCAGCAACGTTGCTTCCGTGGCCCCTCAACCACCGATGCCGAGCTGCCCAATCTCTTCCCCTTTCCACGTTTCTACTTGTGTCGCTGCATATGAAATTGCACATAGATGTGTGCTTGCTTTTGGCAAACACTGCCTGCAAACACATGTAGTCAGCATGTCTACGTGTGTTGATAGATAGATAAATGGAGTGTGCTGCACCATCGCATTGATCCACAAATCACACATATGTCAATTAAGTGCAGGATGATTCGTTGCCAGAGTGTACAAGTTCCTAGTACTAAACAACATGCTACCTACTTTGATGCAAAACTATCAGGGATTTCCTATTTTTATTTTCTCCCAATGGTAGTTGATTACCTGATCTATGCGTATGTAAATTTTCCACGTTCTATTCCATATAGGAAAGAAAATGCCCTCGTGCATGCCGGTGCGATTGTGTACTCTGCAATTAAGTAATCTGACATTTCCACTCAGGATTGCAACCACTAACAGACAAAGATAGAAACACAACACCGTGTAGGGCTGTGGCGACAAGGGGTGGGTGGGAGGAGGTGTGCGAGCCCCGCCGGTTGGATTCCCCGTGTAGGGCTGGGATTTATGTGACAAGGGCCTGGGGTTTTGCTCTGAAATATGAAAGTCACTTAATATGATAATCATTTTAGCAGTGTTTGCAGCAACATAAACACTGGAAGTATAGGCGAGAAGAGAGACACTGGAAGAGCGATGCACGAGGTTACTATGCAACCCATAACTTTTTAGTTAGAATTTTGTACTGACTTAACACATGCATTGGTACGTGTTTAAAATTTGAAGTGTGGGTCTGTAAAGGGTTAGGAATTTCAAGTTCACTTGTTTGGAATTTTGTGACGATTTAACACAAAATCATTGTTAGTCGGGTGAGCTTGGTTGAGAAAATGAAATAGTGGGCGGTCGAATAAGAATGATTTAATGATAAAAACATAGTACAATACCGCTTGATGTTTTTGACACGAATGATGTTTAGTCATTAGAATTATTTGTGCTAACGCTTTATTAGAACTAATAACACAAAATTATATGAATGCATGCGATTCCCAAATATGGCAGGAAGGGTATGCGAAATTGCAGGGATATCTTTGCCCAAGAGCCGGACCACGCCCTGAACCACCCCAGCCCCTCATTTTTCCGCATAACCCCTGATATTTTTGTTGTGAGTGAAATCCACGGGTTAGGCTTAACAGCAGTTCACGTGCAACCACTCTCTTGAACCAAATTCCCATGGCCGTCTTAGCTAGGGTTCGGTTTGTCATCGGCCGCGGACCCGCCGCCTCCCTCTTGAACATCGCCGTCACCATCCCTGTCGTCGCCGTCCAACTCTTCTCGGAGCTTCACCCGTTCCCAAGTCCCGGCCCTACTACACATCAACCTCACATCGAGGCTGAGTTGCTCCGTCCATCGCCTGCTCCTACGACCACATCTTTTGCCCGTCCCTCTCCATCTTTGTTGCGTTCCCCAAACGGAAGTGCTAGTACAAGTAAATTGCTCTAAATCTGGTTTGAACAGCCGGTCCTTAGGCATCACTTTTTTCCCTTTTCTCTGTAATTGTACCAGAAGTAGCTCTGTTTTTGTAATCTGAGACAGATCCGTTCCTCCACCATTCCCTGTTCTTTTTTCCTTAGGCACGAGTTGGGCATCTTTGATAGCTAGATTGATAACAGATGTGGGCATGTGGCATTACTGGAATAAGATGGTTGGCTTGTATGTTTTGCTACACAACGATTGATTTGATGCACACGTCTGCTACAATTATTTCTAAGTACTTGTCAACTGCTGCTATGAATCTGTGATGAACAAATAGTGAATGTTTTTTTCTTTTTTTTTGAAAAGGGGAAACACCCCGGCCTCTGCATCATCATGATGCACACACACAACAAAACGTGCATGTAATATCAGATATGTTTCGAAACTACGAGGCTTTATAGATTTCCATTTTGTTTTTCCAAGTTCTGGAGCTTTTTATGTGATAACATGTTGCTGTTTCTACCTTTTATATGTTATTTATTATGTAGTGAAGCAGCATGAGTTGCAGGGACAGATATATGGTCTGCGAACATTGGATTTAGTTGCTGACTGCTCTACATTACTAATGCAGCTGCTCGTCTTTCTGTCCGCAACATTCGAAGATTTTCTAGTGGATTTTCGAAGTTTGTTACCCAGCTTTTGTGACTACACATTTTTTTACTATTCCAGTAAACCATTGGGAGTTTTGTTAACCAACTTTTGTGACTACACATTTTTCACTATCTCAGCAGTTCTTTTTGGTAAACACCAAACTTTCATCTTTAAATATTTGTTTTATGTATACTTGTGTTTCCTTCGCATTGCTATATTAGGTATTGCTACTGCTAATGTCTATCTTTTCATAGCCACTGACGGCTTTACACCGTACAAGCTGAATGTTGCTCCATATTTCGGATGAAATTTTAGTTTTTTTTGTTATGGAGTAGTTTAAATTTCTATGCCAACTAGCAATGTGCCCGTGCGTTGCACGGATCCAAAGTAGAATAGTACTTGTTCACAAACTTGGAAGAAAACACTCTTGTTTTGATATACATATACCACTAAAAATATATTTCTCAGGCTGTTTTGATGAGGTGAGGGAGGGATGTGGTTGCTTTCAAGATAGTAAGGGGTTTTCTGCAAATTGGAGCAGAGAAGTGGGCTATTGTTGTAAAAATGCCATAAATTACCTCAGAGCCCTTAGATGCAGATCTGGTGGTCAGAAATGACAGATGGCAGACACACCATCATCACCAACCGAGTCTTTTATAGGAGTAGAGATTGTATCCATAACTTGTGTGTTTTATGCACTGTTTGTTTAGGACTTCATGGATGTGCTTTGTAAACTTGCACTGACATCTGAATTTGTGCAGGAGATGGTTGCGCTTTGTCACAGAAATACTAGCCGTGGTGGATACGCATCACAATGACGAACTGTTCAAGAAAATGAAGAACTGAAACGACACAATGAAAATATGAAAAATAAAGTGGATACGCATCAACATCTCATAGTTGTACTTGCAAATTTATGTACATATTTAAAATTAGTGGATGAACAAATTGGTTGTTTTTAATGGCATATACTTGTTCATAGGCCCTTTATAAGGTGCTGGGAAAAGAACTACCGGAGCTACGCCAAGGAGCAAGTATCCAACCACACGTAAGTGCATTACTTCCTAAAAGTATCTATCAAACTGAAGGTCAGACAACCATTGCAAATAAAGAGTATTGTGTTAGTTGGGTATCCATTGAAAATCAGAATCGATATGCTTTGAGATGTAGTGGGAAGTGGCCTCATGTTGAATTTCGTGTGAGGCCATAACATGAATATCTTAGATCTTATTGATTGGTAAGGTACTTTATGCAGATTTAGCTTGATAGATGGCACTATTTATCGCATTTCCTCCCAAAACATGTCAAGATATGCCTGCATGAGTGCACCTTGATTTCAGCATGTACATGTAGTGACAAATAAGAGAATTTACATGATGATTCTTTCTATTTTTCTAGGATCTCAATTTGGTCACTCTAACTACGTTAAAATAAATATACGTGAGTTGTTGGCCAAATTTGTCCAAAACACTATTAGCGTTAGATGTTTATAATTATGTTGTTCACTCCCTCTTACTTAAAATGGCTAAAGTTGTTGGAAAATATGTCAAACTGAATATGTTAATGGTTTACTCACAAAAGTCCATGTGGTAATATAATCATTTATATTTTCTACCTGATGGTTTAGTGCAATGTTTAATTGAGAAGCTATGCTAGTACACTTTTAAAGTAACTTCTTCACAACCTCTCCTAGTAGTCTAAATAAGTGATCTAATGTATGGGACCACTAATTCATCTCATGTTCGATCTCAAGCACCTGATGAAAACAATGGTGATGGTGATTAGAGTGGAAATGACAGTGGTGACGACTCAGTGGAAATATCTGCATAAGTAACCTTTGCACCAACATTATTAGTGTGGAGGTGGCAACACTAACTCTAACAACTGTGAAAGTGAGTGTTACAATAAAAGTTGGTGCTGGTAACCTTGGCAGTGCCTTTTGTTCCCTTAGACCATGGTAACAATAGTTTAGAACTAATGGTGGTATTGGTAACATAGTAGCATTTTGGTAGTTGAAATAGACTTTAGAGACATCTTATCTCTTGTTGTTTTGGTGTGATATATTTTGGTTCTAGTGCTTTGGATATACAAAACTGGAACTTATCCTTACAAGTTGAATGTTGTTGTTGTTGGAAACTGTTATGTACAGTATATTTATTCTGGTGCTTAGATGTGCAAAACTGAACCTTATCCTTCCACTATTAGGAAAAGGGCTATAGATAATATGGATGACGATGGCGCACTGACATGTGTGCGCCACTATTATATAGCAGTGTCGCACCATGTGTTGGTGCGCCATTAGTGCTCACACTAATGGCACACCACACACACGGTGCGCCGTTAGTGTGATAGACACTAATGGCGCACCACACACACGGTGCGCCACTACTAACAAATTTTATTTATTTTTTCTAAAAATACTAATGGCGCACCAGGCACAGTGCGCCATTACTATTTAAAACTAGTAATGGCGCACCAGTCACCCCGTGCGCCACTAATATCATATTTTTTTTGCAAAACTACTAATGGCGCACCGCCAGCTGGTGCGTCATTGGTAACCAGGGTTACTAATGGCGCATTTGTAGGTGGTGCGCCATTAGTAACCTGGGACCAGCTAGATATTTTGAACAGCCACCTACACACTCACTTTTTCCACTTCATTCTCTCCACCTCCTCCTCCAAGCTTGTCTCGGCTGCCTCCTCCTCCTCACCTCATTTGCACCATAGATTCATCTAAATTAAGTGGTTAAATTACCTTTTTTTGATAGGTAAGTAAGGGTAAATCTTTCTTTATGTTGTAGATCTACTTTTTTCTCCCTCCAACAACGTGCACATGCACTTTTTATGGCCTAGCTAGATCTATGTATGTTTGTGGTGTTGCATATGTTTGTGGTGTTGCATATATATTTGTGTTTGCAGTTACTGGTATTTGAAATGCGATAGTTGCCAATATTTTGCCGGAATGTTGATTCATTTCCGTTTGGTAGAATTTTGGCACTATGTATTCTTTTGGTCCTATTTTTAGGCAAAGTCACGCCAAATTTTTTCTTGGTTCTAAAATATCGTTTTGCTATACCCCGCAGGCGACCATGGTCCGCACAATGACCGAAGGCATCGTGAATAGGTTTTTGAGCTCCGTGAAGGCCGAGATGCTTCAAAAGAACAAGACGGAGATAAGATGTCTGTGTCGAAGATGCAAGCTGAGGAGCCTTATGGACCCGGATTCTGTACAGGTGCGGGACCACCTGCTCTTGCGTGGTTTCATGGATGGCTATCGGTGGCAAGGTGATGAAGATGATTATGAAGTCGTCCATGGGGGCCGGGCAAGAAATGAGGAAGGGCAGTAAGACAACCGCGGCGAGGGCGGGCGAGAAGACGAAGAATCTCCAGGACATGATCACGAAGTAGATGCAGTACACAGTCATCATGTAGATGTACACATAGAACCTGGCCTGTGTTTTTGTGGATGTACAACCTTCCCCCCAGGTTGTGCATGAGGAGGAAGTACATTCACATGAGTATGCTCATTGAAGGGCCGAAACAACCAGGGAACGACATCAATCTATATCTGGGGCTGCTGAAAGAGGAGCTAGACACGCTGTGGAAAACGCCAGCCAATACGTGGGACGCCGCAGAGAAAGAATATTTCCCTATGAGAGCCGCACTGCTCACGAAGGTGCAGGACTATCTCGGTTACGGATATGTCGCGGGGCAGGTGGTCCACGGATTTTCTGGATGCGTCAGGTGCATGGATGACACAACTTATCGCCACCTAGATAGAGATCCTGGGTCATTGAAAACCGTGTTCATGGGACATCGAAGGTGGCTTCGCGACGATGACTCATGGAGGAAACACAAGGATATGTTCGATGGTGAAACCGAACTCGAAGACGCCAGCGTCACGAGGAGCGCGAGGAAATAGACGAGCTGTTGAAAATTGGAAATATTGCCCATTGCCGGAAAGAAGCAAAAGCCACCGAGCCGGAAAGAAGCGAAAGGCGCCAGAGCCGCTGCTGAAGGTATGGAAAACAAGGTCTGTTTTCTGGGACTTGCCGTACTGGAAGATCCACCGTGTGCCTCACAGCCTTGATGTCATGCATATCACAAAGAACGTGTGCAAGAGTCTGCTTGGTACCCTGCTCAACATGCCAGAAAGGACCAAATATGGGCCGAAAGCAAGGGTAGACTTGAAATCAATGGGCATTAGGGACACGGAAAGTCGTCGCAAAGGCAAAAAGGCCAAGAAGACCGGAAATGACTTCCCTCCCGCGTGCTTCACTCTAAGTCAGGAGGAGATCGATCAGTTTTTCACCTGCCTCGTGGAGTAAAACTTCCTTCACGGTTACACGCGAAGATAAGCAGATACCTAGACTCGTGAAGCAGAAGTTCAGCAGGATGAAGTCCCACGACTATCACGTGCTGATGACGCAGATACTTCCAGTTGCAATCCGTGGGATCATGGACGCGCACATCCGTGAAATGCTATTTGGCCTATGCAACTTTTTCGACGTCATCTCTCGGAAGTCGGTTGGCGTGAGGCAACTCAGAAGGCTACAGGAAGAGATCGTGGTGATACTATGCGAGCTTGAGATGTACTTCCCGCCCGCATTCTTTGACGTTATGGTGCATCTGCTGGTCCATATCGTGGAGGATATCATCCAACTCGGGCCGACGGTCCTGCACAGCATGATGCCCTTCGAAAGGATGAATGGTGTTATCAAAGGATACGTGCGCAACATGTCACATCCAGAGGGAAGCATAGCCAGGGGCTTTCTGACCGAAGAGTGCATCTCCTACTGCACGCAATTATCTAGGCATCGATAACCCGCTGGTCTGCCGTCAACAGGCACCTCGGCAGGCTCGCTGGATGGGGTCACCATGAGGGTCACCGCGAAATGCATGTTGACGTCGAGGGTCAACTCGCCGACTTTGAAAGAGCAAACCTAGTCGCGCTACAACACATAGACGTGGTCGATCCTTGGGTGGTAGAGCACAAAACCTTTATTGGGAAGACGTACAATGACCGAGGCCAACAGAGGACGGACAGAGATATAATCAAAGAGCACAACTCATGTTTCACGCGTTGGTTCAAGCAGAAGCTTCTGCCGTACCCTTTACATGAGGATTCTTCCGCGGAAGAACAACTCATATTTGCCTTGTCACAGGGCGCCGAGCACAACCTCATGATGTATGAGGCGTACGATATCAACGACTACACATACTACACCGAGGGAAAGGACATGAAGAGTGATGGTTATCAGAACTCCGGGGTAACGATGGAACCCTACACCGGTAAGACAAGGACAGATACTACGGAAGGATCGAGGGGATCTGGGAGCTGAACTACGCTGGAGAGAAGGTCCCGATGTTCCTGTCAGATGGGCCAAGAGCGTCATAAAAGAAGACCGGTATTTCATTACCATGGTTATACCCGAAGCCAAATCCAAGACCGCGGGCGCAAATGTCACTGCGAAAAATGAGCCATGGGTACTGGCTTCCCAAGTGGACCAATGCTTCTTCATTACCGACCCGTCAAAGCCCAGTCGTGTTGTCGTGAGGAGAGGCAAAAGGAAGATCATCGGAATGGATGGAGTCGCCAATGAGCAAGACTTCGACAAGTACGGCGACCCGAAGATGGAACATGACGACGACGATGAAGTACCAGCATACACCACAAGAAGAAGTAGGACCACCCTACCTAAAGGACGCTACCAAGAGAAGAACTCCATTTACTGAAAAATAAGGGCAGGAAGATTGTGAACAGATAGCTAGCTAAGATCGATTGTATTTAAATTGTAGCATTCATTTCTCGATTGTATTTCACATATTGAAATGATATTTCTTCTGTTCTAGTGTCCTCATGAATATTTATTTATGTTTATTATGGTATTGAATTTCTAACTCACAAAAAGTATTGAATTTGTTAATATTTTTTGAACTCATGAATATTTTTAAATTTCATTGGTACTTTTTGAATTCATGAATATTTTTTCAAATTTGATGATATTTTTTCATATTCAATATGAAAAAAATTGAATATTCATGAGGACACTTGATCTCGATCTCCCTCCATCTCGATCGCTATCCCCCCTCGCCAGATCCCCCTCGCTGCCGAGCACCCCCCGCACCTCCCCCCTGCTCCACCGCTGCCGACGACCCCCGCACCTCCCCGCTCCACCGCCGAGCACCCACCACCCTCCTCCTCCACCGCCGCGACAACCCCAGACCCCCTGGCCTGCTCCACCACCGCCGAGCACCCCACCTTTCCTCGCCCCACCGCCGACGACCCCGCACCTCCCCGCTCCACCGCCACGACGACCCCCGCACCTCCCGCTCCACCGCCAGCGACGACCCGCACCTCCTCTGTCTCCTCGCTCGGTTTCCAACGGAATCGGCCGAGCGCACCACCCACCCTCCCCGAGCGCCATTGCTATCCAAAAATTATTACTAATGGCGCACCTATCTGGGTGCGCCATTGCTATCCAAAAAAGATTACTAATGGCGCACCTCTGTGGATGCGCCATTGCTATACAAAAAAAGATTACTAATGGCGCACCGCTGAGGATGCGCCATTGCTATCAAAAAAATACTAATGACGCATCACTGGGTGCGCCATTGCTAACCCTCCCCCACTAAAATCCCAGTCCCTTTCTATCTTCCCCAATCAATCTCTCACCCGCCCACACTACCCCGACCAGTCTTCATGGCCGCTTCCGCCTCCGCCGCCCCTGCAAACCATAGCACCTCCCCACTTCCCTCCTCGCTGCTTCACCCGACCACCGTCGTCCCGCACCTCCCTAGGTCGTCGCCGCCACCGCATCGTCCCGCACCCCACCAAGGAGTCCAGAGCTCTGCAGTGTTCTTCTCGTCATCTACGGCCACCCGCTTGAGCTTGAGGACTCTGCATCATGCGGATCGAGGTCTTCTTCCACCCACGGCCACCGCGGCCTCACCGCCGATCCACGCCACCCGTCAAACCCGCCCCGCACGAGCTCGCCATCATCTTCCCTCGGTGAGCTGCAGCGGTTCCTTCCCCTTCGATTTTGTCGCCAGAGACTATCGCACCACCGCGCCCAGCTCCTGGTTGCCACCCCGTGGCGTGCTCCCCTCGCCCTCGCCGCTTCCGCTTGGTCCGTCAGGTTTACTTCAGAATTATGTGTCTACCATCCTCCTGGAATGTACTTTGCCGATGAACCCGCCCAACAGCCATCAACGGGCCATTGCGCCGGCTAGCGATGCCTTTAAGGGCTGTATAATGTTGGTGTTTGTGTGGGTGGAACATTCATTGGCACAGGTGCACTTCTGTTTATTTACATATGAATAATGTGAATGTAAATATTTATCCTTTAACAGTATGCAGTTCAACTGATTAAACTGTTATATGCTCAAGGCTTGGCAGGCTTCCCGGGTCACCCGTTAGTGTAAATCAGTGTACATTTCGGTGTGTTATGTGTTCAAATCAGCAATACTTTGTGCATTTTATACTATGAGTAGTAGTTTGCTACACAGATCACTGTCAGAGTAAAATAATATGTTGGGTGTTCGTTTGTTGAGAGTGATGCAGAGACAAGCAGTGTCCATGCCTCCACTTCAGTGCTTTTGTTCAAAAATGCAGTAGAACTTGTCCAAGGTGTCTGATTTGTTTATTTTTCGACAGATTACATAGTAGTACTTGTTGATCAGTACAATGATATAATCTCCATTATCATAGTAAGTATTTATCAACAACGGAGTGGTATAATCAGCTGTAGGCTCTGCCTTGGTAGGTGGTTAAAAACTGAAAGTAGCAGCAGATAGATAACGGAGTGTTATAATCAGCTGTAGGCTCTGCCTTGGTAGTCATGATTCAGTTAACACTAAATCAACTTCATTAATTTTCAGGTATAGTACACTGACAGAGTACCTTCTTCAGAGTGCAGAGGAGCAAAATTGTTCTAATCAGCAGCAGCACAGCACAGTCACTTGGATCAGCGGAAGAGGAGCATCAAGAGCACGGGCAGAGGAGCAGCAACAACTAGTTCTTCAGGTACAATGGTTGTTCCTGCTTGCTTATCTGTGATTCGTATTGGGTTAATAATCTGCAGCTAGTTGTATTTTTAATTCACTAGCCTTTTACTTATACGAGAGAAGTGGGAAGCTAAGTCAATAGGAGCTAAACTCAACCCTTGGCTTGTTAAGTGAGCTCAAACTAGTACCTAGTGAGTGTTTCATGTACTGAACTTGGATTTCGGGTGTTTTTGTAACATCCATGTAAGGTGCATAGCAGCCCTATTTTATGCTAGATCCTTTGTTTAACCAAATTAGTTAGGGATGATAACCCATTCATGAGAAATATTGCGAGATGTTGGTCGCCTTTTAGAAAAAATCTGGATCGTGGGTGACTCGGCTGTAAACTGAACTTGGTTCGTTAAAAACTGCACTGTCAAATCTGGACAGCAAGCTTATATCTGAAAAATGAGTTAGCTAGGCTCAGAATTTTGAGTTGGCCCTTTACATAAGTTTTAGATAAAGTTTCAAGGTTTCTTTAGAGTATTTATTTGTGTCGTTTGGATGTACGGTTTGAGAGCAGCTATCAGTTTAGTTTGCTATCCCAAATATGTGTTCCTGGGTATAGTATTTTGATATGGGAGATTAGGCCCTGTTAGAGCTGGTATTAAAATAAAGTTACAACATGAAAATTTTAGAGGCTTTCTGTAGATACTTAAAACACATATCACTTGTCTGGTTTCGCTCGGTATATTAAATCCTATGAAATTATCAAAGTGGGCTGTACTATGTTGGACAGAATTTTATGTTTGGACTTGGGTGAATGTAACCAGACTTATACTCTCAGATTTTGTCATAGTTGATGGTGTGAGGACTTATAATGTGATAAAGTATATACGTTGTTGCAACACCTATATAATGTGATAAAGTATATACATTGCCATCTAAGTTGAGCTGATTTTGATTTCCGTATGTTATGGGGGGACAACAGATATTGCTATATGTTCATTCTTGAGGGTACAGACTTGCTAAACTATTGATGATTTTTTTGTTGGGTGACCTATTAGATCTGGAATGTAAGATCACATAAGTTGAGATAATTTTTGTCCATATGCAAGCAGAGGACCATATGGTCTGTGGCCTTTTCATCCATATGAAAGTAGAGGCACATTGTGGTGCTAGTTTGCTGGGTTTTGTCTCCGACCATCGTGTCGTGATGATTTTGCAGGTACCCCGTGAGGCCCTTGAGTTTGCCGGAATGTCGATTAACTTCCGTTCCGGCAAATTCGATTACTCCATATGTCCTATTTTCAGCAAAGGTCATGCTGAAATTTTCCGTGAATTTTAGCATGACTTTGCTAAAAAAATAGGACATATGGGGTACTTGCGACTAATGCATGGGCCGGGGTATCTTAGTACTTAATTAAGTAGCATCAACGACCCATTTATTCTTGCTGCATTAAACCATAGGTGGCAATAGAGCCAAGTGATTAGGCCCAGCTTAGAATTCTCCTTCCCTTTTCTTGATAGGGTATATTATTAGAAGATACCCATATATATCAGTCAACCTAGGGTGCCTCGGCATCGATAAACCCTAAATGATAAAAGCTTAGTTTTTAGGATGCCTCGGTTTCGATAAAAACCTAAATGATGAAAGCTTAGGCTTTTAGGGTGCCTCGGCGTCGACAAACCCTAAATGATAAAAGCTTAGCTTTTAGGATGCCTCGGTGTCAACAAACCCTAAATGATGAGACCATGATCTTGTTCCTTGACAATAACCAACTTTTTGACCAATCTTTTTCCTATTTAGAGAAAAACATGGCCCACAACGATGAGGCCGGCGGTTCGGGCAAGCAATTCTGGGAGCTGTCCCAGGAGATGGAGGAAGAACCTCACCGGTATGATGACGCCGCGGAAGACACCGATCCTGACTACACAACCACTAGTGGCGTCGGGGATGACACCACTGATGGTGCCGCCGAGGATGCCACCACTGATGATGGCAGCGCACGCACAGATGGCAGCAAACCGAAGAGGCAACGAAAGGACCGGCGCCCGAACGTGCTCGGCACCGTCAAGGAGGAATTTACTGAAGTGAACTCCAACGGGCATCCAACGGTGCCCAAAGAATTAGTCAAGGGGTACTCGGTTAAGCTCGGGTGCATTCTCCGGAGCACCGTCTCGATCAACACCGAGAACCTAAGGCATAAGGACCGAGGGAATTTGCGCAGCCTCCTCTTCACGAAGTTGCACGAACGATACAAGTTCCCCGCTGACTTTGCAAACTCACGCCTCTTAGGGAATAAAGTGAACAGTTCCGCCCTCACGAGGATGAGCACGGCCCTGTCTACTTGGAGAAGCGCCGTGAAGAGAATGATTGATAATGGTGATAGTTATGAGAAGATCAAGGCGAAAAATCCTTCGATCAGCGAAGATGACTACAAAGAGTTCAAGATCAAGTGCGAGAGCAGCGCAACCGTGGAATTAAGTCAGTGG
The DNA here is from genome assembly GCA_021605205.1 of Aegilops longissima. Lineage (NCBI taxonomy): Eukaryota > Viridiplantae > Streptophyta > Magnoliopsida > Poales > Poaceae > Aegilops > Aegilops longissima. The sequence continues at coordinate 950,844 of JAHIAM010006564.1, read as the reverse complement.
GGGAAAGAAATGCGGGAGTTGAACTTAGGGGTCCACCAACTCGGTCCAAGAGTGGCGGTTAAAGAGTGGCGGAGCCTATATGGGGCAAGGAGGATGATACGTCTCCAATGTATCTATAATTTTTTATTGCTCCATGCTACTTTATCTATTGTTTTGGACTATAATGGGCTTTATTTTCCACTTTTATATTATTTTGGGACTAACCTATTAACCGGAGGCCCAGCCTGAATTGCTGTTTTTGCCTTTTTCAGTGTTCAAGAAACAAAATATCAAACGGAGTCCAAACGGAATGAAACCTTCGGGAACGTGATTTTCTCATCGATAAGACCCAGGAGACTTGGACCTCCGTCAAGAAAGCCACGAGGCGGTCACGAGGATGGAGGGCGCGCCACCCTGGGCGCGCCCCTGCCTCGTGGGCCCCTTGGAGCTCCACCGACGTACTCCTTCCTCCTATATATACCTACGTACCCCCAGACGATCAGAACAGGAGCCAAAAACCTAATTCCACCGCCGTACCTTCCTGTATCCACGAGATCCCATCTTGGGGCCTGTTCCGGAGCTCCGCCGAAGGGGCATCCACCACGGAGGGCTTCTACATCAACACCATAGCCCCTCAAATGAAGTGTGAGTAGTTTACTTCAGACCTTCGGGTCCATAGCTAGTAGCTAGATGGCTTCTTCTCTCTTTTTGGATCACAATACAATGTTCTCCCACTCTCTCGTGGAGATCTATTCGATGTAATCTTCTTTTTGCGGTGTGTTTGTTTAGATCGATGAATTGTGGGTTTATGATCCAGCTTATCTATAATTAATATTTGAATCTTCTCTGAATTCTTTTATGTGTGATTGAGTTATCTTTGCAAGTCTCTTCGAATTATCCATTTGGTTTGGCCAACTAGATTGGTAGTTCTTGCAATGGGAGAACTGCATGGCTTTGGGTTCAATCTTGCGTGTCCTTACCCGTGGATGTAAAGGGTTGCAAGGCACATATTGTATTGTTGCCATCGAGGATAACAAGATGGGGTATTTATCATATTGCATGAATTTATTCCTCTACCTAATGTCATCTTGCTTAAGCGTTACTCTGTTTTTAACTTAATACTCTAGATGCATGCTGGATAGCGGTCGATGAGTGGAGTAATAGTAGTAGATGCAGAATCATTTCGATCTACTTGTCTCGGACGTGATGCCTATATACATGATCATACCTAGATAACCTCATAACTATGCTCAATTCTATCAATTGCTCAACAGTAATTTGTTCACCCACCGTAGAATACTTATGCTCTTGAGAGAAGCCACTAGTGAAACCTATGGCCCCCGGGTCTATTCTCATCATATCAATCTCCATCACTTTTATACTTGCTTTGTTTTTACTTTGCTTTTACTTTTTACTTTGCATCTTTATACCAAAAATACCAAAAATATTATCTCTATCAGATCTCACTCTCGTAAGTGATCGTGAAGAGATTGACAACCCCTAATCGCATTGGTTGCAAGTAGCTATCGTTTTGTGAAGGTACGAGGGACTTGCGGGTGGCCTCCTACTGGATTGATACCTTGGTTCTCAAAAACTGTGGGAAATACTTACGGTACTGTGCAGCATCATCCTCTCCTCTTAGGGGAAAACCAACGCAAGCTCAAGACGTAGCAAGAAGGATTTCTGGCGCCGTTGCCGGGGAGTCTACGCAAAAGTCAACATACCAAGTACCCATCACAATCCCTATCTCTCGCATTACATTATTCACCATTTGCCTCTCGGTTTCCTCTCCCCCACTTCACCCTTGCCATTTTATTCGCCCTCTCTTTCCCAATCTCCTCCTCTTTTTCCCTTTGCCTTATGTTTGCTCGTGTGTTGGATTGCTTGTTTGTCGCGATGGCTCAAGATGCTACCAAATTGTGTGACTTCACCAATACCAATAATAATGATTTCCTTAGCACTCCGATTGCTCTACTTGCCAATACTGAATCTTGTGAAATCAATACTACTTTGTTGAACCTTGTTATGAAAGATCAATTCGCCGGCCTTCCTAGTGAAGATGCCGCTACTCATCTGAATAGCTTCGTTGATTTATGTGATATGCAAAAGAAAAAAGATGTCGATAATGATGTCGTTAAATTGAAGCTATTTCTCCTTTTTTTCTTAGAGATCGTGCTAAAGCGTGGTTTTCATCTTTGCCTAAAAATAGTATTGATTCTTGGAACAAGTGCAAAGATGCTTTTATCTCTAAGTATTTTCCTCCCGCTAAGATTATCTCTCTTAGGAACGATATTATGAATTTTAAGCAACTTGATCATGAACATGTTGCATAAGCTTGGGAGAGAATGAAATTAATGATACGTAATTTTCCTACTCATGGTTTGAACTTGTGGATGATTATACAAATTTTTTATGCTGGATTGCATTTTGCTTCTAGAAATCTTTTAGATTCGGCCGCGGGAGGCACTTTTATGGAAATCACTTTAGGAGATGCTACTAAACTCCTAGATAATATTATGGTTACTTATTCTCAATGGCATACTGAAAGATTTACTAATAAAAAAGTGCATGCTATAGAAGAAATCAATGTTTTGAGTGGAAAGATGGATGAACTTATGAAATTAATTGCTACTAAGAGTGTTTCTTCTGATCCTAATGATATGCCTTTATCTACCTTGATTGAGAATAATAATGAATCTATGGATGTGAATTTTGTTGGTAGGAAATTTTTTGGTAACAACGCGTATAGAGGGAATTTTAATCCTAGGCCTTATCCTAGTAATCCTCCTAATATTTATGGAAATTCCTACAACAACTATTATGGAAATTTTAATAAGATGCCCTCTGAATTTGAGAGTAGTGTTAAAGATTTTATGAATTCACAAAATAATTCTAATCTTTGCTTGAAGAGAAATTGCTTAAAGTTGATGATTTGGCTAGGAACGTTGATAGAATTTCTCTTGAGGTTGATTCTTTGAAGCTTAGATCTATTCCTCCTAAGCATGATATCAATGAGTCTCTCAAAGCTATGAGAATTTCCATTGATGAGTGCAAAGAAAGAACCGCCAGGATGCGTGCTACAAAAGATGCCTTTATTAAAGCGAGCTCTTCTAATTCCTATGAAAATCAAGATGAAGATCTAAAAGTTATTGATGTGTCCCCTATTAAATTATTGTTATGCAATATGAATCTTGATGAAACTGAATATGGTCTTCCTTTACCTAGAAGGCGTTCTAAGAATTCGGAGTTTTTAGATCTTGATGATGAAATTCATAAAAGTGGGATTGAAAGAAATAAAAATCTAGATGTTGCTAAACCCACTATATTGGATCTCAAGGAATTTAATTATGAAAATTTCTCTTTAATTGATTGTATTTCCTTGTTGCAATCCGTGCTAAATTCTCCTCATGCTTATAGTCAAAATAAGGCCTTTACCGAACATATTGTTGATGCCTTGATGCAATCTTATGAAGAAAAACTTGAGTTGAAAGTTTCTATCCCTAGAAAACTCCATGATGAGTGGGAACCTACTATCAAAATTAAATTAAAGATTATGAGTTTCATGCTTTGTGTGATTTGGGTGCTAGTGTCTCTACTATTGCCAAAACTTTCTGTGATTTGCTAGATTTTGTAACTTTGATGATTGCTCTCTAAACTTGCATCTTATGGATTCCACTATTAAAAGGCCTATGGGAAGAATTAATGATGTTCTTATTGTTGCAAATAGGAATTATGTGCCCTTAGATTTTATCGTTCTTGATATAGATTGCAATCCTTCATGTCCTATTATTCTTGGTAGACCTTTTCTTAGAACGATCGGTGCAATTATTGATATGAAGGAAGGAAATATATGATTCCAATTTCCATTAAAGAAAGGCAAGGAACACTTTCCTAGAAATAAAATAAAATTACCATATGAATCTATCATGAGAGCCACTTATGGATTGCCTACCAAAGATGGCAATACCTAGATATATTCTCGCTTTTATGCCTAGCTAGGGGCGTTAAACGATAGCGCTTGTTGGGATGCAACCCAATTTTATATTTAGTTTTTTAGTTTTTGTTTCTGTTTAGGAATAAATAATCCATCTAGCCTCTGTTTAGATGTGGTTTTATCTTTTAATTAGTGTTTGTGCCAAGTTAAACCTATTGGATCTTCTTGGATGATAGTTATTTGATCTTGCTGTAATTTCCAGAAACTTTGCGCTCAGTGCCCGAATTTTTAAAAATCACCGGAACGTGATAAAATATTGATTCCAATTGCTTCTCATCAATAAACAAATTTTCCATGCGTTCTAATTTTGGTAGAAGTTTTTGAGTTCCATAAATTTGCGTTAGTTGCAGATTACTACAGACTGTTCTGTTTTTGACAGATTCTATTTTGTGTGTGTTTTGCTTATTTTGATGAATCTATGGCTAGTAAAATAGTTTATAATCCATAGAGAAGTTGGAATACAGTAGGTTTAACACCAATATAAATAAAGAATGAGTTCATTACAGTACCTTAAAGTAGTCTTTTGTTTTCTTTCTCTAACGGAGCTCACAACATTTCTATTGAGTTTTGTGTTGTGAAGTTTTCAAGTTTTGGGTGAATTATTTTGATGGATTATGGAACAAGGAGTGGCAAGAGCCTAAGCTTGGGGATGCCCATGGCACCCCCAAGATAATCCAAGGACACCAAAAAGTCAAATCTTGGGGATGCCCCGGAAGGCATCCCCTCTTTCATCCACTTCCATCGGTAATTTACTTGGAGCTATATTTTTATTCACCACATGATAAGTGTTTTGCTTGGAGCGTCTTGTATTATTTGCGTCCTTGCTTGTTAGTTTACCACAATCATCCTTGCTGTACACACCTTTTGAGACAGCCATATATGAATTGAAATTTGATAGAATACTCTATGTGCTTCACTTATATCTTTTGAGCTTGATAGTTTTGCTCATAGTGCTTCACCTGTATCTTTTGAGCGTGATAATTTTTGCTCTAGTGCTTCACTTAGATCTTTAGAGAACGGTGGTGGATTTTTTTTAAAGAAACTTGATCTCTCATGCTTCACTTAGATTATTTTGAGAGTCGTTAATAGCATGGTAATTTGCTTAATGTTAATAAACTTGGTATTCAAGATATGTGAAACTTTCTTTTGAGTGCGTTGAATACTAAGATAAGTTTGATGCTTGATAATTGTTTTGAGATATGGAGGTGATAATATCAAAGTCGTGCTAGTTGAGTAGTTGTGAATTTGAGAAATGCTTGTGTTGAAGTTAGCAAATCCCGTAGCATGCACGTATGGTTAAAGTTGTGTAACAAATTTGAAACATGAAGTGTACCTGGCTTGTGCATCCTTATGTGTGGCGGTCCGGGACGAGCGATGGTCTTTTCCTACCAATCTATCCCCCTAGGAGCATGCGCGTAGTACTTGATTTTTGATGACTTCTAAATTTTTGCAATAAGTATATGAGTTCTTTTGACTAATGTTGAGTCCATGGATTATACGCACTTTTACCTTTCCGCCTTTGCTAGCCTCTTCGGTACCGTGCATTGCCCTTTCTCACCTTGAGAGTTTGTGCAAACTTCGCTGATGCATCCAAACCCCGTGATTTGATACGCTCTATCACACATAAACCTAGTTATATCTTCCTCAAAACAGCCACCATACCTACCTATTATGGCATTTCCATAGTCATTCCGAGATATATTGCCATGCAACTTTCCACCGTTCTGTTCATCATCATCATGACATACATTACTTTTGTCATATTGACATTGCATGATCATGTAGTTGACATCGTATTTGTTGCAAAGCCACCATGCATTATTTTTCATACATGTCACTCTTAATTCATGGCACCATCCCGGTACTCCGTCGGAGGCATTCATATAGAGTCATACCTTGTTCTAGTTTCGAGTTGTAATCCTTATGTTGTAATCAATAGAAGTGTGATGATCATCATTATTAGAGCATTGCCCAAATAAATAAATAAATAAGAAAAGACCAAAAAGAAAAAAAAAGAAAGGCCCAAAAAAATAAAAAAATAAGGGCAATGCTACTATCTCTTTTTCCACACTTGTTCTTCAAAGTAGCACCTTGTTCTTCATGTAGTGAGTCTCATATATTGTGCTTCAAAGTAGCACCATGTTTTTCATGTAGTGAGTCTCATATATTGTGCTTCAAAGTAGCACCATGTTTTTCATATAGTGAGTCTCATAAGTTGTATTTTTATACTAGTGGGAATTTTTCATTATAGAACTTGGCTTGTATATTCCTAGGATGGGTTTCCTCAAAATGCCCTATGTCTTCATGAGCAAGCAAGTTGGATGCACACCCACTAGTTTTCTTTTGTTGAGCATTCATAGCTCTAGTGCATCCGTCGCATGGCAATCCCTACTCCTCATGTTGACATCAATTGATGGGCATCTCCATAGCCCGTTGATTATCCTCGTCAATGTGAGACCTTCTCCTTTTTGTCTTCTCTACACAATCCCCAACATCATATTCTATTCCACCCATAGTGCTATATCCATGGCTCACGCCATGTATTGCGTGAACATTGAAAAAGTTTGAGATTATTTAAGTATGAAACAATTGCTTGGCTTGTCATCGGGGTATAGAAGTGGGGAACATCTTTGTGTGACGAAAATGAAGCATAGCCTAACTATATGATTTTGTAGGATGAACTTTCTTTTGCCATGCTATTTGGAGAAGACATGATTACTTTGATTAGTATGCTTGAAGTATTATTATTTTTATGTCAATATGAACTTTTGTCTTGAATCTTTCGGATCTGAATATTCATACCATGATTAAGAAGATTTACATTGAAATTATGCCAAAGTATCACTCCGCATCAAAAATTCTTTTTTTCATATACCTACTCGAGGACGAGCAAGAATTAAGCTTGGGGATGCCCGATACGCCTCCAACGATATATAATTTTTGATTGCTCCATGCTACTTTATCTATTGTTTTGGACTATAATGGGTTTTATTTTCCACTTTTATATTATTTTGGGACTAACCTATTAACCGGAGGCCCAGCCTGAATTGCTGTTTTTGCCTTTTTAGTGTTTTGAAGAAATGAATATCAAACGGAGTCCAAACGGAATGAAACCTTCGGGAACGTGATTTTCTCATCGATAAGACCCAGGAGACTTGGACCCTCCGTCAAGAAAGCCACGAGGCGGTCATGAGGTGGAGGGCGCCTTGGGCGCCCCCTGCCTCGTGGGCCCCTCGAGCTCCACCGACGCATTCCTTCCACCTATATATACCTACGCACTTCTGGATGATCGAACAGGAGCCAAAACCTAATTCCACCGCCGCACCTTCCTGTATCCACGAGATCCCATCTTGGGGCCTGTTTGAGCTCACGGAGGGGGCATCCACCACGGAGGGCTTCTACATCAACACCATAGCCCTCCGATGAAGTGTGAGTAGTTTACTTCAGACCTTCGGGTCCATAGCTAGTAGCTAGATGGCTTCTTCTCTTTTTGGATCTCAATACAATGTTCTCCCCTCTCTCGTGGAGATCTATTCGATGTAATCTTCTTTTTGCTGTGTGTTTGTTGAGACCGATGAATTGTGGGTTTATGATCTAGCTTATCTATGAATAATATTTGAATCTTCTCTGAATTATTTTATGTATGATTGAGTTATCTTTGCAAGTCTCTTCAATTATCCGCTTGGTTTGGCCAACTAGATTGGTAGTTCTTGCATTGGGAGAAGTGCATGGCTTTGGGTTCAATCTTGCGGTGTCCTTACCCAAGGATCTGAAAGGGTTGCAAGGCACGATTGTATTGTTGCCATCGAGGATAACAAGATGGGGTATTTATCATATTGCATGAATTTATTCCTCTACATCATGTCATCTTGCTTAAGGCGTTACTCTGTTTTTAACTTAATACTCTAGATGCATGCTGGATAGCGGTCGATGAGTGGAGTAATAGTAGTAGATGCAGAATCGTTTGATCTACTTGTCTCGCACGTGATGCCTATATACATGATCATACCTAGATAACTGTTGGGGACGAGCAGAAATTCAAAATTTTCTACGCATCACCAAGATCAATCTATGGAGAGACTAGCAACGAGAGAGAGGGGAGTGCATCTTCATACCCTTGAAGATCGCGATGCGGAAGCGTTACAAGAATGCGGTTGGTATAGCCAGACACGCAGCGATTCAGATCGCGGTCGATTCCGATCTAAGCGCCGAACGGACGGCGCCTCCGCGTTCAACACACATACAGCCCGGGGACGTCTCCTCCTTCTTCATCCAGCAAGGGGAGAGGATAAGTTGAGGGAGAACTCGGACAGCACGACGGCATGGTGGTGGTGGAGCTCGTGGTTCTCCAGCAGGGCTTCGCCAAGCACTATGGAGGAGGAGGATGTGTTGGAGGAGGGAGAGGGCTGCGCCAGGGAAGAGGTGCGGCTGCCCTCCCACCCCTCCACTATATATAGGGGCAAGGGGAGAGGGGGAGGCGCCTTAGGGTTTCCCCTAGGGGGCGGCGGCCAAGCAGATTGGATCTCCCTAGGGAAAATCCTAGGGAGACTTGCCCCCCAAGCCAAGCAGGTGGAGGATTGCCTCCCAAGCCAGGTGGAGGCGCCCACCTCCCCAAATAACGTGGCAGGGGGGGCGCACCACCCCTTAGTGGGCTGGTTTGCCCCTATCCCTTTGGCCCATGAGGCCCTCCAACACTTGTCGGGCTCCCGAACACCTTTCGGTCATGCTGGCCATAGCCCGTACCCTCGAACACTTCCGACTCCAATACCCTTCGTCCAATATATCGATCTTCACCGCTGCACCATTCCGAACTCCTCATGATGTCCGGGATCACATCCGGACTCAACTACCTTCCGTAATCGCATACTATTTCCCATAACAACTCTAGCGTCAACTAACCTTATGTGTAGACCCTACGGGTTCGGGAACCATGCGCATATGACCGAGACGTTCTCCGCCATGTACCAACAGCGGGATCTGGATACCCATGTTGGCTCCCACATGTTCCACGATGATCTCATCGGATGAACCACGATGTCAAGGATTCAAGCAATCCCGTATATAATTCCCTTTGTCAATCGATACGTCACTTGCCTGAGATTCGATCGTCGGTATCCCAATACCTCGTTCAATCTCGTTACCGGCAAGTCACTTTACTCGTTCCGTAATGGATGATCCCGTGACTAACTACTTAGTCACATTGAGCTCATTATGATGATGCAATACCGAGTGGGCCCAGAGATACCTCTCCGTCATACGGAGTGACAAATCCCAGTCTCGATTCGTGCCAACCCAACAGACACTTTCGGAGATACCTGTAATGCACCTTTATAGCCACCCAGTTACGCCAGTGACGCTTGGTACACCCAAATCATTCCTACGGTATCCGGAGTTGCACAATCTCATGGTCTAAGGAAATGATACTTGACATTAGAAAAGCTTTAGCAAACGAACTACACGATCTTGTGCTATGCTTAGGATTGGGTCTTGTCCATCACATCATTCTCCTAATGATGTGATCCCGTTATCAATGACATCATATGTCCATGGTCAGGAAACCATAACCATCTATTGTTCAACGAGCTAGTCAACTAGAGGCTCACTAGGGACATGTTTTGGTCTATGTATTCACAAAGGTATTACGGTTTCCAGTTAATACAATTATAGCATGAACAATAGACAATTATCATGAACAAGGAAATATAATAGTAACCATTTTATTATTGCCTCTAGGGCATATTTCCAATAGTCTCCCACTTGCACTAGAGTCACTAATCTAGTTCACATCACTATTGATTGTAATGAATCCAAATCCCATGGGGTTTGATCATATCTCGCTTGTGAGAGAGGTTATTAGTCAATGGGTCTGAACCTTTCAGATCCGTGTGTGCTTTACAAATCTCTATGTCATCTTGTAGATGCAGCTACCATGCTACTTGGAGCTATTCCAAATAACCGCTCTACTATACTGAATCCGGTTTACTACTCGAGTCATCCGGATCAGTGTCGAAGTTTGCATCGACGTAACCCTTTACTGATTTAACTCTTTTACCACCTCCATAATCGAGAAAATTCCTTAGTCCACTAGTTACTAAGGTTAAGTTTGACCGCTGTCATGTGATCCATTCCTGGATCACTCTTGTACCCCTTGACTGACTCATGGCAAGGCACACTTCAGGTGCGGTACTCAGCATAGCATACTGTAGAGCCTACGTCTAAAGCATAGGGGACGACCTTTGTCCTTTCTCTCTCTTCTGCCGTGGTCAGGTCTTGAGTCTTACTCAATACTCAAACCTTATAACACAGCCAAGAACTCCTTCTCTGCCGATCTATTTTGAACTTCTTCAAAATCTTGTCACAGTGCGTACTTATTTGAAAGTACTATCAAGCGATTTTGATCTATCCTTAATCCAGGTTTTCCATTGAAAAACACTTCTCAAATAACCCTATATGCTTTCCATAAATTCTACATCATTTCCAATCAACAATATGTCAACAACATATACTCATCAGAAATGCTATAGTGCTCCCACTCACTTCTTTGGAAATACAAGTTTCTCATAAACTTTGATGAACCCAAAATCTTTGATCATCTCATCAAAGCGTACATTCCAACTCCGTGATGCTTACTCCAGTCCTTAGAAGGATTGCTGGAGCTTTGCATACTTGTTAGCATCTTTTAGGATTGACAAAAACTTCTGGTTGTATCACATACAACCTTTCCTCAAGAAAACTATCGAGGAAATAATGTTTTTGACATCCTATCTGCAAGATTTCATAAATAATGCAGTAACTGCTAATATAATTCCAACAGACTCTTAGCATCGCTACGAGTGAGAAAGTCTCATCGTAGTCAACTCCTTGAACTTGTCGGAAACATCTTAGCGACAAGCCGAACTTTCTTCATGGTGACACATACCATCATTGCCTGTCTTCCCTTTTAGAATCCATCTGTACCCAACAGCCTTATGACCATCAAGTAGTTCTTCCAAAGTCTACACTTTGTTTTCATACATGGATTCTCTCTCGGATTTTATGGCCTCGAGCCATTCGTCGGAATTCGGGCCCACCATCGCTTCTCCATAGCTCGTAGGTTCATTGTTGTCTAGCAACATGACCTCCTAAGACAGGATTACGCACCACTCAAGTAGTACGCATCCTTGTCGACCTACGAGGTTTGGTAGTGAATTGATCTGAAGTTTCATGATCACTATCATAAGCTTCCACTTCAATTGGTGTAGGTGCCACAGGAACAACTTCCTGTGCCCTGCTACACACTAGTTGAAGTGACGGTTCAATAACCTCATCAAGTCTCCACCATCCTCCCACTCAATTCTTTCGAGAGAAACTTTTCCTCGAGAAAGGACCCGTTTCTAGAAACAATCACTTTTGCTTCCGGATCTGAAATAGGAAGTATACCCAACTATTTTGGGTATTCTATGAAGATGCATTTATTTGCTTTGGGTTCGAGCTTATCAGCCTGAAAGTTTTTCACATAAGCGTCGCAGCCCCAAACTTTCAAGAAACGACAGCTTAGGTTTCTCTAAACCGTAGTTCCTACGGTGTCGTCTCAACGGAATTGCATGATGCCCTATTTAAAGTGAATGCGGTTGTCTCTAGTGCCTAACCAATAAACGATAGTGGTAATTCGATAAGAGACATCATGGTATGCACCATATCCAATAGGGTGCAGTTATGATGTTCGGACACACCATCACACGATGGTGTTCCAGGCGGTATTAGTTGTGAAACAATTTCCACTATGTCTTAATTGTGTGCCAAACTCGTAACTCAGATATTCATCTCTATGATCATATCATAGACATCTTATCCTCTTGTCATGATGATCTTCAACTTCACTCTGAAATTACTTGAACCTTTCAATAATTTAGACTCGTGTTTCATCAAGTAAATATATTCAGAATCTACTCAAATCATCCGTGAAGTAAGAGCATAACGATATTCACTGCGTGCCTCAACACTCACTAGATTGCACACATCAATTGTATTACTTCCAACAATTTGCTCTTTTGTTTCATCTCACTGGAAAAACGAGGCCTTTCAGTCATCTTGCCCATGTGGTATGATTTGCATGTCTCAAGTGATTCAAAATCAAGTGAGCCCAAAGATCCATCAAAATGGAGCTTCTTCATGCGTTTTATACCAATATGACTCAAATGGCAGTGCCACAAGTAGGTGGTACTATCATTACTATCTTCTATCTTTTTGGCATGAACATGTGTAACACTACGATCGAGATTCAATAAACCATTCATTTTAGGTGCAAGACCGTTGAAGGTACTATTCAAATAAACAGAGTAACCATTATTCTCCTTAAATGAATAACCAGATTGTATAAACATAATCCAATCATGTCTATGCTCAACGCAAACACCAAATAACAATTATTTAGGTTTAACACCAATCTCGATGGTAGAGGGAGAAGGCGATGCTTGATCACATCAACCTTGGAAACACTTCCAACACACATCGTCATCTTACCTTTAGCTAGTTTCCGTTATTCCGTAGCTCTTTTATTTCGAGTTACTAACACTTAGCAACTGAACCGGTATCTTAATACCCTGGTGCTACTAGGAGTACTAGTGAAATACACATTTAATACAATGTATATCCAATATACTTCTGTCAACCTTGCCAGCCTTCTCATCTACCAAGTGTCTAGGGTAGTTCTGCTTCAAAGGACTGCTCCTCATTACGTAGCACTTAGTCTCAGGTTTGGGTTCAACCCTGGGTTTCTTCACTAGAGCAGCAACTGATTTGCCATTTCATGAAGTATCCCTTCTTGCCCTTGCCCTTCTTGAAACTAGTGGTTTTACTAACCATCAACAATTGATGCTCCTACTTGATTTCTACTTTCGCGTGTCAAACATCGCGAATTGCTCAAGGATCATTATGTCTATCCCTCGATATGTTATAGTTCATCACGAAGCTCTAATAGCTTGGTGGCAGTGACTATGGAGAACCATCACTTTCTCATCGTGAAGATTAACTCCCACTCGATTCAAGTGATTGTAGTACTCGCACAATCTGAGCACATGCTCAAGACTGAGATTTTATCCCTTAGTTTGCAGGTTAAGAAACTTGTCGGAGGTCTCATACCTCTTGACGTGGGCACGAGCATGAAATCCTAATTTCAGCTCTTGGAACATCTCATATGTTCTGCGAGGTTTCAAAAATGTCTTCGGTGCCTTAATTCTAAACCGCTTAACATTACACACTCGAACTATCACGTAGTCATCAAACGTGTATGTCGATGTTCGCAACATCCACAAACGACGCTCGAGGTTCAGCACACCGAGCGGTGCATTAAGGACATAAGCCTTCTGTGCAGCAATGAGGACAATCCTCAGTTTACGGACCTAGTCCGCATAATTGCTACTATCAACTTTCAACTAAATTTTCTCTAGGAACATATCTAAAACAGTAGAACTAAAGCGCAAGTTACTTACATAATTTGCAAAGAACTTTTGACTATGTTCATGATAATTAAGTTCATCTAATTATTTAATGAACTCCCACTTAGATAGACATCCCTCTAGTCATCTAAGTGATACATGATCCGAGTCAACTAGGCCGTGTCCGATCATCACGTGAGACGGACTAGTCATCATCGGTGAACATCTTCATGTTGATCGCATCTTCTATACGACTCATGTTCGACCTTTCGGTCTCTTGTGTTCTGAGGCCATGTCTGTACATGCTAGGCTCGTCAAGTCAACCTAAGTGTTTTGCATGTGTAAATCTGGCTTACACCCGTTGTATGCGAACGTTATAATCTATCACACCCGATCATCACGTGGTGTTTCGAAACAACGAACCTTCGCAACGGTGCACAGTTAGGGGGAACACTTTCTTGAAATTTTATGAGGGATCATCTTATTTATGCTACCGTCGTTCTAAGCAAATAAGATGCAAAAACATGATAAACATCTCATGCAATCAAATAGTGACATGATATGGCCAATATCATTTTGCTCCTTTTGATCTCCATCTTCGGGGCGCCATGATCATCATCGTCACCGGCATGACACCATGATCTCCATCATCATGATCTCCATTATCGTGTCTTCATGAAGTTGTCTCGCCAACTATTACATCTACTACTATGGCTAACGGTTTAGCAATAAAGTAAAGTAATTACATGGCATTATTCAATGACACGCAGGTCATACAATAAATTAAGACAACTCCTATGGCTCCTGCCGTTGTCATACTCATCGACATGCAAGTGGTGATTCCTATTACAAGAACATGATCAATCTCATACATCACATATATATCATTCATCACATCCTATTGGCCATATCACATCACATCGGCATATGCTGCAAAAACAAGTTAGACGTCCTCTAATTGTTGTTGCAAGTTTTACATGGCTGCTATAGGTTTCTAGCAAGAATGTTTCTTACCTACGCCAAAACCACAACGTGATATGCCAATTGCTATTTACCCTTCATAAGGACCCTTTTCATCGAATCTGATCCGACTAAAGTGGGAGAGACAGACACCCGCTAGCCACCTTATGCAACTAGTGCATGTCACTCGGTGGAACCTGTCTCACGTAAGCGTGCACGTAAGGTCGGTCCAGGCCGCTTCATCCCACAATACCGACGAAACAAGATAGGACTAAATGGTAAACAAATTGAACAAATCAACACCCACAACTATTTGTGTTCTACTCGTGCATAGAATCTACGCAATAGACCTAGCTCGATACCACTGCTGGGGAACGAGCAGAAATTCAAATTTTCTACGCATCACCAAGATCAATCTATGGAGATACTAGCAACGAGAGAGAGGAGTGCATCTTCATACCCTTGAAGATCGCGATGCGGAAGCGCCATAAGAACGCGGTTGGTGGAGTCGTACACGCAGCGATTCAGATCGTGGTCGATTCCGATCTAAGCGCCGAACGGATGGCGCCTCCACGTTCAACACACGTACAGCCCGGGGACGTCTCCTCCTTCTTCATCCAGCAAGGGGAGAGGAGAAGTTGAGGGAGAACTCCGACAGCACGACGGCATGGTGGTGGTGGAGCTCGTGGTTCTCTAGCAGGGCTTCGCCAAGCACTGTGGACGAGGATGATGTGTTGGAGGAGGGAGAGGGCTGCGCCAGGGAAGAGGTGCGGCTGCCCTCCCATCCCTTCACTATATATAGGGGCAAGGGGAGAGGGGGAGGCGCCCTAGGGTTTCCCCTAGGGGGCGGCGGCCAAGCAGATTGGATCTCCCTAGTGAAAATCCTAGGGAGACTTGCCCCCCAAGCCAAGCAGGTGGAGGATTGCCTCCCAAGCCAGGTGGAGGCGCCCCACCTACCCAAATAATGTGGGAAAGGGTGGGGGCTCACCACCCTTAGTGGGCTGGTTTGCCCTTCCCTTTGGCCCATGAGGCCCTCCAACACTTGTCGGGCTCCCAAACACCTTTCGGTCATGCTGGCCATAGCCCTGTACCCCGAACACTTCTGCACTCCAATACCCTTCGTCCAATATATCGATCTTCACCGCCGGACCATTCCGAACTCCTCGTGACAGCCGGGATCACATCCGGGACTATGAACTACCTTCGTAACCACATACTATTTCCCATAACAACTCTAGCGCCAACGAACATTATGTGTAGACCCTACGGGTTCGGGAACCATGCGACATGAACGAGACGTTCTCCGCCAATAACCAACAGCGGATCTGGATACCCATGTTGGCTCCCACATGTTCCATGATGATCTCATCGGATGAACCATGATGTCAAGGATTCAAGCAATCCAATATACAATTCCCTTTGTCAATCGGTACGTTACTTGCCTGAGATTCGATCGTCGGTATCCCAATACCTCGTTCAATCTCGTTACCGGCAAGTCACTTTACTCGTTCCGTAATGCATGATCCCGTGACTAACTACTTAGTCACATTGAGCTCATTATGATGATGCAATATCGAGTGGGCCTAAAGATACCTCTTCGTCATACGGAGTGACAAATCCCAGTCTCGATTCGTGCCAACCCAATGACACTTTCGAGATACATAGTGCACCTTTATAGCCACCCAGTTACGCCAGTGACGCTTGGTACACCCAAAGCATTCCTACGGTATCCGGAGTTGCACAATCTCATGGTCTAAGGAAATGATACTTGACATTAGAAAAGCTTTAGCAAACGAACTACACGATCTTGTGCTATGCTTAGGATTGTCTTGTCCATCACATCATTCTCCTAATGATGTGATACCGTTATCAATGACATCATATGTCCATGGTCAGAAACCATAACCATCTATTGATCAACGAGCTAGTCAACTAGAGGCTCACTAGGGACATGTTGTGGTCTATGTATTCACACATGTATTACGGTTTCCAGTTAATACAATTATAGCATGAACAATAGACAATTATCATGAACAAGGAAATATAATAGTAACCATTTTATTATTGCCTCTAGGGCATATTTCCAACAATAACCTCATAACTATGCTCAATTCTGTCAATTGATCAACCGTAATTTTTTCACCCACCGTCGAATACTTATGCTCTTGAGAAAAGCCACTAGTGAAACCTATGGCCCCCGGGTCTATTCTCATCATATCAATCTCCATCACTTTTATACTTGCTTTGTTTTTACTTTGCATCTTTATACCGAAAGTACCAAAAATATTATCTCTATCAGATCTCACTCTCGTAAGTGATCGTGAAGGGATTGACAACCCCTAATCGCGTTGGTTGCGAGTAGCTATCGTTTTGTGCAGGTACGAGGGACTTGCGCGTGGCCTCCTACTGGATTGATACCTTGGTTCTCAAAAACCGAGGGAAATACTTATGCTACTGTGCTGCATCATCCTCTCCTCTTCGGGGAAAACCAACGCAAGCTCAAGACGTAGCAGAGGACGCGGAGTGTGCCGAGCAAGGCCTACCACCCCGCTTCGAGAAATATCGTGACAAGCAGACCATGAACTATGTCAGGGCCCGGTACAAGGAGGACCCGGTAACAAAGGATCTTACCACGGATCCGAAGACCAAGGCGCTTGAACGTGTTCTGGTAAGGAATACACCCCCGCGTAATTAGCTCCATATGGTTGCATTCTAATTAATGAAGCCAAATTTCTAAATGGTTACATTCCTTCCGCAGGAGACTGAAAGTAGTAGCGCGGGGTCGTCTCAGAGCTCCCCTTGGGACAACACTCTAAATAGGGCATTGAACGTAATGAAAAACAAGGATAAGCTCAGTAATCCATCGTCAGCTAGTCGTGTGGCCGGCAAAAGCTTGTCCACAAAATGGTCGTCATACTATAATGCTGGTGGGCGAAAGGAGAGAAAGACCAACTCAGAAAGCCAGTCGCGCGAGGTTCAAGAACTCAAGTCACAAGTGGCGCGGATTCCGGAGATTGTCCAAGAGCAAGTGCAACAACAATCGAGAACGACGCCACCGCCATTGTGCCTACCTTGATTCAGGGGCTGCAGACGTGGATTGCGGGCGACCAACAGGGCCGCCTCGGTTCCCAGCTTCACGGCCAGCAACTCGACAACGCATGGGCGGCGCTTATTGGTGTCTCCGGCGGAGGCGGTATTAGTGTCTCCGGTGCCGGCACGGGCATTGAGCTTAATGTACCGGGTGTACGCTGCCGGCAGCTCGGCAGCAAGCGCCCCTCCGTCGATTGCACACCGCCGCTGGCGGTGCTCGACATTAGCCGCGCCGACGCCATCACGGTAACTAAGCCTCTCGGCCGATGACTTCATCTCTTGCCTTTGATCGGGCATCCTCGACGCCTACATGTTTTTGCAGGCGCCACCGACGCTCCATGCACTCTTCGCACTTCGTGGCGGCGAGTTGATCGATGTCGCCAAGGGCAGAATCGTTCAACCGGGCAACCCCGTGTTCCACGGTAATCTGATGCCACCCACCGTGTATAGGGTTGAACTGGTTCGGGTGCTGCCAGGCTGCGACGAGTTGTTACCTCCGATTCGACCCGCTGGGGCCGACGAAGATGATGTGATGACCCTCAGCGCCTGCATAAGCTGGCCCCTGCTTTGGCCGAAGAGCCAGATTCGTTTGGGGGTGAGGGACACCACCCCACAGACAACACCGCCAGTCGTGCAGGCGCCAAGCCATGGCAAGACCGCCGCAACGCTACCGGACATGCCGGACATCCCTTTGGCACAGGATCTGGACATGCACATCGCACAGGATCCGGACGACGACGACAACGACGACGGTACATTTACCAACGTCGATAAGTACTTTGCCGAACATGGGTATGGTGACGAATTCTTCGGGCCTCCTTCTCAAGAACCCAACCCTGAAAAAGACGACCACGATCTAGCTGGTACCCGGAGAAACCCAATTGCAACAGGCGTTGTCGGCGCTCAGTTCTCGAGACGCCCAGCTGCCACCTTCACCAAGCCTCAGATCACCGAGGTGCGAAATATTATCAGCCCCAACACACTCAAGAAGGCAGTCTCTGAGCAGAACTCGATCCCATTACAGCAGATGAAGAAGAAGGGAAGGAAACGAAAGAATAACAAGGGCGATGCGAGCCAGCCGACACCGAGTACGATCCGTGCTCAGGATGGGCCACCTTCACCTAAGGATATCTCGAGGAGGGTGCATGTGGCGGGTAGGGCGATGCTACCGACTAATCTGATCAATGCTGCAACCGGTGCTATGTGGAGTCTGCATGAAAGTGTTCTTTCTTTGGAGAAGCGGCGTCTCTCCCAGAATGATGTGGCATACCCGGTTTTCGTGGCCAAGGTGCCAGAGGGAAAGGGCTTTGTGGATAGCGCCATCAGGGGTACGATCGTCCTGCGGTTTGATGACATCTTCGCTATGTTTAACCTTCATCCGCTGAACTACACCTTCGTTCGGCTATTTTCGCTAAGTATGGAGATGCGGATCATTAGAGACAAGACCCGGTCATCGTGATAGTCGACCCTTCTACATGCGTGCAAGATCTTGGGCAGCACTGGGACCGGCAAGTCGCGAGTTCACACCTCGAAGGCGTCATTCTGGCAAACCCAGATAAGGATAACTTCCTGGTGCCTTACTTTCCCGAGTAAGTCATCCCCTCACCGCCCCGTAACATATGATTTCTTAGATTTCGATAGTTCTTTTTTTTCTAACATTCCGTGTTTTGTGCAGTGACACACATTGCACACTCATCCTCTTAAGCCCGAAATATTCCATGGCCACGATTTCAATTCGGACTGTGAATCGAATATAGACTACACAAATATCAAGAAAGTTTTGATGATGCTCTCCCGGCCACGCCAAATCTGGAGGCACCTTCAAGAGGCCAGTTCAGAGGTACGACAAGCACGTGTTCACCCACAATACGACGTTCCCTTGCGTCAAGCAGCCGCCTGGCGGCCAGAAGGATGCCTACTACGCCCTCCATCACATGCGAGCGATCGTACGGGACCATAATCACCTTCTGCTACCAAATAATCTCAAAGATTGGGCCACACGCTTGTCGGCAATCCAGGACGCGGACATCAGACAAGAATTCTTTCGCATCCAGTCGGAGTTTGTGGAAATCATCCATCAAGATGTCCTTCGCACTCGGGCACTTCTACCTCAGATCTCAACCGTCCAACAATGAGATAGAAACAATGCTACAAATGCAGGCTGACAACGCCTGCGATTTCATGACCATCACGAAGACGGCGGCTTCATCCACGCTCCGTCCCCGAGTCAAGTCGAAAGTAGTGATGTTATGTAGTTCTGAAATGTCGATTGGCTCATGTTGTAATATTAAACTTTAATGAACTTGTATGTTTCTTTGGTTTGGACAGTCGCTCAACTTATATGTAATCGATGCTATTTATTAGTAGGACCATGAATCGTGTTATTAATGTGTTGCTTTTCACTTCCGATCCTTTTGTTGCATACTTATATATTGCTTATGTATTGTCTATGAGTTGCTACTAACGCTTTTGTTTGGCTAGTGCATAGAGATGCCGTCGTATGTCGTGGTACAAGGGTAAGGTTCCTGAGTCTACGACGACTGGGAGGAGTGTCGGAGACAGGTTCACCGCTTCAGCGGTAACCGTTACAAAGAGTACACCACTAGGGCGGAGGCGGAAGTTAGATACGCCGCTATCTAGCGGGAGAGAGGAGGAGCGTTGAGGAACCGGACGAAGACCAGTTTCATCGCGATTATGCTCATCGTGATGACCGCAACTCTCTTCTATATGATGGTAGTTAGGATGATCAATATCGACTTGTAATGTGAACACAAACTCGCTACTCGCGGTCTCGAGACTTGTAATGTTCTAACTTTGTTCGGTATTTTTAATTCGGAGACTAATATGATGAATTGTATTTGGAGACTAATCTTCTATTGTATTCGATAAATCTGATGTTTATATGTTGTGCTCTCTATATTCTGTGCTGTAATATGTTTTGTAACCTGTGCAAATATCAGAAAGAAAAAAAATCCCTAATATTCATACTAGTGGCGCACCACTCAGCACTTTAGTGGCGCACTGAAAAAAGCACACTAGTGGTGCATCATCAACTAGTGCGCCATTAGTAAGCCGGAGCACATGGTAAATATGGCCTCCCGGGAGGCATACTAATGGCACATCGTGGGATATACTAATGGCGCATCGCTTGTGCGCCATTAGTATATCAGATACTAATGGCGCACTGTGGTGCGCCATTAGTAAAAATTTAATGGCGTGATGCTCGTGGCGCAACTGTAGTGCGCCATTAGAGCATCTCCAGCCGCTGCCCCAACAGGCCTCCCAGCGATTTTTTCAGCAGCGGCGCCAAAAACGGCCCGCCGCGCCTTCTCAGATTTACTTAAAAGCGCCGGTTCGCCTTTTTTCCGCCCGCTGCCGCAGTCGAACCCGCGCGCTACTGGGGGCGCTTGGGCTCCACCGCAAGGGAAAAGCGCGTTGGCCCACGCCGTCGTGAAAAGTCAAGATTTTCTTCCCGACTCGCCTCCACCCCCGCGCTCTCGGCCGCAACTAGGTATATCCCGGCGCCGCCCCGCCACCCTTCACCAGTAGATAGCCATTCCCGGCCGGAAAAATAGGAGAGGTTCGCCGCGACAGCCCCTCCGACACCAGTTGGGCGTTTAGCGGCGGGTGCACGCCCACCGCTGCAAAGGTTTTTGCGATTTGCCTGCCTCGGCGATGGACTCGGATGACGAGGAAGTGCTCGCCGCTGCTGGAGGAGGAAGCCAAGGCCGACGCCCGGAAGAAGAGCATCTCATGGTGCTCGCCGCCTCGCCTAACTGCTGGCGAGCAATGAAAAGTCAGCGCGAGGTGGCTCGGCGCCGGGCGGTGAAAGCAAAGAACCGCATCGCCTCAAGGCTACTGCATGCTCTACTCCGACTACTTCACCGATGCTCCACTTCATGGCGATGTAACATTTTGGCGCAGTTATCGGATGAGCAAAGCTTTTCCTCCGGATTGTGAATTCCATCCAGAGTTCGACAACTACTTCAAATGCAAGATGGATTGCACCGCAAACTTGGATTCACCTCCATTCAGATATGCACGACAGCGATGAGGATGCTTGCATACGGAGCTCCCGGTGACTCACAGACGACTATGGGCGCATGGTCGAGTCCACCAGCCTAAATTGTTTCTACAAGTTCTGTCGGGCAGTGGTGGCAGTGTTTGGACCGCAATACTTGAGAACACCCAATGCGGAAGACACTGCTCGGATCCTAGCACGTAATGCAGCAAGAGGATTTCCTGGGATGCTTGGAAGCATCGATCGCATGCATTGGAAATGGAAGAATTGCCCATTTTCTTGGCAGGGGATGTACAAAGGGGCCAAAGGCTGTTGCAGTGTAGTACTTGAGGTGGTGGCCACATAGGACCTCTTTATTTGGCACTCCTTCTTTGGTATGCCAGGAACTCACAATGACATCAACGTGCTGCAGTGCTCTCCTGTCTTTGCCAAGCTTGTTGAAGGTCATTCTCCTCCGGTGAACTTCGAGATCAATGGGCGGCACTACAACAAGGGGTACTATCTAGCTGATGGCATCTATCCGAGATGGTCGACATTTGTGAAGACCATCAAAAACCCTGTGCCTGGAGGCAAGAACGCCTGGTTTGCGAAGATTCAGGAGGCTTGCAGGAAGGATGTCGAGCGGGCATTTGGTGTGCTCCAATCTCGATTTGTTGTTGTCCGCACCCGCTCAGACCTGGTCGAAAGATCAAATGTGGGAGATCATGACCTGCTGTGTCATCTTGCACAACATGATCATTGAGAGCGAGCAGGAAGAGCCAGTGTTTGACACTGAACCATACCACATGCAGGGTCCTTTAGCCGAAGTTGATCACCAGCTACCGCAACCTGGACTGCCTATCTCAAGATATCGTCAGAGATCCGAGACTCACAGGTGCATCATCAACTGCAGAAAGAACTGATTGAGCACCTATGGAGGCTCAAGGGGGATGCCGTGTGATGAAATATGAGTTTTTATTTGTTGAACTATATAATTTGTATTGAACTATTTGTTGTTATACTATTTTGTTGAAGTATTTGAATTTTCTGTGATGAAATATGTGATAAAAAAATATTTATGTTGATAATTGAACGCCGAGCCACGGAGAACCATGCCGAATATGGGCCTATTCTCGCCCATATGGGCCTTTTTCGCCGAAATGGGGCTTCAAAAGTGGGCCAAAACCGCGATCGGGGCGAGGGTGGGGACGATCGCATATCGCTTCTCAGCCAATGAATCGCCGCTCGCCCGTGGGTGGTTTTATCATGCAGGGGGCCGAACGACCGAGATGCTCTTAGTAGCCAAAACAGGTGCGCCACTAGCAGGCCTTTTTCTAGTAGTGTTTTAATTTATGAGTATTGTGTTTATTTGGAACATCATATATATGCGTGCCTGTGGCTAACACATGGATTGTATGATTTGTGTTGATGATTGGAGCAATTTAAATTTAAATTGACCATGAAACTAAAAAATTTACTGCTGATGGTTTAGGGCCAACAAAAGTACAATAGCCTCGTTGGTGTGACATACAATATTCATGTCGGGCAAGACCGATAAAGGTGATGTATAACCAACATGCAAAAGTGTGTTTTCCTGATGGTCTACTGAGAGGAAATAGTTTTACTGTCGGTCTCAACCCTTTTCCTGT
The DNA here is from genome assembly GCA_021605205.1 of Aegilops longissima. Classification (NCBI taxonomy): domain Eukaryota; kingdom Viridiplantae; phylum Streptophyta; class Magnoliopsida; order Poales; family Poaceae; genus Aegilops; species Aegilops longissima. Next base: position 927,756 of record JAHIAM010006564.1, on the reverse strand, counting down.
CGGTTTTCAGCCAACATAGAAATTTCGGTTTTTTTTAGTGTATACACAGAGTTTCCCCTTCCACCCCTACAAATTTATGCTAAACTTTATTACTTTGGACAAATTCATCTTACCTTTAAATCTGGAAGTTTTTGCAAGAAAATGTATAAGTTGTTTTATTAATATATGTTTCATTATGTTATATGAAAACTATTTTTGGGTATGACTAACAAGTTATAAATTCTCATTTGTTTCATGAATTCGCCATGCATTATAATTTTCATTGTAAATACATTTCAAGGCTAAACTAAAACTCTATTTATTACAAAAATATTGTGTTATCTTACTTGGGTGTTTATGAAAATATTTAGTTATAGTCATTTTCTCACAAATTTTAGTCTCATATTATCCACCAACTAATTTACGCCTTATTTTATATTGCATGCGGCCTTTCCCATAGTATCCTCAAATATCAATAGAACTCAGTAGAAGTAGAATGTCTTTTGAATATACTAGAAAATTCCATGGCAGAAATAACTGCCTTCTAGAGTGCACGACTATAAAATTTAGATCTAGGGTGCACCGAGGGAGTATAATTGAAGAGAATAAAGTGTCAACTTGTAATTACGTCTAAAAGCCCCTCTTTCGCTTTTGTTTGTGCCGCCGTGTACCACGATTCAGTTCCGATTCAGCGTGTAATTACGACGAGTAAATCGGAAAACTAAAACCACGACGAGTAAATCGGAACGGTTCAAAACTAAAACCACGACGAGTAAATCGGAACGGAGGGAGTACGTAGTATGCATCTCTGTCTGTCAATAAATTCCAGTCACTGAATCTCTGAACGCGCTGAATCTCTGCCTGCCATAAGTATGTTGTACAGCAACTACAGACTTGACTGTGAACTAAAGAAAATCCCAGTCACTGAATCCCTCCATACAGGATACCACCCATAACAAACTAGTACATATATACTGTAGATGGCATAGGCTGACGTTGTGTGGCAGATGAGCATGGTCCAATCTTTACAAGATAGGTACAAGTTTTGCAGGTTCTTGGATCAAAAGTACTCGCCTACTTAGCACGCAAGGCTTGCATGGCGTGTGTTGTCGCCTACTAGCAGGTATAAACTTCAGTGAACTTGTCTTATTTAACATAGAAATCAGATATTGTGAATGTCTGAAATTTGAAGACATCCAGAGTCTGACACATTTGGACTCCTGACTCTTCCACGGGAGTAGGCACAGGGCAGCAATAAATTAGCTTCAATGCTAACTTAGCTCATCAATTCTCTTCAATGGCAGCATCTGAATGTTGTAATCTTTCAGCATCATGCACTTATTTCCCAGCTAGCAGAGGACATGGTACATGGTACTCTCTTAAAGATTGGGCTGTCCTTTGTACACTAAATGTTACTACCTGCCAGTAGTCTGAGAGAACTCAACATTGCAAAATTGATAGCTTATATACATACTGACAGACATCCGTACATCCTGATATACACAAAGGCTCACAACAGCATAAGCGAAAGAGCAGCAAGTTCTCCAAATAAATAGCTATAGGTAGCAGCAGCCAGTAATGAAATTCAAAAGTCCCTGCTCAAAAAATAAATCAAAATTTCTCCCACACTATATTACAAATCAGTGACCACATCACGAAGCTAAAAACAGCATAAGCAACAAAGCACAGTACATGCTCAATGCAAGAAAAAATCTTGTTTTCCTTACGGGCTGGTTAAAAAAAAAGAAATTTTAGAGGCTGGATGAAAATCCTGGTGAATATACAAAGCTTAGCAGCAACCATTCAGACTCTGCAATAGAGTAGATTTACAGGTGTCCACTGCTCCGCAAGGCAAATGCATCCTATTACTCTGTCACGCAACTGAAGGCCTGCAAACAGCAAAAGGATGCTTAGCCAAAGTTTATAATTAATTACAAAAAGAATGAGGATATCCTAATTAACAAATTAAATTCTCTTTGATGAGTGAAGATCTTTAAATAGAGTGGGAAGTTACAAATCAGAATGGTTCACTCCATGATGTATGTCATATGGGCTAAATAAATAAGAAAAACAACATTGCTCAACCGACCAAGTAACCAATGGGAAAAGAGGAAATAAGCTTACATATATCACAAAGGGTATGAACCCTGGTAGGAATGCCGCCCATATCAATACGATGACGCACAATCTTGTTCAGAACGCAGACCTAATCGAATCAGCATAACTATCTTGAGTACAGTCACCAACCGAGGAAACAAGGAAAGAGTTGCATATATCACAAAGTTTTACCTGAGACTATAGAAATAACTCGATACATATGAGCTTGGAAAATATTGTTCAATCCGAAATTCTTGGATGTGTGCAATCTTGTGCCAGTCATGACCCTTGTTCTTCTGGCATCTTTGTATGAGCACAGAGTTAGAACCAAGGAACTGTAATTCCTGTAAGGTGGCAGGCAGCTCTGGGAGTGACTGGATCAGTATAGCACTCCGAAAATCCAGTATTTCGAGGCAGGAGAGCCTTGCAACTGTTGAAGGCAGGAACTCCAGTTGAGAAGCGCCAAGCACTCCCAAATTTGTAAGACAGTTGCGGTTTTGCATCAACCACTCCTCCGGGAGACGGTTCCAGCTTTTGTCAATAGTAAAATTCCTAACTGAGTTGACTCTCCTCAATGGCTCGCACTGCAAAAGAAATGGATCGCTAATTCTCAGGGAATGAAGTTTTCCCATGTGTGACGGACCGACAACAGCAACCTGGCTGAGATGAGATGCTTGAAGCATTTGCTGAGATGGAATGCCAATAAGCTTATCACATCCAATGACTATCAACTGTGCGAGGGATGTGAGTTCTTGTATCCCATCTAAAGAAGCAAGTTCGCTGCAGTGAGCAATTTTCAAGGACCGCACTGTTGTGAGACTCCTGAACACTTGTGCAGAGGGAAAGGCTGTCATCACACAATTAGACAAAGACAGAGTATCAAGAGAACTGAGGCTGCACATGGACTTGAGTAGACGATTCTCATAAACACCAACTGAACCAATATAAAGGTTGCTGATAGACGATGCAAAACTCATATCATCCGGTCTTGGGGCTGTCATCACACAATCTTTTAAACGCAAAGTGGTTAGAGAAGTGAGGCTGCACAAGGAGTTGAGTAGACAAGTCTCATAAGCACCACATGACCTAATATGAAGTTTTCTGACAGAAGATGGCAAACTGACATCTGCATGAGGAGCCATCAGCTTTGGGCAATTGACCACTGAGAAAGTTGTAAGAAATTGGAGTGTCTGTAGTCGATCCACTGGAAAATGCAACAGATTTTTACAATTTTCAATACGTAATTCCTCCAGACTAGCAAAATAGTGCTCTTGGTCCCCTGTGAGTGTGACTAGGTTTGGACATTCAGAGATCTTCAGACTGGAAAGTAATGGTTTTTGGGATAATGTTGTTTCACTAGACTGATATATTGCAGGGAAAGTATCCAAACCAACTCCCTTATTTCCAAATTAGCAAGCATAGACGGTAATGCTGGTATGTTTCTCAGTGCTTTACAGAATTTAATCTCGAGTGTCTTAAGCTGGGGAAACACATTTCTTCCCTCCATTTCAACCCACTCCTCTAGTGCAGGAAGATCGCTAAGAACTAGTAACTCAAGAGATGGGAAGGCAGGATGGGGTCCTCGCATCCATAAAATGAATGACCTATTCTTTTCACTGCATGCATGCTACATATGTGGAGATATCTGAGTGCAGGTAGCCTGCCAAGAGCTGGAAGATTCTGCCAGTTTAAACAACCAGCAATATTAAGATATACCAAGTTGCTTATCACAGGGTGTCCCATCCAACAAGGAGATCTCGTACCACTATATCCATCTATAGTGAGTTTGGCGAGGCTTGTGTGAGGCTGAAGGTTATCAAGCAACAGTTCCTCTGTACCTGACTCCGTCTGCTGGTATCCCAGGAAAGTGATAACTTACTGAGATTTTTCTTTTCAGCCAGCTTAGCCAGTTTAGAGTCTTCCACATTGCTGCCCTGAATACCAACAATATGTAAACAACGGAGATCATTTAGATCCCTAATATCACTCATTCTTACATACTTGAGATCAACTCTGAGGTTTTGAAGAGATGTCAAGTGTCCAATCTGAGGAGGAGGTCCAGCTTGAATACCAGAGTAGTTTAGGCGTCTCAGATTAATCAAGTTCCTTAGCCGACTAGAATCCCAGAGGCACCCATTCAATCTGACCATTTTGAGATGATATAACTTGTATACAGATGTAGGACACTCAAATCCTCTCCACAGGCCAAACAAGCAACGAAGGTGCAGTAAGTTATCAAATTCTTTTGGCAAATTCTCAAGTAACCCCATAATTTGACGTACTTTCAAAACCCGAAGTTTTGTAGCTACTTTAAGAACATTCTTTAGCACATGCCAACGTACCCTTCTGTCTGATGTTTTATCGAAGTAGATGAAGAGAGTCCTTAATTTCATCAGATGAGAGAAATCTGTGATCACTGAGTCATTTACTATATCAATACTTATATGGCGAACTGTTGCAGGAATGGAGCCATTTACTTTATCACTAGAAACTCTAAAACACTCTTTTTCCGAAACAGTGACGCTAGTTGATGCAAGAGATCATGCATCATGTAGTATTTATCAGAGCGTTCACCAGCACAATACAGATTACTGTATTTGTGGGGCTCACGTGATCTGAGTTCAAAGAATGATTTTCTTGCTAGTATATCCAAATAGCACTCTCCAACATCTTCTGGCCTTTGACACTCGTCTGAAGAAATCAGTCCTGAACCCATCCATAAGTCAACCAATTCATCCTTCCTAAACTCATAATCTTCTTTAAATAAGCTGCAATACCTGAAGCAGGCTTGCAGGTGGGTGGGTAGATGGTGATAACTTAACCTTAAGAGTTCCATAACACTTTTTTGATGTATGTTTTCTTGCAAGACTCTGTTCCAGTGTATACTATCCAGAGATTCATTCAACAGCCCGCCCAAGACCTTTGCAGTTAACGGGCATCCACTCAACTTTTTAATGATTTTCTTTCCAATCTCTTGCAAGTTAATATAATCATCAGGATTTGCTCCAAAAAATGCATGCTTGTTAAGAAGAACCAAAAGATCTTTATCCTGTAGTCCCTCCAGTCTCAAAGACTTGGTTCTTACTCCCAGTACTCTTTCCACAATGTCTACAACTGATTGCATTCGAGTTGTCAACAAGATCTTGCTTCCCATGCCACCAAATTTCAGAGGAGCGAGCAATTTTTCCCAGTCTGGTCTACTCTTGTCATTCCATACATCATCTAGTACAAGTAAAAATTTCTGCGAGTTAAGCTTCACTTGGAGGACCTTTTGAAGCGTATTTAGACCAGTGACGTCGGTATCTCTTCCGGTAGCTTCTTGTAAAATCTTTCTTGTTAGAGCATGGACATCAAATTCATTGGATACACACACCCACATAACCTGATCAAAGCATGCCTTTACTCTCTGGTCATTGTAGACTGCCCTCACTAGCGTGGTCTTGCCCATACCACCTATGCCCACTACAGCAAAAGTGGTGAAGCTGCAAGCTTCAAGACTTTGATGATCATCGCTTTCTTGCTTGACCAACCATTCAACTATCTGATCCTTCTCTGAGCCACGGCCAATTATCACTTCATCAAACAAGAAGGAACTAGTCTCACGAGAATTACTAGTTTCTTGCTGAGATATGTGCCTCCTACTAGAATGATCAATCCGATCCACCAATGGAAGGAAATGCTCCACAGCAACAGCAGCCTCATCAATTTTCTTCATGGCATCTATTATTTTCTTAATTGTACCAACATTAAATGTAGCATTGAACTGTTGGATGAACATCCGCTTACAGTTGTACAGAAAGCTCCCCACATTATTGCCACTAGTTACCACCTTTTTCTCAAGCTTGTAGTACCCCACTTCATCGAGAGCATCCTCAGCCTCCTCGACAGCATCCCTGAGCTGCCAGAGCAATTCATCAAGGGCGTCGCTTCGGTCCCTTATCTTCTCCATATCAATGGCATCAAAGACTAGTTGCACTTGCGGCAGTGTCCTCTCTAGACGGTCTTGCACTGCTTTCATACCCTCCAGCTTGGTGTACTTGTCCAGGTAGTCGAAAGACTTGCGGACAATTACAGAGATGATAGAAGAAGCCACAACTTTACCAGCAAAAGCCAATGCCATGATTGGAGATAAGGTGATGAAAAGTATTGAAGCAGAAGATGGGAATTCCCTTGTAAACTGTACTGTAATGCCAGCCGACCAAACAATCAAGCTATAAACTGAATATCACTTGTATTTGTGGGACCACGAAAAAGACCCAGGAATAAATTGCGTCGCTTGATTTTTCAGATTTGCATCACCCAGAAATATCCACTCCGCTTGATGGGCTTATAGTGATGACAAAATCGAGTCAACGGACTCATTTCCCCTCTTTCCTGGCACCCCACAGAGAGCTGAGAAAGACAGACAGTAATTGCATATGCGTTATTACACGGTCTGGCTAAAAGGATAAACATTAGCACAAATGCCAAAAATCAGCATGCATAGCCTTATACTCCCTCCATTTATAAATATAAGTCTGTTTAGAGATTTCGGACTATATACAAATGTATATAGACATATTTAAGAGTGTAAAATCACTCATTTGCTCCGTGTGTAGTCCATATTGGAATCTCTAAAAAGGTCTTATATTCAGGAACGGAGGGAGTACTGGTCAGTTCATCCATTAGAGTTTGGATTGCTACTACTAGAGACAGAGAGCAGAGAGCTCCAACTAACAAACAGATAAACTAGGAGGAAGAAGATAGCTTACAGAAATGGTAGAAACTTGCACTCCGCCTGACGAGCTGATAGTGATGGTATAATAAGCTTAACAGAATCGGGTCGAATAACACAAATTATCCTCTTTATTGGCTACTACGTACTTCCCAGCAACTACTTGGACAGCTGAGAAGGACGGGGTACGGGGTAATTGTATTCCACGATCCCTGAGAAAACACGAGCAGCAGTATATTGTTTCAGAAAACCGAAACTAGTGAGAATTGTGCATGTGCAGCTAAGCTAGCCCCTAAATTTCTGAAACTCTTTGAACAGCCTCATACTGGCAGATCTGTTCATCTTTTGGAACTTGGATCTACGCAGAAACGCAGAGGTACGAAAGCAGATAGCTTACCGAAGAGGTAGAAATTTTGCACTTGACTTGAAGCGCCCTGCTCCTCGCCGATGGATCCGTAGAATGGTGAGTGGAGCAGAGTACAGAGTAGAGACAGTGCTGTAGGTGTTGATGGTAATAACCGGCGTGTTGAAAGTAGTGAGGCAGTTTTTGGTGTGATTACCCACCAGCTAGCTAGGCATCTTCCTAACAATTTCTATGGTTGATTCCTGTGAGCTATGCTTTGTCTTGTAGTAATTTGGACAGTGTACTCTGTATTTGATAACTTATTATAAGGTTTGATGCAATGGTTAGTGGATGTTTTTCTAGTCCAGTTTTTTGTTTGGTTATTAGGTGCAGTGGATGCGTTAGGTACTGCAAGACTAATTTACTACTACTACCTTTACCAAACGCGATTAGGTACCTAAATAAATTAATCCATCTTTACCAAACGCATTAAGATTAATTTACTCGGGGCTAAATTAATCTTGTACTGCGTGAGGCAAAAAAAAGAAGAAAAGAAGAGGCTAAAAGAGAAGAGAAGAGAAGAGAAGAGAGTAGAGACAGTGCTGTACGTGTTGATGTTAGCCGGCGTGCGTGTTGGAGAGAAAGGCTGATTACCCATTACTCCGTAGCTAGCTAGGCATCTTCCTAACCATTTCTTTGGCTTGATTCCTGTGAGCTATGCTTTGTCTTGTACTCCCTCCGTTCGGAATTATTTGTCGCATAAATGAATGTATCTAGACTTATTTTAATTCTAGATACATCCATTTTCAAGACAAGTAATTCCGAACGGAGGGAGTAGTAATTTGGACAATATACTCCGTATTTTGATAACTTGCTATAACAGATAGTGGTTGGTTTAGTGGACGTTTTTCTACTCCAGTTTTTTGTTTGGTTAGTCAGAAGATTAATTTACTACTACCTTTACCTAACGCGATTATATTAGGTACCTAAATAAATTAATCTACCTTTGCCAAACGCGCTAAGATTAATTTACTACGGGCGGGGCCTAAATTAATTTTGAACTGCGTGAGACAAAAGAAGAAGAAAAAAAAGAGGTGAAAAGAGAAGAGAAGAGAGATTGGGGAAGGGTCCTTTACAACCTCTATGTTCTTGTTGTTGCCCGTCGCCGCCGCCGCGCTGGTTGTGCTGACACAGGCCGCCGCCGCCATGGACTGAGTGACGGCTGGCCGGCGAGCGGTGGTGTTGGGATTCGTGAGACTCGCTCTTCGCCAGCCAACACGAGGGGCCCGGCGGGGGTGACGGCGGGACCTCCTATACGCCACATATTGCGGCAAATGAAGCGCGCGCCGCACAGGGGCATCGACGACTGGGCCGGCAAAGTACAACCGAAGTTGAACGTAATACAACACGATGCAAAAAACCCGAGAAAAAGCAATCAGGCACTTTACATGCATCCAGCTAGCCACTAGAGCTAGCAACGGCAGTTAACAAATGCTTAGAACACACGTTTAAGAACAGACAACGGAGTCGGATGATTAAAAAAAGACAATGAAAGCAGATTTGAAACATTTATTCATTTTTTTCACTATTTCTTGGAAATTATGAACAATTTTGAGATTCATATTTTTGCAAAGGAAAATATTTATTTTCAACTTGACCAAAATTCATAATTTTTGAACATACTTCAAATTTCGGTTGTACTTGGACTGGGCCCAGTTCGAATTTGGTGCCCACTTTTTTTCACGAATATGTAAAGCTTAAGTATCTTTTCAGGGACGTACATGCAGCACCTAGGGGTACGCATGTAAGGTCCAGAGACATGCATGTGACTGCTTTGCCAAGTACTTTCTTCGTCCAGAAATACTTGTCATCAAAATGAATAAAAGATGATGTCTCTAGATGTATTTTAGTTCTAGATACATACTTTTTTGTCCATTTTGATGACAAGTATTTTTCAGATGAAGGAGAACTAGTTGGCTAGCTCCGGTTGAGCACGAAGCCAAAATCAACACCGACGGCGCCGTCTCCAGAACTGATAACCGAGGCGTGTCCCCGGGACGTCTTCGTTCGTTCGTCCACAACGTGTGCCCGAGCTTGGCAAGCCTGGAGCGACGCTTCTTCAACTTTGTCTTCGTCCGTCTACGCATGCCTGGTGCTGGCAACACTCATGCGTGCTTCGTTCGTGATGTGTCCCCGGATTTGGCAAACGTGGCACGATGCTTCGCCAACTCCGTCTACCTCCCGGGGCACCCGCTACTTCGACATCACTATGCTAACTCGGCACCTCCTTGCGCCCGCGGCTCCACGTCGTTTTCCTCGACACCAGCTATCCCGACTCGACATCGACCATGGTGTTATTCGCATGGCTACCTCGACCACGGCTACACCACCCTACACTCTAGGCTACCTCGACATCGGCACAAAGGGTTATCATCCGCTTGAGCAACTCTTCAGCTTCCTCTACAGTCAATGCGTCCGCGACGCGACACCGTCCACGACGCTCCCGCTAGGACTGCAGGGGGATGTCAGCCCGTCAGCTGCTATTCTCTCAAGTCTGACCGTCCGCGATGCTCCTGTTGTCTGCGACGCTACCGCTACGACTGCGAGGGGATGTTAGAGATATATTTGGGTTATTTGTATTTGCTAGTCTAGGAATTGTAATCCGTCTCCTATCTTATCTTTAGGAGAGGCTTTTTGCCCTTCAAGTCTTATACTCAATACATACTCGCCCTCGAGGCTCAGTAATACATCTATCCTATTCCGCAATGAACTATTACACCAAACCCTTCTATCGCTTCTAACATTGCGACCTACATAGGAGAATGAAGAGCGGCCTTTCGGTGGATGGCCGGAGAAAGACGGAGGTGTGCCATCGTGTCTAACGCCGGCACCTCGCAGTTGGCCGGACAAAGACTCAGTCACCACGCGTGCATGTAGAGTGCAACCGTGTCGTGCTCTGCACGTCTCAGGCCGTACCTCCGCGCACGTCCAGCACAACGTGCCTCCTCGATAGGCACTCGGTCCATTGCCATTTGCCAGCTGTCGGGTCAAGCGTCGGGATGGCGTGAGATAGAAGAGGGAGATGAGATGGACAATGATGTGGCAAGGTCAATGGTCAAAACCATGCCATGTCAGCAGAAAATCACCCAAATCAATTCAAGGGATGAAAAATATCCGGTTTCGACAATCGAGGGACTAAAATTTGCCGGTTTTGAAGTTAAAGAACCATTTATGTACTTTCAACTAAGTTAAGGGATGAAAAATATACTTTTACCATTAATAAACTCCTTGTCCCGCCAAGAATTTGCATCGCGTGCTCAGTACAACATGCATCAGTGGTTTTGAATCTTGTAAAGGACAAGTGGAGAGGGGGGGGCTCGGACCTCAAAACCGAGGTCATCATGCCCCCACGGCGGCGACATGACTCCTCAAACCGACCCATACCGACCCTCCTACGTATGTCACCACGTCATGGTTGGAGGCGATGAACATGGACCCTAGTCACATTCTTTGCATGTCTCCTTCTGAAACAAATGTGGGCCTGCCGACTCCATCGCATAATTCTCCATGGTTTTGCATTGTAGAATTTCAATAGCTCAAACTCCCGTCTAGCAGTTAGCGCCAAATCTACTCATGTACATAGCAAAACTCTCACAAGAACAGATCAAATTTATTACAATCCAAAAGTCTCCTAGCTAATGACTATAAAAGTACAACTACAAATCACGCACATCTTCTGAATTTGTTAATGAACCCAAGTTGCAAGGCACATTTGGCATATCCTAGAAGTTTATATAAGTGTACCTCGTAATATACTAGAAACAACTATTAATATTTTTTAACACACTCACACATGCAAATATATATTTATACTCTACATAGTTAATGCATTTTTAAAATTAGATTCAAAGAGAAATTTTGTATATCATATATTTTAAATTTAGTAATATATTTTTTAAGTTATATACATTAGAACTACATACCAAATAGAGAACATAGTAAATATTATTTTGAAACATTTTATGTTATTAACTATGCTACTAGCTAATAAAAATGTACTAATTAAGGCTAAAATATTATATACCTAGTTTAAATAAGTACAAAAGTTTATTATAAAAATATATGTTTTATGGAGGCTAGGGTTCAAAAATTGTTTGTAGCGATCCTGGTCGGGAACAACAAATCTATTACCACAAACGATGCATGCATATTGAGTTGACAAGAACAATCTGGTCAGTACATCTCAATCTCGCATGATTTTACATTTCAAAATAATCATAAACCTTGGAAACACCATGTACATGTCCTCTTCATCGGGAAGAGTAGGCAGAGATCATCCGCCGATGGAAAAAGATATCCAGTAGACATAGCATGGACGACACCGAGCACCGACGACCTACGGATTGAGTTATCACGAACTCCCGGATCCTACATGAAACTGAGTTAATTGAACCCTACTGCATTCCCACAAGGAACATGGAAACATAAAACAGAAGATTTATATAGAGAGTTGTACAACATTGTAGATCACATTCAGATTCGCATGAGTTGGGTAGGCAACTCCGCAGCAGATGCAGTCCCATGCACGATCATGGCGGTCACAACTCGAAAAAGAGTCGCCATGACAGTCGTCCAACTCATATCGGAGAAACTTCGCTGGCGCATAGGTAAGCAAATGGACGAACCATAGGCCTCCCATAGGGTTTGTGGGGGTCATGTGATCTGAGTTCAAAGAAATATTTTCTTGGCAGTATATCCAAATAGCACTCTCCTACATCTTCTGGCCTTTGACACTGATCCGAAAGATCTAGATAAGTCCCGAGCCCATTCATAAGTCAACCAATTCATCTCAAAATAGGCTTTCGCCCCGCTTTATAAATAAGTCAGCACATATCTGAACATCAGCAGAGAAATGACGGTTGGGGCCACAACGCAATCACGCTCAAGAAAACATAAGAGAAATAATAAGCAGAAAAAAGACACCTAGTGGCGGGCGCCATACGGCACTAAGACGACGATAAGCGGCGCGCCGAAGCCAGGAGCGCATCCAACATTAGGCCGAGCCGATCGCGGTCACGCTACCTCGAGAGCGGGTGCCAGTGCTGCAGAAAAGTAAGAAATTTGAAGGAGTCAGATGCCTTCCTCGGAAAGACCTCCTCAATCACCATGTTACTATGCGTCGTCCACAGAGTCGATGACACCGCTACAAAAATAAGCCAAAAAAGGCGGCGATGTCGCAGTGCTGAAGAGCTCTATGTCGGAGAAAGTCGGCGAAATTTAGGGCCTCCTAGTCGGGCCCCAACGCCTCGCGGACGTACATCCACAACACCCTCGGCATTGTATAGGGGAAGAGGATATGGGTCCCGGTCTCTGGTACCGTACAGAGGGGGCATAGGCCATCACCAGGTCCGTGCCGTTTAAGAGCTCTGTCCCCGAGGGCAGATGACCCCATAGTAGCTTCCAAACAAAGATCTTAATCTTAACGGGTACCGGGGCTTTCCACAGCAGGGATAGCCAAGGCGTGGTCGACAGCGGGCAGGGGGCATGGTATGCCGTGCTCACTGAGAATTCTGTCGTCGGTGCAAGCTGCCAAGATACCGTGTCCAGATAGTCCGGGAGCACAGATGGTAAGGCGGCTCACAGTCTAGTCCAATCGTCTCTCTCTGCTTGCCCGAAGGTACGACAAAACCATATGTTCCACCATCCATCCTGGAATGCCACGGAAACTAGTACATAAGGGTCCACACAAATCGAGAACAAGCCGGGGAAGCAGATATGTAGCGCCTCGGTACCCAACCAGGGGTCTTGCCAAAACTGGATCTTGTTACCGTTCGCTAAGGAGAAGGAAATCCCTAGGCGGATGTCCTCCTTGATCCTTTGAATGGATCGCCAGAATTATGAGCCTCCCGGCCGATTACATGCCAAGAGAGGCTCACCCCTCAGGTATTTTGCCTGAATGAGCTGTAGCCAGAGCCCACCCTTGGCTCGTATGATCCACCAGGTCCATCTCAGCATGAGTGCATCATTCATGCGGTGAGAAGAAGTAATGCCCAAGCCACCACGGTCCTTGGGCATACATATCTCTGCCCACTTAACCATGTGTCCTGCCAAAAGAACCTAGTGAGGTCCTTATCAATGGCACTATGAACGCCCTCCCGTAGGATATACAATTCCATCATGAACATGTGGAGGCTTCACCCGCAAAAAAAATGTGGAGGCTTGCTAGATTAGAACTAATAAGGATCGATTTGCTCCCTTTCGAGGTAAACCGCGCTCGCCAGGGCTCAGCCTGCGGTGCCACTCGTCCCACCAATGGGTCGAATGTACTCATCAAAATCTTTGAGTCGGACATCGGCATTCCCAGGTAGGTGATCGGGAATGAGGTTAGTCTTCAATTTAGGTTATCCGCAATCCGTTGTTGTTCCTCTGCCGAGAAACCCAGGACTATGACCTCGCTCTTGTCAAAATTAATCTTGAGTCGAGACATAGCCTCAAAACAGAGGAGCAGGAACTTAAGATTAATTATGTTTGGAGCAGACCCTTCCACCATAATCATGGTATCATCGGCGTACTGAAGGTGAGTGCCCCCGCCTCCCGGGATGAGGTGACCAACAACCTCCAAGAGATGGCCAACCCTCCTAGCTTTATCCAGAATGCCAGCCAACGCATCAATGGCGAGGTTGAAGAGAAGAGGGGATATCGGGTCCCCTTGCTTCACTCCCGCTGAGTACGTAAAGAATGGTCCCACCTATACAATATACTCAGTACGTATTCAAGTAATCAAAGAGTTCCCTGTTAGTACCCTTTTTCTAGTAGGGATGCCATGAAACAAGTAGGGTGAAAATGGAGCAGACAGTAACAGTGACTCCTTTAAGATTGTGGGGTGTACATTGATAGACATTAGTAGCAGTGACAACACCTTGAGTTAGTGAACCACTTCATGCCATCCAATTAGCGTCTACATAACGTACCGCTTCCTGCCCAAGACATATATCCTTGATCCTGGGAGCCCGAAACAGGGCAGCTCCTCCTCTGTTTTTGCTGGGCCGCTAGCTCATGCTCTGTTTCATCACCGGTCAATCTGGAAGCAGCCATCAGAATATCGAGAAATAAGAGATCCAGTAACTCTCGCGCCTCCTCAGAGCTCAGAGATCATGGGCCGTCGGATCTGTTTGTTTGATGCGTTTTCGGGCGTTCGATCAAGCCGCTGGAAGAGCTGGGCCGTCGGATCAAAAAAAAGGAGCTGTAGCAATGAATAGTTACCCCCGTTGTAAAGATCTCGTGCCACCGCACGTAAATCGCGTGCCCCGCCGAGGGCATTTTTGTAATTTCGCGTGGTTGGAAAAGTCCCCAATAGCGATCGGTGAGACCGTGGAGAGCGAGCACCGGGTCGTCCCCCTCCCCCTCCCCCTCCCGCCTGCTCTCCTCTCTTCCCCTCCCCCTCCCATGAAACCCTAGCCGTCGCGCCCGCACACCTCCTGCCGCCGCGCCGCCGCAGCCGTCGCTGGCGCTCACCCCGGCCCCCATCCTCCACCTGACGCCGCCTATCGTCTCCTCCCCACCCCCTCACGCCTCCCTTCTCCTCCTCCCCATCGGGACTGAGCAGGAGAACGAGCACCCTCCCTCGCAACCGCCTCAAAGGGGGAATAGCTCGAGCCCGGGTGTTTGGGCGTGTTGGTGAGCGTGGCGGCTGCCGTGGCTGAGCTCGAGCCCGGGCGCGGCGGCGCTTTGTTGAGCACCGTGGCGACCAGGCCATGGCCGAGCTCGAGCTCGAGCGTCTCGTTCTTCTTCCAAAGCTCGCGCTCTTCCTCTCTTCTCCGCCCCCCTCGCTCCGCCGGCCGCCGGCCCGCCGACTCCTTCGCCTCCGGGAAGCACCGCCTTGTTTGCTCCTGTTTGGCGGCGACCGTGGTCGAGCTCGAGCCCGAGCGCGGCCGCGTGCTGTTGAGCACGGCTGCGGCCCAGCCATGGCCGAGCTCGAGCGTTTCATTTATGTTGGTGCTGATGTGCGCCCTAACTGCTGCTGTTGTGCGCCCTAACTGCCATGGCCGAGCTCAGCTCTACCGATTCCCCACCCTAACTGCTGCTGTGCACCCTAACCCTAGCCTTTCCCAGGAGGGAGAGGAGGTCGTGGGGGAGGAAGGAGAAGAGGACATGGAGCAGCGTAACTAGTGGAGCAGCTGCAATGTCGAGCGGCCTCAGGTACTACGTCCCAGGTTCCTCTCTCACAGACGTCCATACACACAATTCCGATCCCCTTTTTTCTGCTGCTCCATACAGTGAACCAACAGAGTCGTGGATGCAGTGAGAGTTGGGTGTCGTGTCCGATTGAGCGGCAAGCCGGAACTGTAAGTTCTTGAACATGTGGTGCTACTGTGACTTGTGAGGATCTCATGTCTCTCACTCGGTATGTATCTCTCTGTCCCGTTCCCCTTTTGCTATTCATTCATGCCTGTTAGTATCACTAAGTTTTTCTTGGTTTTGTAGTTGTGGATTGCTGTTAAGGATGATTACCTTGATTGGTTAGGATTTAAATGTGTTAGCCAAGATCCAAGATGGACCGGTTTTGAGTTATTTTTGGGTTAGAAAATTGTCAAACCATGCATATGTTATCATTTAGAAAAAACTTTACATGTGTTCACATTATGGGTTGTAGTTCAGAGAGCACTTCAATGTCGCGCGAATGATGGGTGCTGCTCTGGCATGTCTAATTTCCTCATTTTGCTTATATGGCGCTCTTTTTTCTTCTAGGCCGTTCACTATCACCAATTACATGTAGAAATGAGTGATAATTTCCATTACATGTCACTGCTGCTGTGAAGTTAATCTCTCTTGAAGAGACCATCAGGAAAAGAATCTCTTCCAAGTGTTTGTGGATCCATCATTCATGGATTTTCCAGCTACTCAGTAGGCTGATTCCTCCATCTCAAGGATTTATTTTTGTCAGTATAAACTAGCTAGCTGTTGGGCTTCCTTGGCATGCATCTCGCGTTTTACATGGATGATGAAAAAGGAATTGTAAAACTTGCTGGTTTTTCTTAGTATATTATGTTGTTCAAAGGATTCCCAAGAAATCAGGCCAACTTGATGATCAGTTTCATACTAATTCACACTTTGATGTATGGTATGTGTAGTAGTCGTCCAAGATGCATGCCATATCTAGATTCAACTAACTGATAACATCCTTGCTTCACAAATTTTGCAAGTACAGGTGATAAAGATTCACGAGTTGGCTGCGCACATGCTTGCTGGCTGGAAGGGACTTGCAGCTATAAAGAATCATGATTTGGCACTTACTAAAATCCTGCCCCTGAATATTTTTGATGATTGACTCTGCGCTATAACTGTAGGAGTTTGATTCATTACTTGATGGCCTCAAAATGGATACATGATCTGTTGGAATCAAGAAGGCATTAAGGTAGCCCACTTGATCTACTTTAGCTCCATGTTTTATTAGTGGCCAGCTTACTTACTTTGATATATAACACTAATGTTGATTGACATCAATTCGCGGTTCTGCCCTGAGGCGAACCTTAGCCACTGCAGGTCCGCAGTGTGGCTGCTTGGTGGCCGTCGGCATTGCTGGCCAGGCTCCACCTCCGCCTTGTGGTTGTCGGCGTCAACAGCCACGCTGCACCCGCACAAACTCCTGCTCGCCTCCCACCTCGATGTCCACATCTAAGTATGGGGTTTCTGACTATGGTGCAGCATAACCTCAGTAGATCATCTCCAAATGGACGCTGGTATGGTAGTTCAATATATCCATTGATTTGGCTGGTTGTTGCCTAATTTTTTTTAATTTTATTCTATTTAGGGTCAGATCTGTCTATCCAGTACTGATTTGATTTAGGATTTCAGGATTTATGAGGTGTGGGTAATTAACTAACCTACGATCAGTCACGACTCTAGCGCAAAACAAAGGGTCAGGCAGTGATGCATCGGTAAGGAAATCAATCAATATAAGGGTCATGTAAGTTACCAGATTTAGAGTTGTTTATGCTACCATCTCTTAGTATATTGCTCCGGAGCTTCTTACTGAGTCGGCAATTTTGTTTCTATACGGATGCAAACAACCGCGGCCGCAGAACCTAGCTGTACTTTCTAACTATATTGGCGTGTTGTGAAAACAGACTAAACTTGCGACTCACTTTTGAACATGGATATGAGCTTCTACTTCCTGCTTTCTCTCAATGGCGATGTTTTGTCAAGTTCTCACTATGTGTCTGGCTGTCTGGTATCAATAGCTAACGCAAAATTAAATGCTCGGAGTTGGACTGAATTAGCTGTCTATAAAATTCTATAGCCATAATTGATTATTTGAATAATTTTCTCCCTTCTTTATCTGTATAAATAAATTCTCATACACTGTTTTTTTGGACTTTTGGTTTGCGACTACCAGTTTAAGTACCGAGGTGTTGGACACTAGATTGCATGTTTTGCAATTCTTAGTGCAGATGTACTATTGTATTTGACATGATGCCTCTAAATAAGTTTCGTAACCTAAATGATCATAAGAAAGATAAGGTGCCCATGGTTTTAAGTATACTTTTGTATCTTTTACTTTTTCCGGGAAACAACTGACTAACTTTTGTTCTCTGATGGCTTTGATGTAGAGCTCAGGTTCGAGGACAAGGCCAACATCATGCAGTTGATTAAGGTGAGGTTTCCCATTGATTCTATACGTTTACTAGGATTTTTGAGTGAAAGTGCTTGTAGAGGAGGCTTTACAAACAAAATCATGCTTGGACTAAGTACCTGGGCACATATTCCCGAGTCTATTTGGTTGGCTCAGTACGTCAGTTGTTAAATTGTTCCTTTGTATTAATTATAGTTTGTCTGCAAGTGATGATGAGTAGAAATCTCTGAGCTTTGTAGGAAGTCAGTATACAACTGTATATTTACATGGAAAACATGTGATATTTTGTTTGGTCCTTGTTCTGATTTAGTCACCAGAAGTAGTGAGCAGCAAGAACTGAACATGCTGGTGCATCGTATTTGAGATCTGGTGTTCTGCGCAGATGACTCTTGTTCATTTGGGACGCCTTGGGTTATTTTCATGGTGGAGTCATGCTAATCCAGTGTCGTGGTTATGCAGAATACGCTGCAGGGTTTGGTCGGGTGCACGGTGCACATATATATAAGTACAAGGGCAGCCCTCAGCCTCATCTATACAAGGAAACTAGAGGCGGGGCCGGTAGGAGATTATCCTAAAAGATACATGCACATAATATGTTCAACCGCCACAAGCAGTCAATACGTCACCAGTGACACATAGACTGGACTGGAACTCCTCAAATGTAGGCGTGGGTAACCCCTTGGTCATAACATCGGCAAACTGCTGAGTGGTGGTAACGTGAATAACGCGGATGCGCCCAAGAGTCACCTGCTCTCGCACGAAGTGAATGTAGAGCTCAATATGCTTCGTGCAACGATGATGAACGGGGTTGGCGGAGAGGTAGACTGCAGAGACATTGTCTATGTCATGGTCATTGGCCGGAGAGATGTCTCGGTCATGTCTGCATGGTTTCCGAACCCGTAGGGTCTACACACTTAAGGTTCGGTGACGCTAGAGTTGTTATGGGAAATAGTATGTGGTTACCGAAGGTTGTTCGGAGTCCCGGATGAGATCCCCGATGTCATGAGGAGTTTCGGAAAGGTCCGAAGATGAAGATTTATATATGGGAAGTCCTTATTCGATCGCCGGAAGTGTTCGGGGGGTTACCGGTATTGTACCGGGACCATTGAAGGGGTTCCGGGGGTCCACTGCCGGGAGGGTCCACCTGCCCCGGAGGGCCCTATGGGCTGAATATGGAGCGGAACCAGCCCCTAGGTGGGATGGGTGCCAATTCCCCCCTAGGGCCCATGCGCCTAGGGTTGGGGGAAACCCTAGAGGGGGCGCCCCCACCTAGCTTGGGGGGCAAGCCTCCCCTTGCCCCCCCCTCTAGGGGGGCCGGCCCCCTCTCCCTTGCCCCTATATATAGTGGGGGAGGGCAGCCGCACCCATCCCCTGGCGCAGCCCTCCCCCTCTCCAACACCTCCTCCTCCTCCGTAATGCTTGGCGAAGCCCTGCCGGAGAACCACGAGCTCCACCACCACCATGTCGTCGTGCTGGAGGAGTCCTCCCTCAACTTCCCCTCTCCCCTTGCTGGATCAAGAAGGAGGAGACGTCCCCGGGCAAGGGTTATGCAGAATACGCTGCAGGGTTTGGTGGTCCGGCACATTGAGTGCTCAAGAGCCTGGAGCCAAGGTCAGGAAGCGCGTTGAGGCGCTCCAAAATATATCCAGGTATAACCGGGTTTCGCTCCGTTTATAACGGGTACCATTGTAATGCTTTTGCTTTGGCATGAATTTATGTGTTGAAGTCCATTACTTTATTTCTATGTGAGCATCTGATCGAGCTAACATCCATTTTATTAGTTCTATCGCTTTATTGACATTTGATAGAGAAGGATACAAATGAATCAAGGACCAGTTCAAATAATAGAATGGAAATAAAATAACATAAAAGTCTCGTGTTCAATGAGTTTTCAAAGCTATTATGGTCTAGACATCTGATGGTCACAATTCTATATCATCTGTTGGTGGAAGGAATCTGTACTCTTCCTTTAGTGCTCTGTTTCCCTACTCTGTGGTAGAGAACGGTGTGCCTTCGTGTATAATAAATGGTATCTACTCTTGCAGCCCTTGTATTATTATTGCTATTATTGCCATCTACTTTAGAATAGAATGATGAGATGTGATCATGCACTTGCATTATCCAATTTCTTACTGCTAATCGGGTAGGTTCAGCTGTAATGGAGTTGGTATCATGCCCTTTTACATTGTGTAGATTGTTTGATGTTCCAAGATAAAATCTGAAATAGAGAAACATTACTTTTTTTGGCAGGCTTTGTCTACGCTTATCTTTAAGGCTACAACCCGGAGTCTCGTGGAGGTGTGAAGATTATACCCAAGTAATCTAGGACATTAATTTGTTACGGGTTCACTTGTGTACAAGAATGCCATGTTCTTTCCCGTGTAATATATTGTCATTTTGTTTGTTTAACATCATCTAGACTATGTATCTTTCTATGATACTAAACATTATCCAGCTTTTTGGTTTGGATCTGAGCGCTGGACCATGGTGATGGAGACTGCTCTTTGAAATTCCAATACACTTGCAGAAAGAAGCAAAAGCTGAGGACCAGGTTGTTCTGAGTATATCTGTCACAACAAGTATGATTTGGTATATCATCTTATATTTCATATGAAATTTGCCAATGGCGTGTGATGAATCTTGATGCTTTCTATCCTTTATATGGATAAGCTATAAACTTTGTTTTAGATTAGTACTTCCTCTCTCATGTTTGCGCTCTTAGTACTGAACTTAGAGTCAAGTGGTTACTTTTTGTGGTCTGATGAAAGCATTGAATCTCATGATGATGTTGAAGTCACATGATGTTTTGTTTCTATCACAAATGAATGTTTTGTATTTTTTGGATTGAATACATATGCTAAACGAGGATTCCTACTAACATGAACATTACTTGCTTGATCACATCATTGGGACCGGCACTGGCGCGATTCCGATCTAGTTAATACTATTATATGATAGTTCAGTCCATAAAGACCGTCTGGAGTACACATCCATATTATGCTGGATATTTGTATTCAAATTTCTCCACATGCTAACCGCTGGTTGTAGGAGCAGGAGCTTCACAATCTGACTAAGACCGATCTTGACTTTGACCGTATCAACGCAAGAGGACATAGATGGCCTTGCAGAGTTGCCACGTCCCCGTATCTTTGAGCGTGTTTGTGTCAAGCCAACTCAAGATGGTGACCTCATGCTTTATTGGGGGCATCAGAAAGATATTTCCATACAAATAAATTCCCTCTAGATCTACTGCAGCAGCTACAAACTAAAGATACTTTTTAGAGAACAACAACGATTGTGACTCTGCCGCATAGAAACAATGCCATGGCACATCTAGGTCTACAAAAGAAGGGATCAACCAAAGAACGGATGCATATAGCAACGATGGAAAGATCATAATATGAAAGAACACATGAACTGCAAATATATTATTCGCATATATATGTAAAATACAAACAGTGATATACATTGTTAGGGTGTATACATTAACACAATGACGTTGTTAGTTTAGTGAACATAAGCTCAGGTATACGTGCCAGCTTTCTTTTAGGAATTAAGCACACATATCTATATGCTCTATCATGCTTTCTGCATAAAATGCTCTATCATGCTTTTCTGCATAAAGTGTCCAGTATCCACAAAGGAATACTCACAAGAAGCAAGAAACAATGAGTTGATCTGCGAACACAATCAAAATTAATTTCCATATTTACATTTCTATAACAAGAACAGGATCATATATAATTATATATATAAGCATGAAATATGCACAATACTTGATATAATCTCACCCACTACACATAACGGAAGAAAAAGGGGCAATAACCATATTGATTGATTACTTAGCCAAACCTGCTAGATTTATTTTAGCAACCAAATCGACATCCTTCATAATGTGTAAACACCGAGATGATGACTATTACCAAATAATAACTGTAGAAAATACATTTTGGTAGGAAAATCTACTCTACAAATCACATAATGAGTGTGCCTTGCTTTGCAGATAACGAAGCAGGAACAATTATGTCCATACTTCATTATACCTTGGTATACTTTAAAATCGGCATATTACAGAAAACCAGGAAATCTTCATGATGTGGTTATCAATTACATGTACAATTTACCAATTGGGATTTGAGAAACACGGGGCTTGCATCAGGAGCATTCTGTGAAAGAAACGATCTAATAGTTAATATAAGGGTGAGCGGTGAAGCTGAAGCAAAACAAAAGATATAATGTAAGCAACTTGCTGGTCTACACTAGTAGAAAAAGGGGCTATCGTCCAGGGCAGTTTAGCCCATTAGTCCCGGTTCAATCCAGAACCGGGACCAATGGAGCTATTTGCCCCGGTTCGTGAGCCCAGGGGGCCGGCCTGGCCACGTGGGCCATTGGTCCCAGTTCGTCCGGACCTTTTGGTCCCGGTTGGTGGGACGAACCGGGACCAATGGTCCTGGCTCATGCCACGAACCGGGACCAATAGTGCTGCCTATATATACCCCTCGCTCGCGAGCAGAGCACTCCGATCCATTGCTCTGTTTTTCTCTTGCCGGCGAGGGGGGGCATTGTGGTGCTCTAGCTCACCTCCTATGCACATGAGGTGTTCGATGAAATGCCCGAGCCACACTACTTAAGCTTTCTCCTCTCCAAGCTCGACCTCCAACCTCCATTTTCCTCAATATTTGTCTAGGTTTAGCGGTCCGTCACGCCCGTCCCGTCTTCACCGCCGTCGATCACCACGCCGATCTCATCGCCAGCACCACCGTGGTGAGCCTCTTGTTCTTATCTTCTTTCTGAAAGGAAAAATATTCTTACTTGTATTATTTTCTTACTTTTATTATTGCATCTTATATAGTGCGATGGTTTTGGTATCCGCCCCCATCGGCCCTCGTCCTGTCTATGATTCGGATGTGGTATATATTATCTTTTCATAACTATTGGTTCATTTATTGTTTATGAAAATTATGCCGACCAACGTGACATAGATTTTATTTATCTAGGAGGTTGTTGAACCGAAATTCCAACCGACCCTATTGTCGAGAGGTTAAATTTAGTTGAAGAAGAAAACAATTTTTGAAGGAAAAATAAAAAACTTGAGGAGGAGAAGATGATATTGGAGTTGCATGTTGCGGATGTCGTCGATGATCACAAGATCAAGATGGATGCAATGCGCTTGAAGATGAGAAAGATTAGAAAATATGCCATTCATACCGAGGCTTGGTATCATTATGCCGTTGGATCAGTTGTTACCTTGGTTGAGATTATAATCGTATTTGTTTTCACATTGAAATGTTTTACATAGTTTTAATGTATGCTTTAATTAATTTAGATGCTCTGCAGAGCTTTATGTTGTTAGATGAGAGTATCGGCTGGGTTCTGCTCTGAAGACTCCATGCCTATGGAGGAAGGATCTCATCAACCTTCCGAACTGGACGCCTCCGCCTCCTCCTCCTCCTCCGGCGAGTCAGGGCACTCCGCCTCCTCCACCGCCTCCTCCTCCGGCGAGTGACGATCAGGGCACTCGGCCGGCTCCTTCTCCGGCGCGTGGCGGCACTCTGTCTCCTTCTCCGCCTGCACCGGCGCGTCCGGGCAGCCAGCCTCCTCCTTCTCCGCCTCGTCAGCAAGGGCGGAAGAGACCCGCCGCCGCTCCGGCTGCTCCGGCGCGTCGTAGTCCTTCTCCTCCGCCTCGTAAGCAAGGAAAGAAGACATCCGCTCCGTCTGCTCTGCCGGCGTCTAGCAGTACAGCCAAAGGCGGGAGGAGATACAGATTTGGTCCTTCTCTGAAGACTCCAGAGAAGTTACCGTACGAGAGGAACGAGGAGGAAAACACGAAGATCGCGCAGACCGAAGTGGATGACTGGTTTCAAGGGTTGAAAGCAAAGAGACATCCACCTCCGGAGGAGAAGGTAGATCCGGTCAAAGCGAAGCGCACTCTGGCTGCCCTGACAAAACCACCCAAGTCTCCGCCGAAAGGCAACTATGAGCGCATTATTGGAAAGGCATTTGCCGAAGCGGAGAGATCGGGAAGTACTGTCAGTGATCAAAGGATGAAAGAACGACGAGCTGGGAAACAAATTGCCCAGCTCGGCGAACAAGCGAAGCAATCGTGCCCCCCGCTCAAGGTGCCTGCTAGCGACATCGTCGATCCGAGGATGGTGCCCGGTTATGGCAATCCTGAAGATTACCTGCCCGACGGTGTACAATTTGATTTCTTGGAGGTGCAGATACAAAGATACGAGTACGGGAAGCCTCTCGTCAAAGATGAAAGCTCTCTAACAACGATGATGCGAAGATTGCATGATTGGTACATGAAAACCTGCAAAGAGTCTGAGGGGAGGAATACTTTGTATGTGAGAGTTAAAAAGGAGCATGACCTCCTTGAAATTGAACTGTTGCCTATTCCATTTGAGGAGTTCTATCAGTTTTTCAATCAATTGGCCCTCGATAAAGCAACGGTCACCTGCTACTGTCTGTAAGTAGTACTACTTCTGTCATTAAGTATCTCTATATAACTCAGCTCTTTCATTGCATGTATTTATAAATATCCTCACTATATTATGCAGATTGAAGATCGCAGAAATGAATAAAAAACAAGTGAGTGATATTGGGTTCATTAACACATATCTCATAGATGCAAATGAGGTTAAATATCGTGTCATTGAAACCGAGGCCAACTTGCTACGATCGTTGGAAATAAATGAACACAAAATACAATACTCTTTCCTTACAACTACACGTGAGTGTTACTGTCTTGTGGCATATTCGGTTTCCTTATTTAGTCCAGGTTATAGAAATGTAATATTGATGAGTTATGCATGCGCAAGCAGGTTTCACTATATTCTCCTAGAGATTAAGCTTGAGCAGGAGTAGTAACTGTCTTAGACTCGAGACGAAAAGATCCCAAGGAGTATGCGGAAATGACTGAAATGCTCGAGAAGTAAGTTAAATCGATCATTATCCACCATATCAGCAACTTTGTTCATTTCTGATATCAAGTAATTGTTTTCTTTGTATGGCAGGGCTTGGGGAAAATTCACCAAAAAAGCTCCGGCACTACTGAAGAAGCTGCAATTTAGACACCCGAAAGTAAGTACTATATAGTAGCATATTCCACGCGCATCTTCTAGTGATTCAAGCGCTAGTTTCATCAATACCATATAGCATGTGCTTGCTAATTATCAGTTTGATTGACCAATAATTAGCTAGCTATAGCACAATATATGAAACACCTAAATTAATTAGCTAGCTATAGCACAATATATGAAACACCTAAATTAACCCCCAAAACCCCCAACCCCCTTTGAAAAAAAACAAAACCAGAGCCAAAGACATGCTGACGGCGTGGATGCCTATTGGTCCCGGTTGGTGCCACCAACCGGACCAAAGGCCCTCCTGCTGGGCTCAGCGGACAGGCCACGTGGAGGCCCATCTGTCCCGGTTCTGGATAGAACCGGGACTAAAGGGCGAGGGTATTAGTACCGACCCTTTAGTCCCGGTTCATGAACCTCGGGACTAAAGGCCCTCACCAACCGGGACTATAGGCCCTTTTTCTACTAGTGCTAGTAGTGCACCCCATATGTGTGTTAGCAGTGTCCGGCTTGTTCAGTCATGTTTTCTTTGATCAGCTTAGATGAGTTCAACAACACCTTGTATCGTTCAGCTAGGTGGGTTTGTTTGTAAAGCGGGGCCGTTGTATTTCGTTGAAATTTCATAGTATTAAAAAAAATAACTAATCTAAAATGGCAATCTACATGTTACCTTAAACAATTAAGGACCCTATATGACAGTAAAGATTGTTTTCTGCAAGGTATGTTAATCGTGCTAACCGCTACTACAAATTCATATCTTTTTTGTTTGCGTGGCATAGGCGTACTCGTCCTGGCCTCCAGTTTTCTGAAGCCATCTCAAACAACAAGTTGCTCTTACTGTAAGAAACAACTATCTTCATTTATGTATGCTATCACATGCATCTTGGTTTCATAGATTAGTTGAATGAGGTTAACTAGGCACCTAATCACATTCATGCATGGACAACAAAACCGTCTGAAGACTGTCAGTTCAACACGAAATTCAACAAGCTTTCCTGTACAATATTGGTCAAAATGTCTATTGGCTGCATTAACTGAAGTGACATTTACATTTAGTAAAGTCTCTCCTTTTATGCTGCATACATAAAGAACACTTGTGGAATCACGTGAAGAACACATGCATCAACGGTTGGGCGGTACGAGGACAAGAGATAAGATGGAAGAACCTGTAAATTAAGATTCCAAGAACCATATGCGCCTTTCTAGATTGGATCAAGGCAAGGTAGTGTTTGCACGATAGCAGCATCGAACATGATTATATTACCCTAGAAACTCAACATGGCTTGATCAGTTTACTCCACAAGATGGCATCATCATACGAGATGAGATTATACCTAGGTTGTATCTCGTGCTGGTGGCAAGACCGATCCTCAAGGCGCAAGCACACGCATCAAGCTGTGCATGCATGGCAGACAGCATGTGACATTCCTAGGCTAGACCACCCCTTTGGGCGAAACAAAACAAATGCCTCAGCACGCTGGTGGCTGACCAGTGACGTCGCGGTCTTCAAGGCTCAGTCTTGCCAGTCGACATTTTGTCGTTATTAACCGGTGCGAGAGACGCAGCATCTACCACTACCCTCCATCCAGGTGTGAGAATCCAAAACTTCCAATATTACTTCAGGTTTGGCATCCTTATTCTAGCCTGCTGATTCAAGCTAGCTATGCACTCACCATATGTGGGAACTTAATTTCTGACAGGTTAAGTGTCAAAACTACGTATGCATTTCTAACAGGGGAAGCTAGAAAGTTTCTTTAATTTATTTCTTGTGTTCTAAGTCTGTAGTGATTAATTAGCTCCTTGTCATGTGTCCAAAATTGCATGTGGATGGCTCAACTACCAATAGGCGTGCAAACTCAAAAAAAAAAAAAAGAGAGTTCAAAATACCAATAGGCGTGCAAACTGAACTAAATAATTCAACCTGGTAGCTAGCTAATTAACTCACTCCAACGTTGTTAAATTGTTAAGTAGTAACTATATATTCGCTGCCAGTAAGGCATCCCATGAAGCAACACTACAAAAACAACACACGGCTTCCCTTGTCACACAGTCTTCAATGTTTAGTTGTAGCAGAAAATCCAAAAATAACACCAAGAGTTTCGAGCCTCCACCGAATGATTTACTGTTTTTCGCTCTGTCTCTCTCGTGGTCGTTTGGTTTAGGCAGATGGGATTGTCTCCAACGGCAGGAAAAAAAGATGAATTGGTTTACTTATTTTATTTTTTGAAGGAAAACAATGAGTGGTTGGGAAAGATGAGCAAGACATCATGAAGCTCAACAATGAAGAAAAGAAATAACCAACTGGGAGATTAATGGGATTGTGATGTAGCTTAACTGAAATAATACTAGTTGTTTGTAATCATTGTGTTTCA
This sequence comes from Aegilops longissima, assembly GCA_021605205.1. Classification (NCBI taxonomy): domain Eukaryota; kingdom Viridiplantae; phylum Streptophyta; class Magnoliopsida; order Poales; family Poaceae; genus Aegilops; species Aegilops longissima. The sequence goes on along the minus strand of JAHIAM010006564.1, from coordinate 900,533 downwards.
TTGGGTAATTCTACATAGCACTAATCCTGACTACCATGTTTTTTTCTTTCATGAAGTTCCACTGTCAGAACTGTGTTGCTGGACCAATCGCGAGACATGACTGGTACTGGAGTGAGTGGAAGGAGGATGGGTACCTACATTGACGATGAAGATGGCAGCGGGGAACCAAAATTTGCCGGCGGTCGGAGGTGGCAACGCCCGCATACAGATCTGCAGCAAGTAAATTCTCTGCATAACCGACCACCTGATTCACTGTTGCCTGATCAGAACAAAATCAGACTGCTTTGTGTTAGAACTAGAACATAAAGGAGATAGTTGAGGATGAAAGTTTGGCATATCTGAGTAAGTTTTTGTACGTATCAGAGATCAATGTGATGATTGTTTGACAACCCACACTCTAAATATATATCATATGTTTCAGGATTTGAGAGGGGTGGAGGGGAGGAGGCGGAGGTGATACTGGTTCAAACATATATGCAATAGAGGTATACTCTATACCTAGATAGCTTATTAAGTAGACAATGACATTCAATACAATTCTCCTAATAACCTTGTAAATCTATTCTAAAGAAAAACAACATTGCCATGAGAAACAACATGATCGCGTCCATATACAAACCGTGTCAGTGGGGAAAAAGAGGTTCAATATACTCTATTTGAAGTCAATTGCTCCTCCACTGTGATACAATGTACTGTAGGTGTGAATATCCTGACAGTAGATAGCATTGACAATAGCCGAAAAAACAGGAAAGTTCGGAACACTTACATGAGTATTGACACGCCATGACCGGCGACTGCACCTACCTCTCCGGTCCGCCGGGCCTCTATCTTGACTGTGTTTGCTTGAAGTGTGTTGTGCTCACATCCAAGGATGGCATTGGTTGCTCCTTCATGTAATTGGTTGCTCTGTACCATATTTGCGACAGAGGTTCCTCGGTCCCTTTTTGGTGTGAGTCCTTTACTCTTGAATTATGCTCAGTACTCAGATGACCGATGACATGCTCTACTGAGAATTCACGCCTCTAGTATTTTAGAGTAGTACTCCCTCCGTTCACTTTTGTAAGTCGTTTCAGACAACTCAAAATAGGCAGTTTTGCTCATTGTCTGAATGCCTTCAAGGTCTTATAAAAGTGAACAGAGGGAGTAGTAAAGTTCCTCAGGAAGGAGGGAGTTTCATTATTTTCATCCACAAGAAATTTTCCCGTTAAGTTACACTTATGAAGCTTGAGCTCCTTAATGATGCACAGTATGTCATGAGCCTATTGCAATATGGGGCGGTTTTCGATCATTCTGTAGTCACGAAACTACTTCATGGGCATACATCTCACTTTCAATATCGGTTGCATCGAATTTAGATTCGAGCGCTTCCAACAAGTCCTTGGCAACCCACGTATGTAAATATGTGGCAACTAACTTATCTCTGATCACACTTAGAACGGCTCCGACAAGTACGACGGTGCCTCCCGGAATGCCTACTCCTGGCCAGGAGCAATCATTCCTCCTGGAGTAACATGGGAGACCCCGAACACGTTCATCGCTCTGAGCCATAAGGTAGTTTTGATCTGTCTATGCTTAAAGTATGTCCTCATAATCGGGGCCGGTTCCAATGCTGCGGCAAAGGCTTGAATCAAAAATTGCCTACAAATTTTAGGTGTAGGATTGTTGAGTATATTAGCAATTTTTTATTAAATTAATCCAAAAATAAACCATGAGCAAGACCTTGACACTACTAAGCACATACCGATATTCGATCACCTAAGCACGTACTAGGCACATAGTAGACCCATCTATGTATAACGCTAGTACAAGTAAAATAGTAGACACAACTATTGTATACCATCCGGGACGAAGCTGCGGCGGCGGTGGCGCCAGCGTTCTCCTGATCGGTGGTCTTTTTGTCAGCGTTGAGCTTCTCGGCAACGAGTCTCTCGGCGTCGGTGAACATGGTGATGATGAAAGCAACGCGGACCTAGACGAAGTAGTCGATGTAGACAAATGGTGGCGAGCAGACGCGTAGGAGACGCTCCACAAAAACCTAATCGCCCCTCTCTCGTACATGATCTCAACAGACAGGGTTTCGAAGGCCTGCTCTCCCGTACAACTGTATACGCGGAAAAAATTAAATGCAAGCTCACAGATGACATGGGTTTGAGCTCACCTCTGCTCATTCACGAAACACAGCACGCACGTGAGGCGTGAACGCGGTAGAGGGGGAGCGCGAGGGAACAACTTCTCTTCTCAAACTTCAATAGCATGTGAAAGAGAATTTCTTATAAAGAGATCCAACTCTTCCTTCACTAGCGGGTGGTACTAAATTTTCCACCACTCTTTCTTTTTTTGAGAGACAACATGTGATTTGGGAGGAAAGGAATCAAGGACTAGTATATATACATCACTCCACTCCTATAAACTGCAGATGCCCACAGCAACCTGAGTGGATATACGTACGTGAGATATACAAAAATGTCGGAGCACGGCCAGGGAGTGGAGGAGGGCCGCCGGAAAGCGGCCAGGAAGTGCTGGAAGGCGACGAAGACGGCGGTGATCAAGGACACGTGGGTGCCACTGTTGACGCTGCCGTGGAAATGCGCGTTCAACTGTCTATGCTGCAGTTGCAGGCAGGCCGGGATAGAGGCGTCCCGCTGGGTGTGGCAGTGCGTCCAGTGCTGGACGCCGCTCAGCCTCACCGTCCTCTTGCTCTGGCTCCTCTACCGCCCCGACCGCTTCCACCCCACCGTCGACTCCGCCTCCCTCGCCTCCCTCGACCTCAACGGAAACTCCCTCCGGTACAACCTCGCCGTCGACCTCAGCTTCCGAAACTCCAACAGACTGCTCAGCATCAGCTACCTTGACGTGGGTGCCAGCGCCTCCTACAACGGCACCAGCCTTGGTCTGGCCGGGAACTCGCTCCCGGGTTCCTTCCGGCAGGGACCCAAGAACACGACGGTGCTGCACGCGGTTTTCCAGGGCATGGCCATGGTGGCTGAGGTGCAAGTGCAGGAGGGGTTGGCCAAGGAGCTGGAGAGGGAGCGGGGCTCTGGGGCGGTGCGTGTGATGGTGCGCGTGGATCTCACCATCATGTACAAGGTGATTGTGAAGGAGATCTTCTTCTACAGCTATGAGTGCTACCTACCATTCACCCCGCTGCCGAATGCCGTCTTCCTCAGCGACAGCGCGCCGTGCTTCCGCGTTTGACCGCTTCGGGTCGGTTTTCCCTACTCATATCATATATCCCAATGGAGTCTGTTATGCAACGAGTCTGTTAGAAATGTGTTAAAGTAAGTTTGATTTGTTTCCTTTAAGCGTCCTCCGTTTTATTTGTTAGATTAGTTTGCTAGTACTAGTTGCAGTATGTGTCCTCACCTCTTCTTCCTCTGGAATGTATCCCCAATCCATTGTATCTCTGGGATGTGATTTCTGAGTTTGGTTGGTGACAGCCTCGTAAGCATTTTGTGTTTTATTCCCTCATTGCTTGAATTCTTGCCATGTGGTGGACCCGCATGGGCACCACAGGCAGCCGCCTGCCCCATGTCTAGCTCTCTTCCAATGATTTTCTCTGATTTTTGGTGATTTATTTGGGCTCCGCAAAAGTATCGTCTTCCATGCACTTATTTTTGCCACTTTTCTCTAGTTTTTTGGCAATTCCCCCTCCTTCGTTTCAACATATAGATCAAGAGCAAATGCCATCAGGATGGTATGATAATTTGCAAAACATGGATAATTATGAGCAATTCAAAATAAAATAAATAGTGATTTGAAACGGGTGTATCATCCTCATAAGTCATAGCCCTCAGACGAGGCCATGAAATGGGTGTATCATCCTCGTAACCCTCAGAGGAGGCCATTGATTCCATATTTGTCCTCTCGTACAAACAACATCGATTGCAATTGCATCCCATGCACCATCCTGAACTTACTGAGTTCTCGGGAGATGCGAGGACGCTTTCGAGCACGTGCGGAGAGGTCCCGAGGTCCTACTTGTTTTTGTACGAATGGATGCACGTCTTCTTGTGTGCATTCTGCGCTGGGTATAGAAATTCCACTTACTGTGTGTGTTAGTTACGCATGTAGGAAATTTATACGTGCAGGAAGAAAGAATGTAGACACGCCAAAATTGTTCCAGAAAACAGTTTAGTTGAGTTCGAACAAGAACGTCAAAAATGTCCATATGTCATGAACTTGCGTAGTTTCTTGGCTCACGTTTTTACCTTGGTTAGGATTCTGTCATCCTTCATGAGCTGTAAGAGCCTTGGGCGGCTCGCCATCGCCTCTTTGATGGTTCTGGGTGTCTGGTTTTTCTTGGGCATAACCCGCGGAGGTTCCCATGGATAAACCACGGCAACACATCAGCCACTATGATGTCATTCGGTAGTTTGCTGTCCAAGGAGGTGTTTGATGTGATTTCGGTCTTTGGTCCCTCTAGCATCATCCTCATGTAGGTGTAGTTTGGTAACCATGAACTATGCCAAGATCGGTCTCCCAAGGTGGGCGTTGTAGACCATCTCAAAGTAGATGACTTCGAAAGTGCCCAATTCTCATATGAAGTTCTTCCCTTCAACGAAGAACACTGGTAGTTTGATATGTCCGAGGGGCACATACGGCTTCCTCCTGTTTGTGTCCTCAGCTCTTCTTCCTCCTGTATCCCCAATCCATTGTATCTCTGAATGTGATTTGTGAGCTAGGTTGGTGACAGCTCACCCTATGCATTTTAAAACCGAACCGAAAAATCATATCAAAAATAAATCAAACCGAACCAATTCCATGGCTTTTATGGTTTATGGTTTCGGTATGGTATGAAATTTTCATACCGATTTGAATTCTGGTTTTTATGGTATATACCAAAAAATGAACCAAGTAAACCGAATAAACCGAACACACATAGTGACTGGCAGCTGTTGGGGAACGTAGTAATTTCAAAAATTTTCCTACGATCACGCAAGACCACGGTGATGGCATAGCAACGAGAGGATAGAGTATCCGTCCACGTACCCTCGTAGACCGAAAGCGGAAGCGTTATAACAACGCGGTTGATGTAGTCGTACTTCTTCCCGATCCAACCGATCCAAGTACCGAACGTCGGCACCTCCGAGTTCTGCACACGTTCAGCTCGATGGCGTCCCTCGAACTCCGATCCAGCCGAGTGTTGAGGAGAGTTTCACAACCACGACGGCGTGGTGACGATGATGATGTTCCACCGACGCAGGGCTTCGCCTAAGCTCCGCTACGGTATGATCGAGGTGTAATCTGGTGGAAGGGCACCGACACGGCTAAGGAACGATCTAATCGATCAACTTGTGTGTCATGGGGTGCCCCTGCCCTGTATATAAAGGAGGGAAGGGAGGGGCTGGCGGCCAGGAGGGAAGCGCACCAGGGTGTCCTACTCCTACTAGGGTAGGATTCCCCAAATCCTAGTCCAACTAGGGTTTGACCAAGGGAGAGGGAGAGAGGCGCACCCCTTCTCCTAATCCTAATAGGACTAGGGAAGGGGGAAGGCTGCGCCAGCTATAGGGCCCCTTTCTCTTTCCCACTAAGGCCCATCAAGGCCCATTGACCCCGGGGTTCCGTAACCCCGTACTCGTAAAATTCCCAATTTCACCGGAGTGATTCCGAGTCCAAACATAGGCTTCCAATATATCAATCTTTATGTCTCGACCATTTCGAGACTCCTCGTCATGTCCGTGATCTCATCCGGGACTCAACAACCTTCGGTACATCAACATCATAAAACTCATAGTAACTGCCATCGAAGCGTTAAGCGTGCGGACCCTACGGGTTCGAGAACTATGTAGACATGACCGAGACACCTCTCGGTCAATAACCAATAGCGGGACCTGGATGCCCATATTGGTTCCTACATATTCTACGAAGATCTTTATCGGTCGACCGCATAACAACATACGTTGTTCCTTTGTCATCGATGCGTTACTTGCCCGAGATTCGATCGTCGGTATCCAATACCTAGTTCAATCTCGTTACTGGCAAGTCTCTTTTCTCGTTCCGTAATACATCATCTCATAACTAACTCATTAGTTACAATGCTTGCAAGGCTTAGGTGATGAGCATTACCGAGAGGGCCCAGAGATACCTCTCCGACAATCGGAGTGACAAATCCTAATCTCGAAATATGCCAACCCAACATGTACCTTTGGAGACACCTGTAATGTACCTTTATAATCACCCAGTTACGTTGTGACGTTTGGTAGCACCCAAAGTGTTCCTCGGCAAACGGAGTTGCATAATCTCATAGTCATAGGAACATGTATAAGTCATGAAGAAAAGCACTAGCAACAAACTATACGATCAGGTGCTATGCTAATGGAATGGGTCATGTCAATCAGATCATTCAACCAATGATGTGATCCCGTTAATCAAATAACAACTCCTTGTTTATGGTTAGGAAACATAACCATCTTTGATTAACGAGCTAGTCAAGTAGAGGCATACTAGTGACACTCTGTAGGTTTATGTATTCACACATGTATTATGTTTCCGGTTAATACAATTCTAGCATGAATAATAAACATTTATCATGATATAAGGAAATAAATAATAACTTTTATTATTGCCTCTAGGGCATATTTCCTTCAGTCTCCCACTTGCACTAGAGTCAATAATCTAGATTACACAGTAATGATTCTCACACCCATGGAGTCTTGGTGCTGATCATGTTTTGCTCGTGGAAGAGGCTTAGTCAACGGGTCTGCAACATTCAGATCCGTATGTATCTTGCATATCTCTATGTCTCCCACCTGGACCAAATCCCGGATGGAGTTGAAGCGTCTTTTGATGTGCTTGGTTCTTTTGTGAAATCTGGATTCCTTTGCCAAGGCAATTGCACCAGTATTGTCACAAAAGATTTTCATTGGACCCGATACACTAGGTACAACACCTAGATCGGTTATGAACTCCTTCATCCAGACTCCTTCATTAGCTGCTTCCGAAGCAGCTATGTACTCAGCTTCACATGTAGATCCCATAGCGGCGCTTTGTTTGGAACTGCACCAACCGACAGCTCCACCGTTTAATGTAAATCGTATCCGGTTTGCGATTTAGAATCATCCGGATCAGTGTCAAAGCTTGCATCGGCGTAACCGTTTACTATGAGCTCTTTGTCACCGCCATAAATGAGAAACATATCCTTAGTTCTTCTCAAGTACTTAAGGATGTTCTTGACCGCTGTCCAGTGATCCACTCCTGGATTACTTTGGTACCTGCCTGCTAAACTTACAGCAAGGCACACATCAGGTCTGGTACACAGCATTGCATACATGATAGAGCCTATGGCTGAAGCATAGGGAACATCTTTCATTTTCTCTCTATCTTCTGCGGTGGTCGGGCATTGAGTCTTACTCAACTTCACACCTTGTAATACCGGCAAGAACCCTTTCTTTGCCTGATCCATTTTGAACTTTTTCAAAACTTTATCAAGGTATGTGCTTTGTGAAAGTCCTATTAAGCGTCTTGATCTATCTCTATAGATTTTAATGCCCAATATGTAAGCAGCTTCACCGAGGTCTTTCATCGAAAAACTTTTATTCAAGTATCCCTTTATGCTATCCAGAAATTCTATATCATTTCCGATCAATAATATGTCATCCACATATAATATCGAAATGCTACTGAGCTCCCACTCACTTTCTTGTAAATACAGGCTTCTCCAAAAGTCTGTATAAAACCAAATGCTTTGATCACACTATCAAAACGTTTATTCCAACTCCGAGAGGCTTGCACCAGTCCATAAATGGATCGCTGGAGCTTGCACACTTTGTTAGCTTCCTTTGGATCGACAAAACCTTCTGGTTGCATCATATACAACTCTTCTTCCAGAAATCCATTCAGGAATGCAGTTTTAACATCCATTTGCCAAATTTCATAATCATAAAATGCGGCAATTGCTAACATGATTCGGACGGACTTAAGCATCGCTACGGGTGAGAAGGTCTCATCGTAGTCAATCCCTTGAACTTGTCGAAAACCTTTTGCAACAAGTCGAGCTTTATAGACAGTAACATTACCATCAGCGTCAGTCTTCTTCTTGAAGATCCATTTATTCTCAATTGCTTGCCGATCATCGGGCAAGTCAACCAAAGTCCACACTTTGTTCTCATACATGGATCCCATCTCAGATTTCATGGCCTCAAGCCATTTTGTGGAATCTGGGCTCACCATCGCTTCTTCATAGTTCGTAGGTTCATCATGTTCCAGTAACATGACTTCCAAAACAGGATTACCGTACCACTCTGGTGCGGATCTTGTTCTGGTTGATCTACGAAGTTCTGTAGAAACTTGATCTGAAGTTTCATGATCATCATCATTAGCTTCCTCCCTATTTGGTGTAGGTGTCACAGAAACTGTTTTCTGTGATGTACTACTTCTCAATAAGGGAGTAGATACAGTTATCTCATCAAGTTCTACTTTCCTCCCACTCACTTCTTTCGTGAGAAACTCTTTCTCCAAAAAGTTTCCGAATTTAGCAACAAAAATCTTGCCTTCGGATCTGTGATAGAAGGTGTACCCAACTGTCTCCTTTGGGTATCCTATGAAGACACATTTCTCCGATTTGGGTTCGAGCTTATCAGGTTGAAGCTTTTTCACATAAGCATCGCAGCCCCAAACTTTCAAAAACGACAACTTTGGTTTCTTGCCAAACCACAGTTCATAAGGCGTCGTCTCAACGGATTTAGATGGTGCCCTATTTAAAGTGAATGTAGCCGTCTCTAAAGCATAACCCCAAAATGATAGCGGTAAATCAGTAAGAGACATCATAGATCGCACCATATCTAATAAAGTACGATTACGACGTTCGGACACACCATTACGTTGTGGTGTTCCAGGTGGCGTAAGTTGCGAAACTATTCCGCATTGTTTCAAATGTAGGCCAAACTCGTAACTCAAATATTCTCCTCCACGATCAGATCGTAGAAACTTTATTTTCTTGTTACGATGATTTTCCACTTCACTCTGAAATTCTTTGAACTTTTCAAATGTTTCAGACTTGTGTTTCATTAAGTAGATATACCCATATCTGCTCAAATCATCTGTGAAGGTGAGAAAATAACGATATCCGCCACGAGCCTCAACATTCATTGGACCACATACATCAGTATGTATGATTTCCAATAAATCTGTTGCTCTCTCCATAGTTCCGGAGAACGGTGTTTTAGTCATCTTGCCCATAAGGCACGGTTCGCAAGTGCCAAGTGATTCATAATCAAGTGACTCCAAAAGTCCATCAGCATGGAGTTTCTTCATGCGTTTTACACCGATATGACCTAAACGGCAGTGCCACAAATAAGTTGCACCATCATTATCAACTCTGCATCTTTTGGTTTCAACATTATGAATATGTGTATCACTACTATCAAGATTGAGTAAAAACAAACCATTCTTCAATGGTGCATGACCATAAAAGATATTATTCATATAAATAGAACAACCATTATTCTCTGATTTAAATGAATAACCGTCTCGCATCAAACAAGATCCAGATATAATGTTCATGCTCAACGATGGTACTAAATAACAATTATTTAGGTCTAATACTAATCCTGAAGGTAGATGTAGAGGTAGCGTGCCGACTGCGATCACATCGACTTTGGAACCATTTCCCAGCGCGATCGTCACCTCGTCCTTAGCCAATCTTCGCTTAATCCGTAGCCCCTGTTTCGAGTTGCAAATATTAGCAACAGAACCAGTATCAAATACCCAGGTGCTACTGCGAGTATTAGTAAGGTACACATCAATAACAAGTATATCACATATACCTTTGTTAACCTTGCCATCCTTCTTATCCGCCAAATACTTGGGGCAGTTCCGCTTCCAGTGACCAGCCTGCTTGCAATAGAAGCACTCAGTTTCAGGCTTAGGACCAGACTTGGGTTTCTTCTCTTGATCAGCAACTTGCTTGCTGCTCTTTTTGAAGTTTCCCTTTTTCTTTCCTTTGCCCTTTTTCTTGAAACTAGTGGTTTTGTTAACCATCAACACTTGATGCTCCTTTTTGATTTCTACCTCCGCGGCTTTCAGCATCGCGAAGAGCTCGGGCATAGTTTTGGTCATCCCTTGCATATTATAGTTCATCACGAAGCTCTTGTAGCTTGGTGGCAGTGATTGGAGAATTCTGTCAATGACGCAATCATCCGGAAGATTAACTCCCAGTTGAATCAAGTGATTGTTATATCCAGACATTCTGAGTATATGCTCACTGACAGAACCATTCTCCTCCATCTTACAGCTATAGAACTTATTGGAGACTTCATATCTCTCAATCCGGGCATTCGCTTGGAATATTAACTTCAACTCCTGGAACATCTCATATGCTCCATGGTGTTCAAAACGACGTTGAAGTCCCGGTTCTAAGCCGTAAAGCATGGCACACTGAACTATAGAGTAGTCATCAGCTTTGCTTTGCCGACGTTCACAACTTCTGGCGCAGCCCTTGCACCAGGCCTGGCACCTAACGGTGCTTCCAGGACGTAATTCTTCTGTGCAGCAATAAGGATAATCCTCAAGTTACGGACCCAGTCCGTGTAATTGCTGCCATCATCTTTCAACTTTGCTTTCTCAAGGAACGCATTAAAATTCAACGGAACAACAGCACGAGCCATCTATCTACACATCATAGACAAGCAAGATACTATCAGGTACTAAGTTCATGATAAATTTAAGTTCAATTAATCATATTACTTAAGAACTCCCACTTAGAAAAATATCCCTCCAATTCTCTAAGTGATTGCGTGATCCATTTCAACTACACCATGACCGATCATCACGTGTGATGGAGTAGTTTCAATGGTGAACATCAATATGTTGATCATATCTACTATATGATTCACGCCGACCTTTCGGTCTCCGTGTTCGAGGTCATATCTTATATGCATAGCTCGTCAAGTATAACCTGAGTATTCGCGTGTGCAACTGTTTTGCACCCGTTGTATTTGAACGTAGAGCCTATCACACCGATCATCACGTGGTGTCTCAGCACGAAGAACTTTCGCATAGCGGTGCATACTCAGGAGAACACTTCTTGATAATTTAGTAAGGGATCATCTTATAATGCTACCGTCAATCAAAGCAAAATAAGATGCATAAAGGATTAACATCACATGCAATCAATATAAGTGATATGATATGGCCATCATCATCTTGTGCTTGTGATCTCCATCTCCGGCACCGCCATGATCACCATCGTCACCGGCGCGACACCTTGATCTCCATCGTAGCATCGTTGTCGTCTCGCCAACTATTGCTTCTACGACTATCGCTACTCCTTAGTGATAAAGTAAAGCAATTACATGGCGTTGCATCTCATACAATAAGCGACAACCATATGGCTCCTGCCATTGCCGATAACTCGGTTACAAAACATGATCATCTCATACAATAAAATATAGCATCATGTCTTGACCATATCACATCACAGCATGCCCTGCAAAAACAAGTTAGACGTCCTCTACTTTGTTGTTGCAAGTTTTACGTGGCTGCTACGGGCTGAGCAAGAACCGTTCTTACCTACGCATCAAAACCACAACGATACTTCGTCAAATAGACTCCGTTTTAACCTTCTCAAGGACCGGGCGTAGCCACACTCGGTTCAACTAAAGTGAGAGAGACAGACACCCGCCAGTCACCTTTAAGCAACGAGTGCTCACAGCGGTGAAACCAGTCTCGCGTAAGCGTACGCGTAATGTCGGTCCGGGCCGCTTCATCTCACAATACCGCTGAACCAAAGTATGACATGCTGGTAGGTAGTATGACTTGTATCGCCCACAACTCACTTGTGTTCTACTCGTGCATATGACATCAACGCATAAAACCAGGCTCGGATGCCACTGTTGGGGAACGTAGTAATTTCAAAAATTTTCCTACGATCACGCAAGACCACGGTGATGGCATAGCAACGAGAGGATAGAGTATCCGTCCACGTACCCTCGTAGACCGAAAGCGGAAGCGTTATAACAACGCGGTTGATGTAGTCGTACTTCTTCCCGATCCAACCGATCCAAGTACCGAACGTACGGCACCTCCGAGTTCTGCACACGTTCAGCTCGATGACGTCCCTCGAACTCCGATCCAGCCGAGTGTTGAGGGAGAGTTTCGTCAGCACGACGGCGTGGTGACGATGATGATGTTCCACCGACGCAGGGCTTCGCCTAAGCTCCGCTACGGTATGATCGAGGTGTAATCTGGTGGAAGGGGGCACCGCACACGGCTAAGGAACGATCTAATCGATCAACTTGTGTGTCATGGGGTGCCCCCTGCCCCTGTATATAAAGGAGGGAAGGGGAGGGGCTGGCCGGCCAGGAGGGAGGCGCACCAGGGGTGTCCTACTCCTACTAGGAGTAGGATTCCCCCCCCAAATCCTAGTCCAACTAGGGTTTGACCAAGGGGAGAGGGAGAGAGGGGGCGCCACCCCCTTCTCCTAATCCTAATAGGACTAGGGAAGGGGGGAAGGCTGCGGCCAGCTATAGGGCCCCTTTCTTTCCCACTAAGGCCCATCAAGGCCCATTGACCCCGGGGTTCCGTAACCCGCACTCGTAAAATTCCCAATTTCACCCGGAGTGATTCCGGAGTCCAAACATAGGCTTCCAATATATCAATCTTTATGTCTCGACCATTTCGAGACTCCTCGTCATGTCCGTGATCTCATCCGGGACTCCGAACAACCTTCGGTACATCAACATCATAAAACTCATAGTAACCGCCATCGAAGCGTTAAGCGTGCGGACCCTACGGGTTCGAGAACTATGTAGACATGACCGAGACACCTCTCGGTCAATAACCAATAGCGGGACCTGGATGCCCATATTGGTTCCTACATATTCTATGAAGATCTTTATCGGTCGACCGCATAACAACATACGTTGTTCCCTTTGTCATCGGTACGTTACTTGCCCGAGATTCGATCGTCGGTATCCAATACCTAGTTCAATCTCGTTCCTGGCAAGTCTCTTTTCTCGTTCCGTAATACATCATCTCATAACTAACTCATTAGTTACAATGCTTGCAAGGCTTAGGTGATGAGCATTACCGAGAGGGCCCAGAGATACCTCTCCGACAATCGGAGTGACAAATCCTAATCTCAAATATGCCAACCCAACATGTACCTTTGGAGACACCTGTAATGTACCTTTATAATCACCCAGATTCGTTGTGACGTTTGGTAGCACCCAAAGTGTTCCTCGGCAAACGGGAGTTGCATAATCTCATAGTCATAGGAACATGTATAAGTCATGAAGAAAAGCACTAGCAACAAACTATACGATCAGGTGCTATGCTAATGGAATGGGTCATGTCAATCAGATCATTCAACCAATGATGTGATCCCGTTAATCAAATAACAACTCCTTGTTTATGGTTAGGAAACATAACCATCTTTGATTAACGAGCTAGTCAAGTAGAGGCATACTAGTGACACTCTGTAGGTTTATGTATTCACACATGTATTATGTTTCCGGTTAATACAATTCTAGCATGAATAATAAACATTTATCATGATATAAGGAAATAAATAATAACTTTTATTATTGCCTCTAGGGCATATTTCCTTCAGCAGCCTCATAAGCATTTTGTGTTTTATTCCCTCATTGCTTGAATTCTTGAAACGCGGTGGAGCCGCGTGGGCCCCACAGGCAACCGTCTGGCCCATGTCTAGCTCCCTTGGCTCTCTACCGATGATTTTCTCCGATTTTTTGTGATATATCTCCAAAAAAACATTGTCTTTCATGCACTTATTTTTCGCACTTTTCTGTAGTTTTCCGGCAATTCCCATCTGAAGCTTCCATTCACTGAAGAACACTGGTAGTGTGATATGTCTGAGGGGCGCATACGACATCCCTGGGATGACCGCCTGGAATGTCTTCAAACTCTGCTTGATCTGCTCAGGGACGGTCCTGAGATTTAGGAGGCCCGGGGCGAAAGTAAAATTTGGGGCCCCTTGTTATAAACCTCTATAGAAAGTAGAAGACCGGTTAAGCAATCACTAGGAAACAAAAACAATCAGTACAAAGATCAAGCGGAAAAAGACTCATGAAACAGTCATGTTTCAACTTGCAAAGGAATTGAGCTGGTGAAGTGTTGCCTCTGCGTGCTGCCGTTTGTTGGATTGGAATACTTATAGGCTAATCCATAAGGAGGTGAGATGGAGAAACTGAAAGTGGAACAAAATAAAATCAGCTACAACGGCAATAGCCATTAATTTGCTAGGCAAAGGAAGAAGAACGACGTGGGCTGGTGTTACGAGATGGATCCATCGAATTGAAACTGGGTCAGTGCCTTTCACAATGAAGTAACCTAATAGTTTTTTTTCAGAAACAAGTAACCTAGTAATAATAATAAGCTAGCTGTCGGGCTACGGGTTGTGCACAGGGTAGGGGGCCCCCAGCAGGATGGGCCCTAGGGCATCGCACTTCTTGCACCTACCCAGGGCCGGCCTTGGATCTCCTCCTTTGGGATTTGCATTTAGTTTAGGATCTAGGTCATGATGATGCTCAGGGAGCTGCCTCTGTAGATGAGCAACCTGTGTACCTTCATGCTTTGATGATGGGCCAAGTCACCATTGGTAATCCTCAAGGACACGAGAACCTGATAGCCAAGGGTTTCAACCTTGCTAGCCTTCTTTGTTGTACAAGATTTGAAAAGATAATGTGAATGCTTTCATGTTTTCTATCACATGCATCTTAGTTTCATAGATAAAGTGAATGCGTTTATCTATGCCACTTTTCATGCTTTAGGTTAACTAGGCACCTAATCACATGCACGCGTGGACAAGAAAACCGTCTGAAGACTGTCAGTGCAACACAAAATTCAACAGGCTTTACTGTACAATATTGGCCCAAATGTCGATTGGCTGCATTAACTGAAGTGACCAATACGTTTAGCAAAGTCTCTCCTTTTTAGGCTGAATACGTGAGAACACTTGTGGACGCACGTGAATAACACATGCATCAATGGTTGGGCGATATGAGGACAAGAGATAAGATGGAATCACATACGTTGTTCAAGGCGCAAGCACGCGCATCAAGCTGCGCATGGCAGACAACACGTGACATCCCGTTGGGCGAAACAAAACATAAGCCTCTGATCTCACGCTGGTGGCTGACCAGTGACGTCGCGGTCTTCAAGGCTGTCCTGAGGGCACCTCCAAAGCGCACCCTCTGTTAGACTAATCTTGATTAGTATGAGTCTAATTATCTAGCTTGATTAGTTTCCTAGTGTGGTAGTAGTATACCTTTGGAAATAGTCTAAGCTAGTCCTGTTTGGAGTGCTAGTCTGAGTCATGTACGGTTCATGTACTAGCCGTTCCATACCACATCATGTACGGTCCACGGACACAGATTCTTTCTCCGTCGTTCCCCCGCGAGGTACCATCCACTACTACCATACTCACCATGCCCGGTAACTATTCCGTGAGTTGCACGAGCTTAATTTTTTGTCCCTTCTTCCTTGAAGCAATGGATTCGGATTTGGAGTACATCCACGACCACTATGTTGAGTTGTCCGATGAGGAGGACTACATGGATAGGACGGCGATGATGCAAGTAGACCTTGAAGACGCGTGGAGAATGCGGAGGAGCGTGTTCTCACTTTCAAGGGTTCCATGAAGGATCATCGAGTTCTCCGCTGCAATAGAGTGCATGACCATTTGACACTGATGGACAACTACTTTGCCCCTGATGCCCTCTCCACTGACAATTTTCGCCTGCGCTTTTCGATGCGCAAAAATGTCTTCGATCATTTTTACCATGGCGTCCAGTCCTATGATGTCTTCTTCATCTTGAACAAGGACGTCGTGGAAGGATTGGGCTCTCCGCTTACTAGAAGTGCACTGCTGCCCTATGGATACTAGCATATGGTACCACCACATATCAGTGGGATGAGTACCTACGAATGTCTGAGATCACATACCGAGATGCCATGTTCAGGTTTGCAACTGTCGTGGTCGAGGTGTTTGGTCCTTAGTATCTGAGAGAACAACCTCTGGCGGACCCTGGGAGGATCTTGGCAATCTCAGAAGCAAGAGGGTGGCCAGGTTTGCTAGGATGTCTTCAGTGCATGCATTGGGAATGAAAGAACTGGCCAAAAGCTTTATAAGGATAATATCAAGGTCATGTTAAGAAGTCCACCATAATTCTTGAAGGAGTTGCATTACATGATCTTTGGACTGGGATACTTTCTTTCGTATGTCCGGTTCTCGCAATGACATCAATGTGCTGCAGTGATCACCATTGTTTGTGAGGTTGACTGAAGAAAAATTTCCTCCTTGTTACTATACTGTCAAATGGACATGAGTACAACATGGGTTACTATCGGGTTGTCGGTATCTATCATCCATGTGATACCTTTGTCAACATCATCTCTAAGCCAGATGGCCAGAAAAAATGTCACTTTGAATAAAGACAAGAAGCAACTAGAAAGGATGTCGAGAGGGCATTTGGAGTTATGCAGTCCTGTTTTGCAGTTGTTCATGGATTTGCTTAACAATGGGATCTGGAGACCTTTTGGGAAGTGACGACATGTTGTGTTATCATGCATGACATGATCATGTAGAACGAGGATGAGAATGTTGTCGCACCTCTAGAATTTGAGAACATGGGTGATCCTATCGAAGTTACGGGCCAGAATCCGGCCACATTTGAGAAGTTTGTTCAAATGCATCCACAATTCGGCATCGAGCAACTGAACGAGGATCTGATTCAACATTGATGGTTAAAGGGGACAACAATGCTGGAATGTAATGTTGTTTTTTAAATAATTGTGTGCTTACTATGTACTCCCTCCGTTCGGAATTACTTGTCTCGGAAATGGATGTATCTAGAACTAAAATACGTCTAGATACATCCATTTCTGCGACAAGTAATTCCGAACGGAGGGAATAGTGGTTAATTAGCTCAAAATTGCATGTGGCGACTGCAATAGGCGTGCAAACCAATAGGCGTGCATGTGCCAACTTGATGAAACAGGGAAGAGAAGCAAGTGGATGGCTCAACTACCAATAGGCGTGCATGTGGATAATTCAATTTGGCAGCTAGCTAATTAACACTGTCCAACGCAGTTGTCTGCTACTGTTACTACGTTCAGTACTTACTTAATTACTCCCTCCTTTTCGATTTGAAGGTCTGATTTCAAAATTTTCAATTTTTCATTATTATTAGGCTCAATTTGAGTCAAATGAAATTAAAGTGTTTGATTGTCATGCCAAGTTTAATTAATAGAGACAAGCGAGAGGAAACTAGTGGTCATGCACGCATCGTATTCTACATGCTCCATGCAAGTCCAATGAAAGGACAGTGCTATACTTATTGCTTCGGAATCGAATATGTTTTGTGCAGCTTTATATCCATATAATTCATGTCATCCACTCACAATCCACATTGGTTGATGAGATTTCAGATTTGAGCCCTCTAAACCGAAGGAAAAAGAGTAAGTCGCTCCAATGCTGTTAAATTGTTAAGTAACTAAATAATGGCTGCCAGTAAGGCATCTCATGAAGAAAGACTAGTATAAAAACAATACTCGGCTTGAGATGTCACGGTAGTTGTACTCCCTCCGTCTAGGTGTAGTTGTAGCAACAAATCTAGAACGGACACCAAGAGTTTCGAGCCTCCCCCGGCTACTTTACTGTTTTTCCCTCTATCTTTCTCGTGCTTGGTTGGTGTAGGCAGAAGGGATTGTCTCCAGGGCAAGGAAAAAAAAATGAAACATTTTATTTATTTTATCTTTTGAAGGAAAACTCCACTCCTGTTTTTGTTTGATTTTTTCAGGGACTTTTTCTGTGGCGATTTTTTGAAATTGCAAAAATAACATAAACAAAAAACTGGCACTGAGACTAGATTAATATGTTAATCCAATAAAGTTGATAAAAAGGAATGCCAAGAATATGTAGAGTTGATAGGAAAGTAGCATGAATCATATAAAAATTATAAATACCTTTGAGACATATCACACCACGATTTTCTACTCGGCTTATATTTCGCCGAGTACATGTGAAAATACACTCGACTTACATCTAGGTGCCGACATGGTGTAAGCCGAGTCGTGGATGCTGAGTGTGACACTTGGTTTATAGGCAGTGCGGCATTTTTTGGAGCTTACCTGAGTATACTGGGTACTCAGCTTTTAAATGCATGCACTCGTTTATGTGTGGCGTTGGGTGAATTGGGACAAACTTCTTAAAAATATAAGATTCTTGTGATGTTGGGCTCTACAATAAGCCAGGAGCCATTATGCGTCTAGCTTGGCATCCAGAAGTTATTTCAAACGTTTTTGGCATTTCAGTTAAACAAAATGAAAATTTTCAAACGGTAGCAAAATATCTCGCGGGACAACAGAAATTCTGGGTCGCTTACTCGAAAATCCAACAAAAAAAAACAAGTTATTTCTTTTATGCAAGTGGCCCAAAGATGTCTCCAAAGTATCAGATCCCTCGTCACTCTCATATTAGCTAGCTAGCCCCCCCTTAACTAAGCACTCCAATCTGGGTCGCTCAGTCCACCACTATGTGCTTCCTTAATTCCTACCGTCGTCTGCGCACAGCGGTGGCCGAGCTGTGCGGCCGCAAGAAGAAGGGCTGTGGCACCAAGCTGGCCGTGTTCGCCTGCAAGACCGCCACCAACTTCGCCGTCTCCCTTCTCAGCGTCTTCCTCTTCTGGCTCATCCTCTTCCGCCCCTACCAGATTCGCCCCACCGCCACTGCCGCCGTCCTAACCACCTTCAACAATGTCACTGCCGACACGCTCCGCTACGACCTCGCCCTCGATCTCACTTTCTCCAACTCCCACCATTTCTACAGCGTCCGCTTCGACCACCTTACCGTGGCTGCCTACTACAGCGGTACCAAGCTTGGTGGCTCCTCCTCTTCGGATGGCGACGGCGAGCTCCCGAGCAGCTTCAAGCTCAGGCCTCGCCGGCACCGAACCATCCATCCGGTGCTCAGCGGCCGGGCGATCAATGTCGGCGGTGCTGTGGCGGACGAGTTCTCCACGGAGGGAAAGCGAGGGCGGTTCACCATGGAGGTTGTGGTCAAGACGACGCTCACCTACAAGTTCTGGCCCAAGAAGGCTGTCTACTACCACGAGTACAGCTGCCTGCTCACGTTCCCTGACCCGGCCAAGGCCGACGGCGGCGCGCATGGGGTCGACAGCGATGTCAGGTGCGCCGTCGCCAAATGATTTTGAGCAGATCTATTTATTAACATGATGTATCTTATTTAGCCATTTCTCATAGTCCTTCTGTTGTCAGCATAGTTTCGATCTTGTATGACTTTGCTTTTGTTAACGTGATCCTTTGTGTGTGTAAGTGTTGGATGTGTGCATCCTAGTTATTGTTTTCATTATATTTGTATCCCCTTGATGTTATATTATGAGACAATAGAAGATCGCCCTTTATCCAAAAATCCTATTGGACCATTCTCCGGCCTACATGACGTGACCTGAGAGACATGTGACCATATATTTTTCAGGGGCCTCCTAGCTGGCCCATTGTATCTATGTTTCACGTATGCATTTTTAATTATTCTAGCACGGTACAACTATATGTCAGTTCATCATGCTTTCCCTATAAAAAGTATGCATTCATGCAATGGTTTCTACTTACTCTCTGTTTATGAATATATGACGTTTTATGTAATGTATACTTGACCATTAGTTTTTGTTAGCACATGTTAGTAGAAACTATAAAATTCGATATAGAAATATTTCTTATGAATAAAAAAATCGCGTTATTTTCACTTTGTCAATCCAAATGTCTTTGTATCTATTATTAAGCAAAGCTGGAAGTGTTTAATGGCACATGTTTTATAAAATCATATGTTTAGAAACAAACTGAGTATTATTCTATTTTATTTATTTTCAAGTTGGAAAACCTTTCGTTAAACTCAGAGGTTTATAAAATATAAACTAAAGAACCAGGAGCAGAGTTCTTGCACATACTTTAAATTCATCTTGATGCCGAAACAACAATAATGTAACCACTCCCCAGTCATATCTAGCCAGCGGGCAGTGGATAAACTAGCGATCAACACTTTCACTAACAAATTAATCTGCACTTCTCACTACCCACCCAAACACATAATCAACACTTCTCACTACCCACCCCAAACTATTTTTAATAAATTATCTTGTGTCAAAATACTGTTCCTAAACATCCAGCAAAGAAACACCTAAAATTTTAAAGGGACTTTCAAGAACAAGAGCTTTCTAAAAGAACATTTAACATGCAATTCTTTTCAAGTCTAAAAGGGTCTATACACATATATCCTTTTCCTCCCTTAAAACAACATTCTGACACACACATTGCAGTTGTTGACATAGAATTGCTAGCTCCCCTGTCAAACTTCTCATAGATCTAATGCTAGACTTGCCATCGTAGAAAACTTTAGCTATAGATGTTAAAACTAGTAGTAACACCATACATTCTAGGGAATTTAACACAAAGGGGGACATTACCTAACAATTTGTCCTCCAAAAATCTAGTTCTTAAGCCAATATTGCCCACAACTTTTCTATAAATTTGCAAAACACTTTCCTACAACTCAAGATGCAATCCATAAACTGGGATCTACTGGGTTTGTATTTAGCAGATGTATCATATCTCTCCTATAGTATTTAGTCAAAACTATTTTTTTCCACCGCCCATCCTTATTTTCCAACTTCCGAATCCACTTACTTAACAAACATGTTCATAGTATTCAAATCAACTACCCCCCTCCCCCCAGCCGGTCAATAGGATGACAAACTTTATGCCAGCTAACTCGACCATACTTATGTAAATCATCACTATTATGGCATAACAACCTTTCAAAAAAAAAGCACCATAACCGCACCACTGCCTCCTTGTACAATTTTTGCTATCAGTTATTGTACTGTACTGGAATGCCTTTCATAGGTGGAATAGAATAAAGAAATCCCCTATAATCAAGTATACATGACATAGTCGAAAGAAATATTACAAGTAACGACTTCATGAAATTATCTAGTTGCAAAAGAATGTTTGAAATGAACTAAGAAAAAAATAAAAAAAATTCTTCTAGTTTCATCGGGTAACAAATTTTCTCGGCAGGTAATGGGAGGGCTGATTTTCGAAATTCTTGAACGAGGAAACAAAACCTGATGCCTGACGCATGCTAATCCTATCTCCTATTTCAAAATAGGAGCCCCTAGCTACTACCTGAGTTTCCTGCCCTCACAATCCAGCATGTCTCCAAAATTTTGTTCATCCATTTGATTTACCATGAGTGGCCCGATCTGCAACCCTTGGGTTGAACCTTCCGCGATCCATCCCCCTTGTGTTGGTTCCACGTTCCTCCACCTCTTTGGCACTTCATATACCAAGAACGCAGCACCAATGCAGCAGCAATGCCACCACCAGATCATGTGCCACTTGTTCCTCTTCCACTTCCACTCCTTTAATTTCCAACCAATCCGGCCATCCGCTGCTCCATCTCCTTGGTTCGCCTATCAAATCTGGCTGCTCCCTCTCCTTGGTTCGCCTATCAAATCTGCCTGGTGCAAGACGCCGCTTCCGGCTCACCCCAAATTGAAGCTGACCATCCATGAGCACAATCCACGACCAGATGATGAGACAGACCGATATCGTTTCTAATGTGCTCTTCATGCCATTCAACGCGGCAGGTCGGCATCGCCGTATTGGAACTGCATCCCTTTCATTGGGGGGAGATCATTATAGAGTGAACCTTTTGTTATCGCGTACAATTCCATTTGTCTCATGATGAATTACAACACCCGAGACGAGACTTTGACTATAACCCTATGATCACTATACCTAGTTATCCTTGTTGTTTCTGATTTGTACGCTTTTCTCGTTACCATATTCCGGTATCCCCGTGACTAACACCTTACTTAGTATATCTAGTCAAGCGATGCTGGACACCGTAATACCAAGTGGGCTCATGCAATGCTGGACACTGTAATACCAAGTGGGCCCAAAGTGTATCTCCCCATCACCGGAGGGGCAAATCCAAGCCTTGTCATATCTAGGACCATGGCATAATTTCTACTGTACCCGAAATTTATCTTTATAACAACGCCAAAGCAACCATACGGTACTTGGGTCTATGATATTCTCATGGTCAAACGACGAAAATAAACGTTAATACATCAATGAGAAATTATCGATAACATATTAACGATGTGATATCGCGGTGGTGCGTCTAGCATCATCTGTTGGCGTGTGGAGGTGTGTCTCTGGTGGATCTGTCTCTCGGTTCGTGCTCTGCTCAGGAAGATGAAATAAGTTTCTTGTCGTCAAGCCCCGGTCCCAATGGTGTGTCTAGCATCCTCAGTTGGTGTGTGGAGGTGTGTCACCCATGGATCTGCCTTTGGTGGATCTGCTTGGAATTGTTTGTCATTCATCTACGTTCGTGTGTCTTTAGGTTGGATCATTATAATCTACACTACTCTTTATCGGCGGCGGTTGTTGTTCTGGTGTGTTGGTCCTATGGGCCTTAGCACGACGACTCCCCAACTATCTACTACAACAAGTTTTCCCTGGTTCCGATGAGGGAGGGGCGATGACGGCGGCGTGCCTTCGGCTCGCTTCACTGCTTGTAGTCGTTGCTTGATGGTCTACGAATCTGAATATATGTTTTATTATTTATGATGTTCGTTGTAGTGCCATGATTAAAAATGAATAGATTGAAAGTTTTCTTGCAAAAAAAAAGCAATACAGGAGCTAGTCTAGTTATCATTCTAGACATGCAATTAGGTTGTCCTTAGAATCTCGATTTCAAGACGGCAACAGGGACGAAACTCATTGGATTTTTTCTTGCCCAAACCCATCCCACGAGAAAATCGCAAACCCGTCCTCATCCCCGTCCGCGTGCACGGCGACAATTATTTGCATGTCCTCGAAACCCGTCAGATTTTGTAAATCCACGGGGAACCAGTCCCCGTGAGCCGTGAGCGGCTAGAGGACCTAGATTTAGGTTTAGGTGGTGTGTTGTGCAGTGTAGACATGAGGAGCAACACTGCCAGAGCGACCGAGAGAGGGGTCTCGCACTCTCGTGTTCGTGTGTACTCGATGGCCTTGGAGTTGGGGCCTCTAGCGCTGTGGCCGGAGCCGTTGGGCCGGACTTGTAGCGGAAGGCCTCAAGATGGATCAGGTCATGCTACATGTTTGTCGGGTATTATCGGGTTTCGAGTTCAGGTACTACTAAAACGGGAACATGCGGGTTTTATAATGTACCCAGTAGTAGCCCACGGAGTTTGAAAGATGCACATCCCCGTGAATGTATATAGGTCACTTCAGTTAATGCAGCCAATCAACATTTTGACCAATATCACTTGGGTAAATTTTAACATGCTCCCTTTTACCTCCTCTTTTTACATGTGAGAAAAGAGGAAAAACAGAAGAGAGCAACAAGACAAAGCGGTCGTCATTCAGTTACTAACTGTTGCTTTGGTACATATATAGTCAGTATGCCCACTACGTGAACTCAGTTATTCAATTTTTTATATTTTAAATGAAGTTGACAGTAATTCAGAATGCTAATGTGCCGTCAACTATCAACAGAAAAAAGGAGCATTTCTCTTTTTTGAAAAGGAGGATTACCTCAGCCTCTGCATCAGAATGATGCATGCAGCCATATTATTAAACGAAAACGAAAAGTTCCAAAAGGTCTCCTATGAAGTACAAAATTGCTCGAAGCTCAAAAATAAAAGAAGATAAAATTTGCCACAACAGGCTAAAACAGCAATAGATGACGAAACACCTAGCAATTACTTGACCACCATCCAAACCGGTTGTAGATATGCCGAGCCACCATCTCCCATCGGGGTACACCCATTATCCAAAAGCTTATTGGCTTTCGCAGGAGTGAGTAACAACCACGTACGGATCCATGTTGTGGCCCTGTAAATAACATGCAATTTTTTTATACGAGTTTGTCTATTAAAAACCATGTCATTTATGTAATTCCATATAGCTCATACTGAAGCGCATACTCCTATCCGAATATGTCTCGCAATGTTTGGTTTCATTCCATTTAGCCACGTCCCAAATAACGTGTTAATATTACTTGGAGGTTTGACATTAAAGGCTATATCGATCGAACGCGGTAGAAGTTTGGCTAGAGGACAACTGAGAAAGATGTGCTTAATTGTCTCATCCTGATCACAAAAGCAACAACATTGACTATCCTCCCAGCTACGCTTTGCTAAGAAGAAGCATATATCGCTCTCAAACTCAATTCAACACTGAAGAACATGGAACACACATTCATTTACCTACTCCCCGGCTGTCTGCTTGTTACTCTACCTATGAAACAAAAATGGATGCCAAACAGAGCAAACGCGGTCATAAATGACACCAACAGATCCACATACATAGATGTACCTGAACCAACCAAAGACTCACATGCACCTCAAGTTTGAGCACGCAGAAGCATATCTATACACTGTTGACTTTGTTGATGAACTCTAATTTTTTTAACACAGAAATTGCTAGTTCAAGAGAGCTTGACTTCCCTCAACGGTGCTCTGAATCTTAATACTTCATTGCTTGATTCAGGGAGTAAACAGTTGTAACATTTCTACTCTGTTTGAGATTCAGGGAGTATCATATAACCTACAATGTTACATGCATGCTGCATATCCCTCAGCATCAACTCCAGGAGCGGCATCTCAGCCGTCGTCAGTCTTCACTTATCTGCACCATCCGCTAACTGCACTTAACTGACCCATGCCGAGCTTCATCAGTTCTTGAGGGTACTACTGAGTACTGACAGCAAGAAACTTACGAGGTTCCATAAAGCTTCAACTTGAGCGTGATACTCTGTCACCACTAACAGTGATCTCCTCTGTTTCTCTTGAACCACTGCTCTTGTTTTGCTGGATCTCTGCTCTTTTGTCAAACTGCATGCGTCCGGACTCTCCACTGCTACCCATGCGTCTGGTGTTTCCATATTATCTAGGGGGAAACTGAAAAAGGGAAAATTGACACGTGTGATGCGACTTGACTCGGTTGAGGAAAAGAAGGCCGCGCCCGGTAGCTAAGTGTATGTAGTATCGCGTGAAGGAAACATGTTCTTCCGGGGGGCTTTTAGACTGGAATTCGAGTTGGTGAGATTCATAGGTTAGCACACAGAATGAACAATCAAATAATGTTTTGTGGAAGCTTATGCCTTTGCCTCGGCACGCTTTCATGTTAATATAGAGGCAAAGCCATGTAGGCCAAGAATACAAGGTTGGTAGGATTACATATATGGGAATCAAGAAAGAGAGAGATCTAACCGAATCTTTATCAATCAGATCGGCGTACATGATCCTAACAAAATATTCGTTACTTCCAAGACATATTACAAGCTTATAATCTTCAACAAAACACATTCTTGTACAAGCTAGTTCAAAATACTTCCTCACTCTTATTATTTACTCATACAGTTCAACAGTAGAATGACAACCAGCATCAGATCGGCCTTATTTTGTTTAATTAGCACGCCAGTTCTTAACTTGTAGTTGTCTTACTGGTTATCATGCCCCAAGTAACAACAACAAACACGTACACATTGTCATGTAGCTTGTCAAAGAGGCGGAAATAAGCACTCCTCCATGCTCTTTTGAACAGAAGAGCACAAAAGACAACCCAGAGTCCCGCCACAAAGCCAGCCGTCAGCCCAAAGTAGAAGAACACCACTGGATCATAACCATTCTCTCTTCTCTGCTGATCACCATGCTCTACAGCATTGTTGCCTGGGCAATTCTTTTTAAGAGGAGGCCCACAAAGACAATTATTGCCGCTGTACATGGACGGGTTCTCGGCGTAGAGGGTGTCAAGTTGACGTCCTGTCGGAATTCTTCCTACAAGATTGTTGTATGACAAGTCCAAGGAGCTTAGATACGTCAAATCTGACAAGCTTGTCGGGATTTCACCGGAAAGGTTGTTCCTGGATAAGTCGAGTGATTCTAGTGATTTCATAGCCCCAATGTTCGTAGGAATTTTCCCGCTCAGGTGATTCCAAGATAAATTCAAAGTAAACAATCCATTAAGAGAAGTTATCTCATCTGGAATTCCACCTGTTAAGTGGTTGAGTGAAATGTCAATGCCGTACATCTCGCTAACTCTATATATGTCATACTTCATATTTTGCCGCTTCATCACCACAGACAAAATGTCCTTGTTTATGACCTCTTGAACATACCAGCGAGTCCCACGCTGTGGATGTTCTAGTGTCATTGCTATGAATTTTGACAAGGGCGATGGAATTGATCCTGAGATATTGTTGCTTGCTAAACTGAAGTACTGAAGTAGTATAAGATTTGTGATGTTGGCTGGAATATCCCCATAAAACATGTTATGGTTTAGCAGCAAAAATTTCAAGTTCACCAATTCTCCAATCCACATGGGTAACGTTCCATAGAACTTGTTGACCGCAAGATCAAGGAAAACTAATTGTGAGCTGTTCTGAATCCAAGATGGAAAATTTCCAGACAAGTTATTGTTACTTAAGATCAGAAATTCCATGCTTCGCATCGCAGAACACCATGGAAATTCTCCCTCAAAGAGATTATTGGATAGATCCAACAAACTAAGGTTTTTCAATTCACAAATAGCCCTAGGAACATGACCAGTAAGGCAATTGGAGAAGAGATTTAGGTCTGTAAGATCTGGAGCTCCAAAATCTAACGGCAAAGGTCCTGACAAGGAGTTCATGGAGATGGCCAATCGAGTGAGGCTTCTCGGTAGCATTGGTATCTGGCCAGTTAGCTGGTTCAAAGTGAGATCGAGGCCATACAAACTAGTAAGATTCCTTAACCCCGATGGTATAGCTCCAGTAATGCTGTTGTTAGAAAGGCAAAGATCTTGTAAGTTGGTCAAGTGCCCAACCATATCTGGCAGCATTCCTGTCATATTGTTGTGGTTGGAATACACAGAGAGGAATTTGTTGGACGAGCATTGTGGCAGTTTCCTTAAAAACTCTGTTATGTTTCCAAACGCGAGACTTCTATCAAGCCGTAGGAGCCCTAAATCACAGAGATTTTTCAAGTCCACCATCATTGTGGCTGAATTGCCGTTATTGGCAAAGGATAGGTATTGGAGGGATGTCATACCTCCTAGGGCGTCAGGGAATGGACCATAGAGATAGGTTTCATCAAGGTCTAAATCTGTGATGCCTGTTATGTTCCAAAACCAACTCGTATCAATTCGATGGCCCAGATCGTTTCTGTTGAGATCAAGCCGCTCAAGGCTTGTGAGGTTTAGGTGTTTTAGCGACTGGTTTGCATTTGGAAGCGAGCAGTTACTAAGAATGAGGTCCTTGAGAGTTGGGATTGTGTTGGCCACAGGGAACACGTCGGCGGTGCCGAGATTTATGTCACTCATGTCAAGATATTCCAGGAAATGCAGATGAGTTAACCATGAGACATCTGCTGTGTGTATATTTTGCATATAACGGAGGTCAAGGTGTCGCAAGTTTGAAAGATTGCCTAGCTGAGGCGGCAGTGTACCGGAAAAGAGCGTGCTGGTGAGATCGAGATACTCCAACTTTGAAAGTTTGCCTAGCTGAGGCGGCAGTGTACCGGAAAACAGCGTGTTGGAGAGATCGAGATGTCTCAAGTTTTTGTAAGAAAACAAGAACTCTGGAGCATGACCATGCAGGGATGTCCCACTAAGATCGAGATACTCCAAATTTGAAAGGTTGGAAAGCCGAGCTGGAACTCTACCAGAGTATGGTGTGCCGGCGAGATCGAGATGTCTCAAGTTGTGCAAAGAAGACAAGAAATCTG
Source organism: Aegilops longissima (assembly GCA_021605205.1). Lineage (NCBI taxonomy): Eukaryota > Viridiplantae > Streptophyta > Magnoliopsida > Poales > Poaceae > Aegilops > Aegilops longissima. The sequence goes on along the minus strand of JAHIAM010006564.1, from coordinate 872,796 downwards.
GGAATACACTGCTGCCGTTTGGTCCAAGTAGGGAGGTGGTGCTGAGATCCAGGTACTCGAGATGCTGGAGAGAAAGCAAGGAAGGACTTATCTGGCCCAACAACCAGCTGAGACCCATGTCAAGCTCGGTGACATGGCCGGTTTCGTTGCTGCAGGCGACGCCCGTCCAGCGGCAGCAGTCATGGCGCAGTTTTTGCCACGAGGCGAGGACGCCATCCGTGTCGTTGATGCCCTGCTTCAAGGCCAGCAACGCGTCCCTCTCACGTGGCCAGCAGCTCTTCTGCGCATGTGCATGTGCGACGACGAAGAAGCCGCAGGACACGGCTGCAGTGGCGAGGAGCAAGGCGAGCTTGGCAATGGCGATTGAGTGGTGCATGGCGGAAGTGCAGTGCTACAGCCACGGCGTAGGTATTTTCGCGGAAGCTTGAATGGACTTTTCCCAAGTTGAGATTAAATGGCATCACGTCTCTCTTGTGTGGAGGCCGTCAGCTGTCACATTTTATGTCAACATCTCAGAGCATTAAGTTGTTAATCTTGTTAAAGAATCTGTCAAGTATACTGATATTTAACCCAGCTTTGAACAACCTAGTGTACAAGTAAACAACTATTGAGGATGGTTTGTTGAAAGATCAGCTTTAACGGCCGGCCTAACTATTGAGGACCCACAGTGGCGTTGCAAGTTTGAATAACGTGGCCACTCACTTCATCAATAACAATAACAACAACAACGACAGGTACTAATAATTGAAAGAGGGAGTGGTCCCAACATGACAATGCATGCCACTTGCAAGTCTTCCTCTCTTGAGTCTTCACACGAAGAATTACTCCTTGAAAGCTAGCTGGGGATCCAACTTGCTTCCTCCTTAGAAGACATACCGACATACTGAAAGTGAATTATTGAATTCTTTCTATGTGTTTAGCGAAAACGTCTTACCTCATCAAGTGGGGACCCCGTACGTGTTATAGGCAGGGGCACACCTCCCTGATAGCGCATACAGTTGAGATCTTATAAAAGAGATTACATCTTGGGGATCAAGCTAGACAAAGATAGAATTATGGTTACAGAAGATAAACTACACCTCTAACCTCCTAACCTACGGCCCAAGTACTCCCGTTAAGATATGTTACAATGCGCCCCAGTATGCCCAACATGTACGGCAGTACATCATGTTTAACAGTACTGGGGTAATTAAATTACGGTCTTTAAATCAAGCCACCGAGAACATACGATTATAGATAATGTACAAACCACTTTGTTAATTCAAATAAAATATAATTGACTTTTGATTGCACTTCACAAGTAGACATGAAACAACCTGGTCGTTTTGTTAATTCAAATATAATACATTTAGTTGATTGACTACATGAAACAAGTTTCGAGACCATGATTTATCCTATGCTATTTGATTAATCAAACAAGAAATAAAAAAATCTCCACGAATCTCCGCCTAAAATCAAATGGTGTGGGCGTTAGATGGGACATAATTATTTTTCATCTAGATGAGAGCTAGCCACACCCTTCTATTGGATTTGTTATGTGCTATCGATTGACCCAAGTGTTTCCCCACTTGGTTTCGAATCCGAGCTTCATGAAGTGGTTGTACTCACATAGCTATATATATTAGGTTCCATGTACCAACCAGGTGACCGCAACCCAAACTCTAAGCACGCGGTCAAAGATGAGCAACACTTTAGCTTACCTCAAGATTTGTCCGGTTCTCAAATAGACATGGAATCATATAGGCCGGCAATGACTATTAATTTTTAATTTTTTATAATGGATGGACAACGTGTTGTTGACCAGATCATGCATACGAGATATTTTTGTACTGCGCTCAATCTCACACCTTGCAATACAGGCAAGAACCCCTTCTTAGACTGATCCATATTGAACTTCTTCAATACCTTGTCAAGGTATGTGCTTTGTGAAAGACCAATGATGCGTCTCGATCTCTCTCTATAGATCTTGATGCCTAATATGTAAGCAGCTTCTCCAAGGTCCTTCATTGAAAAACGCTTATTCAAGTAGGCTTTTATGCTTTCCAAAAGTTCTATATCATTTCCCATCAAAAGTATGTCATCCACATATAATATGAGAAATGCTATAGAGCTCCCACTCACTTTCTTGTAAATACAGGCTTCTCCATAAGTCTGTATAAACCCAAACGCTTTGATCACTTCATCAAAGCGAATGTTCCAACTTCGAGATGCTTGCACCAGCCCATAGATGGAGCGTTGGAGCTTGCATACCTTGTCAGCATTCTTAGGATCGACAAAACCTTCCGGCTGCATCGTCTACAATTCTTCCTTAAGGAAACTGTTAAGGAATGTCGTTTTGACATCCATTTGCCAGATCTCATAATCATAGAATGCGGCAACTGCTAACATGATTCGGACATACTTCAGCTTCGCTACGGTTGAGAAGGTCTCATCATAGTCAACTCCTTGAACTTGTCGATAACCCTTAGCGACAAGCCGAGCCTTATAGATGGTCACATTACCATCCGCGTCAGTCTTCTTCTTAAAGATCCACTTATTCTCTATGGCTTGCCGATCATCCGGCAAGTCCACCAAAGTCCATACTTTGTTCTCATACATGGATCCTATCTCGGATTTCATGGCTTTAAGCCATTTGTTGGAATCCGGACCCGCCATCGCTTCTTCATAGTTCGAAGGTTCACCGTTGTCTAACAACATGATCTCCAAGACAGGGTTGCCGTACCATTCTGGTGTGGAACGTGTCCTCGTAGACCTACGAAGTTCAGCATCAACTTGACCCAAAGTTTCATGATAATC